>CP051142.1:3000000-3523331 GCA_001592805.2 Peltaster fructicola
GTTTCGTCTCTGGAGGCATTCAGGCCCTATACGCTCCTTCGATACATGCATTTTGTCTCGAGCCACTAGACGACGGCAGCGGCATTCGAATGGTGACTGACCGCATAGGCGTCAAAGCAGGAGGAATCTTCAGTGTGATAGGCGTGGCAGTACTGACCGGCAACCCAATTGGTGGTGCTCTTGTCGGCCATGGATCCAGTCAGACACTGGATAACACATCATACATGCCAGCACTATACTTCGCTGCTAGTTGTCTAATCGGAGGAGGGCTGTTCCTGTTTGCAGCTCGTATGAAGAAGGTCGGGCGGCGTGTGACACGAGCGTAGGCATGGCACCGCAAATGGTTTGTTCGCGTTATGACGATTGACGCTCTGCGACTGCCCTAACAGTGGTGAGTCGATTCAGCCCATTCGAGATGTGTAGCATCGCGTGGTGACGCAGCTCGTTCTCAAGCGCATGCCGGATGAAATGGCTCTTGGTGATGCACCGGGCATATCTCTTACAGGATCCGAGGAAGAATAAGGTGTCAGATCCGCAGGACAGGACAGGACAACTCACGAGGACGGGTCAACTCAATATGTTCGCAGTCCAGGCAGTCAGGTCCATAGACTATTTATACAACAACAGTCAGGGATATTTAGAACTCATCTCTTTCCAACCTTCTTCTTCGAGGCAACAACCCTGAAGTTGCCATTGCTTTCCTCAGGTTTAGCAGCATCCTTGGTAGGTCCCTTCTTAGCTACCTCGCTCCAGCCACCAGCTGTACTGCTGCCGGCATTGTGAGGACTTGTGCTCTTGGGAGTTGCAGATGTGTCGACAAGTCCCTTGTCTGCAAGCTTTCGTTTGCGTACGAACTCCTCGGCGAAACGCTGGGAGTTGATAGTGTTACTGCTGCCGTGCACTGCTTCTGTGATAAGGTCAAGATCGGGTCCAAAAGAGATGAGTGTTGCGACGAAGTCCTCAACTGTGGTATGTTAGTCAATGCTCTTGCCGTGCTTTCTTGTAACTTACGCGGAATGTCCTTCCTGAGTTCTGGACGAAGTTCAGCAATGGCCCACTTGCGGAAGTCCTCATGTGCATTCACTGCACCAGGCAGAGACATGGTTGCGCTTCTTGTAGGAGCCTTGCGGGTGGTGCCAATGGTTGGAACGATACCACTGCTCACAGCTCGTGATGTCGAAGGAACAGAGGGAGCACCAGGAGTCTTGACTTTACCGCTAGCACCCACTGTCGTCCAAGCACCTCCTGGAGCGGCGACAATTGCTGGTCCAGTCTTGCTTGCGAGATTGGCATAGCTCTTTCCACCAGCTGGGGTCACGACAGCAGCCATTGCGCTGGCATTGGCCTGGGCTTGTGCGGCAACAAGTTTCTTCTTACGTGCTTCCTCTTCCTTTTGAATCTGAGCCATACTCTTCGTCTGGACGAGAGCTGGCTTCTGTGGTGCTGCTTTGGTCCAAGGACTTGTGGCATCACCAGTTGGGGTTGCAGGAGAACCACCCGCCCAGATAGCACCGGCTGGAAGACCAGGCTGAACTGTCGCGATTGATGCTGCGGCAATGGCTTGATGTTCGAGCTCGCGCTGGAGAGCAGCACGTCGAGCAGCAACGGCAATCTCCTCCGCTTCAGCTGCCTTCTTGGCTTCCATCTCCTGGATCTCCTTCAATGATGGCCCTTTTGCGACTTCAGCAGGCTCTTTGGCCCATGGCGCAATGGCAGCGCTTGGCGCTTCAGTACTTGGAGTATGCGTACGAGATGACTCTTGTGCAAGTTGGTCAGCCACGCTCTGTCTACCGGTACGCTGAGCAGCTGGAGCAGGCAAGGGTGATTCCACCCACGCTTGCTGGGCGGCAGCCGGAGAGTGCTTTGCAGAAGCTGCCTTTTGAACTTGCTCAGTCAAGGAAAGTGGCTCCTGCGATTGCTTTCCAGCCCGTTCTTCTTGCTCGTTCGCAATCTGTTGGTACTGTTCCTCCATCATTTGTCCCTGCAGCTGCTGGAACTCTCGAAGTCGATCGTTGTCGGCTGGACGGTCAGGTTGGGATGCGTCATGCTGAGCCTGCTCCTGCTGCAAGGCAGCTCGATCTTGCAGCATTTGCTGCACGCGTGGCGCTTGACCTGAAGCGAAAGGCTGTCCTGGTGCGCCAAATTGATTTGCAGCGGGAGCACGTCCACCGAGGTTCAGACGGTCCATAATGCTTGGGATCTCTTCTTCTCTGATGTGGCCAAGAGTCTCAGCACCAACGGCTCCCAGACCTGCAGGCTGTGAGCCGCGTACGGCACTGTCATACAAAGCATGACCGGACGCTGGACCTTGTGTAGGACTTGGCTGGTAAGCACTAGGACTGGTGATGGAGCTCATACTTGGCTGTGAGTGCAAACTTTGCGCGCTGGAGTGATGGTTCAGATTCTGCATATGACCTGAGCCGAAACCGTGGCCTTGCATCTGTATGCGCTGTGCAATCTGCGCCTGGGCAAGATGCTCCTTCTGACGAGCCATCAGATACTGCTCCTCTTGCTTTCTACGCTCGAGGGCATTCTGTTGCTCGGCAGTCAAAGTTGTGCCAAACGATGGGAAGCTAGATGCGAATGGCGGCTGTGCTCCAGCCGCGGGTGGTCCTGGAATTGTGCCAGCCCATGGTCCTTGAGTCGATGGTGCACCATGAGGAATGCCAATCTGCGGAACTAGGAATGGCTCTCGAGAATTTCCTATACGGCGTATGAGCTGGGCGAGAGGCTCATAGTCAGCGTCTTCAGCTTTCTTCACTAGCAGCTCTGGTGAGAAGAATCCTGCTCTGTACCAGTCGTGCATCTCCAAGCCTGACCATGGTCCTTGGGTCTGACCCTGAGGGTCCTTGTAGATCCAGCGCATCCTATCCGGCATGACCATAGTTCGTTGTTGTGGTTGAGGTGGCTGGCTAGGAGTTCCAGCATGGTCGATACCGCTCTCATCAAACGCTTGAGTCTGTCCGATGGTGCCGAATGTCTGTGGATGGTCGTCGCCTGACTCATCATGGTCCCCTGAACGCATCTGGTCTTGCATACCCTGTGGAAACATGCCTGCGAGCCGACCTCCAGGATACGTACCTTGTGGTCCAAGGAGACCGCTGCCACCAAGTCCGGACAGACTAGGTGACTGCGCATCATTGCCGGCGGAGAAAATGCCCTGCCCAAACGGAGAAGGAAGCCCCATGCCTTGTCGATTCGCCGAGCCTAACCCGCCCGCACTGGTCGGCCATGCTGAGGAACCGGAGAGTCCTCCAATCTGTGCAAGACCGCCCAGTCCTGGAAAGTGCCGTGCTGGGCCTGCACTACTCGTCTGACTGCGATCACTTGCCGGTCCTTGCGACAATCCTCCTAGACCGGGAAATCCGCCCAGACCTCCCAAGCCCGAATGTTGCTCAGCGCCGAAAGCACCGAGACCTGGTAGTCGAGAATGTTCAGCCTCCTGGTCGTCATGGACGTGCTGGATATTGTACTGCTCGGGAGACTGGTAGGGATTGGTGTCTGTTGGGCTCATTGGTTCTTGATTGTTGCCACGATGTCCCGGAGTCTGCTGCATGCCAAAGCCAGCATGATCCGCAGTCATACCAAATGCACCAAATCCAGCCTCATCCTTGGTGTTGCTTCGACTTGGAGTGTCGAAGCCTCTCATGGCCTGTCGCAAACGTGAAGGAGAAGCGTCGGAGCTTGCGCCAAGAGCTGCGCTGCCAGAGGGCAAAGGAGTATCCTCATCCTCCTCGTCTAGAGGCGCATTGGCTAGCTCACTGCGATCATGCGACCTCCAACCTTCAGCTTCGTCCACCTTATGCAAGCTCGACATGCTGCTCTTGTGATCCATAGTTCTTGCACCCATATCCTCATTACTATCCTTGTGCAAGACGCCCTTGAATCTGCTTTCAGCACGTCCGCTGCCAAAACCAGCTCGCTTGTCTGTTTGTTGGAACGCACCCATTGCTGGAAAGCCAGAGCTGAGAGGTATGCTCGACCAAGGTGACGATGGACCATTCAATCCTCCACTCATCGACCCAGTAGGATATCTCCTCACTGACCCGAAGCCGCTCTTCTCTTCTTCGTCTGCTTTACCAGCATCTTTCATATCAGTCTTGCGGCGACCAAGTGATGGTGGCGGCGACACAGCTCTGTCGTCTCGAGTAGCGGTCGGTGAGGTCAGTGAATTAGGGAAGGGATATGATTCGCTGGTATCTCTCCTGCGCATGCCACTGCGAGTCGTACTTGGTGATGGCAATCCGAAGGCGCCAGGCGAGGCCACTCCTTGGGAGATCGAAATTTTGCGCTGTAAACCATTCGTGTGTTGATTCTCCTTGTTGGTCGTCGGAGGCTTTAGCGGAGTGTTCACAGAGCTCGTGAAAAGCTGTGGCGGTTAGCCCAATGCCGCTCGAGATCTGTCTTGCATACCTCTCGCTCATCCTCATCAAGTTCCACCAGTCCAAGCGGTTCAACAGCGCCATCGCGGTCCCAACATACCTCTGGTCCCGGTTGTACGTCTCGTGCATGCTCGCTACGACCCCAACCCGAGCCTGCCGTACCATTACTTGTTTCTGGTTGCCACCCATTCACATATAGCTGCGTCAGGCTTTCTCTCAATCCTCCCTCAACACTCTGCGAGCGATACAAGTCGAGCAGTTGGGACTTTGAATAGCGACTGTCAATAATCGTTCCATTGCGATGCGGTGGCACATATCGCGGAGGATGTGCTTGAGCTGGAGATGAGTCTATAGGCGCGGTAGCAGAGGTCGTTGTGGTTGCGTTGGACTGTCTGCGGAAGGTTTGTGTCGCTCCATTTGGTCTTCGAGACCTATGTAACGTATTAGCTAGCTGTCTTGTTGTATCGACCTCGGAAATGGTTGCTAGGTCAACACTGGCTGCCTTTTTCGCTTTATGGAGTGTACCCACCAGTCTGAAGCTCCTTCACGCATCGAGTTCTGATTCTGAGATGATCCAGCTGCTGCCGAAGCAAATGTTGAAGGAGGCATTGCGAGCACGTGAGTTGACAGGTACAGCACGATGGAGCTTCTGAAGGAAGAATCGATGCGAAGTTGAGGGTGTTTGGCGGTTTGAGACGCGGATGTTGCTTACTAGCAGCGATTGTTGAGTTAAAATCGATGAAAACTTGTTGCGATCGTCGTTGTAGAGGTTGTAGAGCGCCCGGCAGACGTGACGAGAGGAATCTCCAATTTCTCGAAGTGCTTCTATGTTAGCCAGGCCCGTGCACTCCTTAATTATGCCTCCGCTTCACGAAACCATCCCTGCTGCAACACGACATACAGTACACGACAGGGACGCGTTCAATATGACCGAAACAGGTGTCTGTCATCTCTAACGGCTCAGCGCCTTCCATGTCCGCGCTTCCACAATCCCTGGACCACTCTCACCTAATCTGCTGTGTCAAGACTATACGATGCCGGCTTGGTACAATCTCCAGAGGCCATTCCAGCAAGCAGGGTTCTCTTCTTTCGCTGTGATCGAGATTCAAGCTATTGCGAGACGATATCAGACTCGTCGGCCTGTTGCTATAGCTTGCGCCGTACTCAGTAAGCCGTGATGACAACACGATCCCAGATCTTGCAGACTGCAACGACCAACTGGACCATACTGATTCCCTTAGCTAATACACTGCTTTTGAATGCTGTAGGAGAATATCATAGTGATCTGCCGAGCCACATGCTGGACCGGCGAGCACACGTGTAGAGGACTGATCGTGCATTCATCTACGTACAAGCTCATTGAATGAAACTCTCCTGAAGTTATGTCCCTCCCATACCTCATCGTCGTGACATGAAAATCGGCACTTCAGCTGCCGAGAGACTCAAGATGTCGCTGTTCCCAGCAACCACGGTACTGCCTATTTCGGGACGTGTACATGTGACGCGTGAGACGCGGGGCAAGCTAGGCCCCGAGGTGATCCGTCAACAGTACATACAACCACTACTGCCTACACCTCTACAAGCTACATGCTGCACTGTAGCTGTCACTACCCCTTTCATCCATCTAGCCGCGACATCAAGCCATCACGGCATCGTTACAACAGCCTTGACAATTCGCAGAGCTACTATCAACTCTCACATAGCTCCACGAGCTCCACCATCACATCAACCAATGATGATAGCCTGATATATCATTCAGGTGGAAGCAACCCATATATAAGCCGTTCAAACATCTCCCTCTTGCATCCTCTGCATCATGTCCTACCCTCAAGCCAAGACCAGCATCACGAGGCTTCGATCCTCATCAGTGCCCGTCATGCCTTCGATGCAAGTCCGTCACTTCTGGCCCTTCAACAGGCGCACACCTGACTGGTCATCACACCTCGATCCTCATTACCTTCGCTTCCACCGCCAGCGTAATCTAGCAACACGCGCCAAACTCCTGAAGTCCATACGTCGAGGCAACAAGTGGGATCTTGGTGGAGATCATGAGCTCTTCTTCTCTCCTCGACATGCTCGACTGGCCTCGCATTACAATGGTGCCGGTGGTCACAAGAGATGGCGCCAAGATACCGAACAAGAAGTCCGTGAGAAGCAAGAAGATGGTGACGGCTACGAGTTGTCCTCTCGCGAGAAAGCCTGGAAGGAGCACATGGAACGCATTAGAAAGCGTATCGATGTCGATCCATACGAGGCTATCTTTGGCAAACGCTTCCAACCCTTCTGGGCTACTCTTATGCCTCAGTGGGGACTCAGCGCCGCCGCAGAGCCTGCAAGCTCGAAAGATGCCAAAGCTGACATGAAGCAGGCGGAGCAGAAGCCAGAATCAAGCGCATATGCATACTCGCGATCGACATCGTGGGACTCATGGACCAACACAGCTAAGGGTACCGAATGGGACTCGCTCAGTGGTGAGACCAAGCACTACGAATATGATCCAATCACCAACCGCATGGTGCAGATCGTCAAGCCTGCACCAGCCGCCGAAACCAAGCATGAAGCGGGTGCTAAGCAAGCTCCTGCACCACAGCGAAAGGCCATTCCAATTCCTCAGTTCGCAACGTCAGAACCTACCAACAGCATCGACAATCTCACAGCAATTTCCATCCGTGCCTCCATGGGTAAGCCAAAGTCTCAGGACCACCATCAGATTGCTGCACTGTTGCAAGAGAGTGCCCCGAAGAAGTCAGCCACGTCCAGCTGGGATCACGCTGAGCAGTACTGCATGCTTGAGCGAGAGCTTACAAGCCTTCAAGTCAAGAAGGATGGTTTAGCCGACGAAGCCCGACGCACCTTTCATTATGGTGATCTTGCCCGCCGCCACGAACAGCTGGACATCCAAATCAAAGCAGTCAAGAACAAGTTACACACACTGAACGAGGAGCAGATACAGATGGCAACAGCAAGTGTCCACGATCGAACCAGCGCCAAGCCTTTAACTACAGCACTTCAGCGTGGTGCTTCAGTTTCGAAGAAGGTGACGGATCCTCCACTTCGGCCAGCAGTCGATCGTATGCAATCGAAGCCAGCTCTAGACATGGACGACTCTGCTGCCCATGAGTCAACAGAAGCCGCTGCTGCAGCTGTGCCAAAGGCATGGGCTGATCAAGCAAATCTGCTACAGTCAGCTCGTGTTGAGAGAACTTCTAGCAAGGTTCCATACCCGAGCCTTGTGCCAAAGTGGGTCGATGAGATGGCAGATCGTCAGGAAGCTGCTGCTAATGACACTGCTGCACATGAGCGAGCTGCCAAGCTTGCCAAGACAGACGCGCTTCTCCAGGCTGAGGTCTCTCGACAGAAGCTTGTCATGCAGTCGCAGGAAGAGCGTAGTGCGTCTTCCGTCAATGCTCAGCGTCCGACTACTGTCGAGACTAAGACTAAATCTATCGAGGACAGATACAAGGCAAAGCTTGCAGCTATGAAGGAAGAGCTAAACCTTGCATATCAACAGAGCTCTCGTCACGCTGATGAGTTTCGTGATCAGATTTCCAAGTCGTTGCAGCGCAGCGAGAATGCACAGGATCTTGAAGCAAAGTACAAGGCCAAGCTTGCAGCCATGAAGGAGAACCTCGACACCGCCTACAAACAGAGCGCCAAGCATGCAGACGAGTTCAACAAACAGGTCCAGAAGCTGGACCAGCTCAAGCGTGCTAAAGAGACAAATCACGCCGTATCGTCGACAGTCCCAGCAAGCGCTACACAACAAGCTCTTGTCAAAGAGATCCGTGGCATCTACGAGCAGGCATATGGAGTCATTGGCCAGGAGAGCAAGTCAACACCAGCCATGGAAGATGCTTTGGCAGGCTTCGACAAGATGACAGCATATGAAGGTCATCGAAAACCTCGGACGCACTCTACTGGCCCGGTCAAGGAAGTCGACAATGCATATACTTTCCAGAAAGACAACCTCGAGACAGAACTTGCACCACCTGCACCACTAGCTAAGACTGTCAACAATGCCTACGACTTCAAGGACGACGGACTCGAGCAAGAGCTTGCAGCATCTCCACTGGCCGCGAGGAGTGTTGAGCCTCGCCATACGAGCAAGCAAGACGCTCTGGAGCAAGAGCTTGCCAAATTCTCTCAGTCATCCAGCAAGACTGACAAAGCTGTCAGCTCTACGAAACACCAGCGTGAGAAAGACCCTCTTGTCATGGATGCCAAAACTGGCGTTTACCGCTTCCACAAGGACAACCTCGAAGCTGAGCTTACAGCCAAAGCTGAACCTGTCAACCAAGACCTGCCGGATCTCGACGCAAAGGCATATAACTTCAAAGACGACGATTTAGAGGCAGAACTTACACAACGTTGGCGTACTATGAAACGCAATGGCGTGCCATGGCGTCAGCGTTATGCCGAGCTCAAGGAGGTCTATAAAATGGTCAACGAGGTCAAGCACGGCAGATCTGTCAATCCCGTGGATGGCACAGCAGCACCAGTCACTGGCAATTATGCATCACCTACCGGCTTTGTCAGATTCGACGATCCCGTTATGTCGCAGACAGATACCAAGAGCTCAGGCAAATCTGGAGCTTCGTCAACACGAGATCATCCTCGCGTCAAGCGTGAAGAGGCTGTCTTCACTGGCACTCGTCGAGTTCATGGATCTTACGATATGTCGTCCAGAGATGGTGCTCGTCGAGCACGTAGACGACAGAGACGCGCAAGGAAGATCGCTAAGACACTGGCTCTTGTCACGGTTCTGTCACTGGGCGGTGCCTACGTCTATGGTATGCAAATCGAGAACTCTGAGATGAAAAGACTCGGCGGACAAGAGGCTTGGGCTAGAATGGCCCAAAAGTATGAGCAAGGTGGCGAGCGTGGAATAGCTGAGGCGATCAAGGGGATGAAGCAGACCGATCCTAAATGGAGCTCCGGTCTCTTCTGGAAATGAGAAATGATTCATGATTCGAAAGGGTTCAGCATCGGCGTAATGGAGATTCCCCTCAGCATTCAATAGGCTTCTCATAAGTCTTGTAAGCGTCTCTCTGCTTTACTAAGATGCTATTGTCGTGTCTGCTTCATCGTGACCGGGAATGTGTGATTTCGTGCCTTCGTCGTGCTCTGTGTCGCTCGGTACGCCTGACTGCACTTCTTTCAAGTCATCCAGGCCTTTGTCTGCATCGGGGTGTGCTGGATCATCATGTAGGCTTTCCGCACGGCTGATCGGGGCACTCTCTGCTGTTGCTTCTCGTAGGCCAAGCTTCTTCTCGAAATCGTCTGACTGGTCATTACCGGTGCGCCAGTCGGCAGGTCGTGTCTCTTCGACGGGCTCACCTTTAGCGGGTTGTTGGACCTCTCGAGCAGCAACGGCTGCTGTGGGCGACACTCTCCAGACCACTGCCAGCTTGTCGAAAGCCTTGGTGCCTTTCTTGGCACTTCCTTTAATGCCGTCAAGAGCCTCCCATTCGATCTCGAACACGCCATCATTGTCTGGCTTGCCGTCCTGTTCCGGTCCATTGCCTTCGAAGAAAGTGTTGAACCATACATGTGCGACGGCTGTGACCATGGTGAAGCCGGTCATCTTCGACCGGTTGCGTCTTTCGAAGTCGATGTTGATGTCGCATGTTGGTATGCGTATTGGCTCGGTTGTTTTGAAGACCACATCGCCTGTCGCTAAGTCGATAGATTCCTCTGATGTGACTTGTTCCGTCGTATCAGGCCGCTGGATGTCTCTGTTCCATCTATCATTATCATTCTTCTTCTTACCGAGCATTTCCATCGCAACATCAGAGAATCCAGTGTCCTTAATCTGACCTCTCACTACCTGACGTTGCGCAGCAGTGAAAGTGTGGAATGTCCTTATGACTTTGCCTTCTTGTTCAAATCCCTCTACTGCCACTTTGACGCCGTCTCTTAGTCCCCAGATGTGCAGTTCGACAATATCGACGGGCTGTTCGACATATTTCTTGCCATGCTTCGTCCAGCGATCAACGTAGGTAATTGTTCGTTTCTGACTGGGTATACTGAGACCATGACCGAATCCTGGTCGCATGCGCCTGTCTGTGAATCTCTTCATAGCATCCTCAGGAGGCCAGCCTTGCTCGCTTATGAGATAGCTACAGGCGATCGTTCCACTTCGCCCTTTTCCTGCCTTGCAGTGTACAACCACGACTCGTCCATCCTTCTCTATCAGCCAATTGCGCATGCCAGCCATGATCAGAGGTATGAGGGCGAATGGAGGTGGATGGTGATCGGGCCATGGGTAGTGATGTATTCTGTTGTATACTTCTGAATCTGGATAGCCTGTGCCTTCCGCTCTGAACTCCCATATTGCCCAGTCAGAGCCATGCTTGTCGTCAAGCCATTTGACAAGGTCCTTCAATGGGTTTCGATATGCGACTTGAGGGTATGTGCCTGAGGGGCCTGATGTCGCAATGATGTCGTCTGTGACATAACACAAATCTAGACCAGCTTCCGGGTGTCTGGCACGAGGGCCTGCGACGATCTGTCGAAGTATAGATGCCATTGTATTGTGGTGTTTGAGGTTGGCAGTCTATTGTTCTTGGTTGTTACCGTGCTTTAGGAGAACATGGTTACTGCTGCCTCGTGCGAGCCTTGTTAGTTTTGGCAGTCTAGATAATGACCAGTGTTACTGAGCCATGATGCGGAAGAAGAAATGGAAAGTGATGTAGTCGGGATGTTGGTCTCAAGCTTGAAATCCATATTGCATCACCGATGCTGTTTCTCGAAAAGCCTGATTGTCATTGTTCAGGCCATGAAACACACGACCTACTTTCGATCTCATCTTTGGCAATGGCTTAATGCACCTACGGTGTTCCGAGAGTCTGAAGGGTACTCAGACGGTGTGATACCAGTCTTGACGACTGTCCGGACAGAAGGGCTATGACGTACTGAGTGAAGTTGACTGGAGGCAGAGTCCCGTAGCTTGGCTATGAAGGAGTGATGTTCTTGATGCTGAAGCCCATGATCGACCCAAGCTGAACTCGACAGGTCATGGGACGCATCATGATCTCTCAGTGAGCCTCGTAATCGTCAGACAACGCATCGCTTGTCGGATGGGCGATTTCATGAAGGACTCTTGTAGAGACAAACTTCAAGGGCTCCCTCGGCTAGATGGGTGTCGGTGGGGCGAACGGTCGACAGTTTGTTCACATCTGATCGCAAATCACATACAGAAGACGTGCTCATACTGTAGAAGGTAAGACCCTCCAGTGTAAGCTCCAATCTATTTCATCAACTTGTCCTTCTCATCATGCCTAAAGCTGTAGCTCTCCGTAAGATCGAAGGCAAGCCGGGTAGTGTATACTACCCATTGGAGGTGATCTCACAGCCCGAGCAAGCTCCAAAAGATGATGAGGTCGTCATCAAGATCAGTGCAGCAGCGCTTAACCACCGAGATCTGTTTTGCAGACAACACCTCTACCCAGGAACAACGTGGGGAGTTCCTCTTCTTGCAGACGGCGCTGGCGTCGTCGTTGCAACAGGCGCAAATGCAAAGCAATGGCAGGGCAAGCGAGTGATCCTCAACCCAGGAACAGGCTGGAAAAATGACCTCCAAGCTCCTGATGGCAACTACAGTATCCTTGGTGGCACCAAATTCAACCCAGTTGGCACATTGTCCGAGACTGTCACTGTCTCTGCAAGCGAGATTGAAGATGCACCCGCACACCTCAGCAGTATCGAAGCTGCAGCACTCCCATTGACAGGTCTGACAGCATGGAGAGCGCTGGTCACTAAGTCTGGCAATGCCAAGGCTGGCAGTAACATCCTCGTCACCGGTATTGGCGGAGGTGTGGCGCTGATGGCGCTGCTTTTGGTGTGGGAGCTGGCTGCAACGTCTACGTGACGTCTGGAAATGAAGAGAAGATACAAAAGGCAGTCAAGCTTGGTGCAAAGGGCGGTGTGAGCTACAAAGAGCAAGGATGGGAGAAGAAGCTGCTGGGTATGCTACCAAAGGGCACGCTCTTCGATGCGATCATTGATGGTGCCGGTGGAGATATCGTGGAGAAGGGAGTACGACTCCTGAAGGTAAGTGCCTTGAATCGTATGGAGTGTGGCTGACATCTTCCAGCAAGGAGGAGTGATCAGTATCTACGGCATGACGACAGGACCAAAGATGCCATTCGTCATGGGTGCTGTACTGAAGCATATTGACGTGCGAGGAGTGACCATGGGCTCGCGTAAAGAGTTCAAAGAGATGGTCAGATTTGTTGGCGAGAAGAAGCTCGTGCCTGTCGTCTCACGAACGGTCAGCGGACTCGAGAATCTCGACGGCATCGATGGTCTATTTGAGGACATGAAGAGTGGTAGCCAATTTGGCAAGCTTGTCATCGAGGTCAGCAAGGACTCTGCAAGCAAGTTGTGAACGCGACGAGAGCAGGATGAGGATGGTCAGCCTCGCGCCGAGCTCAGCGACAATTCTGAGAACACGCACAGCAGCATTCCGCCTTGCGATTCGCCATACCACTTGACGTAAACAACTCGATATGCTCCAAATACTTTCTTGAGACGTCTCGCTCTTCTCTGAAATGCCCATCAGGGACTGTGACGTACCGAGTGGCCTGAATTGAGGGGATGTGCTTGTAAATGAATGGACGTTGCAATCGAGGAACTAATCACACAGGACCTCACTGCTTGTCAAACTCATATCAGAAACTGTAATGACCAGCTCTACCTCTATAACATGATCGTATACCACGACTGTCTAGCATGCAGCAGTCTTGTCTTCAATGCATAAGATCATCGCCAACAAAATCAAGTTCTTTTCTGACTCTGTAGCAGTCTAGTCGTCCTCATCACTGAAGACCTCCTCACCACGCTTGCGACGGGCCATACGGTCCTTCTTCTTCTTTCGCAGCTCGGCGCTGGTCAACTTGGCCTTCTTCTTGGTTGATTCGATCTAGATTAGTGGTCAGCAAAGCCCTCGTTGATCTTCTCGTCAGACTCACCTTGTTGCCCATGGCATCGAACTTCTCCTCCTCCTCAGCATCTTCACCCTTCAGGCGTGGTCCAGAGCCTTGTCCTTGCACCCTGTATACGGTCAGTATCGCCTCAGAGGTCGAAATATAGCTCAACATACCAATTGTGACCAGAAGCGGTCATACGACCGTCTAAAACTGCCCATACCTCCTGAGTGATATGCTTAGTGAACTCAGCGCTGTGAGTAATGATAATAACACCTCCTTCGAAGGTTTGGATGGCCTTTGAGAGTGCTCCGAGAGAATCTCGGTCGAGGTAGTTTGTAGGCTCGTCGAGGACGATTAAGTGCGGGCGCTGCCATGTACAAGCCGCTAAGACGACCTAAGCCAGATGTGGTTAGTAGAGTTTTGACAACTTCTCAGGGCGGTGGATACTTCATCGTCGGGTTCACGACAAAGTATTCAGAGCCCATTGCTTGAATTATCCTTACCTTGACACGCTGACCACCAGAAAGACCGCGCATGCGACTGTGCGAGACAAGCTCTGCATCGAGACCGAAGTTCTCGCAATGGCTCTCGATCTCCTTTCGGACGAGAGGACGGAACTGACCACTTGCCAAAGCCTCCTTGGTGTCGACATCTGCAACCATCTTCTGGTGAGACGCGATGATCTCGGTACGCGGAATCCATGCGTTGTCGGCTGTCATCATAGGAGTCCATCGCTCGTTCTTCATGCCGACGTTCTCTCCAAGAGCGAACGAACACTCGTATTCGTAGGAGTTCTTGAACTTTCTGCGAGAGTGAATACCAATGACGCGACGCTGGGTACCCTCAATCTTGTAGATCTTGTCCATGGCCTTCTCATCGGCGTCGGTGACGATCTTGTTGGCACGATCCATGGTCTCACGGTCCTCACCAGTCTGGAATCGCCACTGGATGTACTCAGATGGTGTGAGGTCCAAGTGGTGGTCAATGTGAGCGAAAGCGTGCTGCTTGACGTAGGCAATACGGATGTTCTCGTGCTGGTAGACATCACCAGAGGTTGGAATGAGCTCTCCAGTGAGGACGTTGATCAGAGTGGACTTTCCAGCACCGTTTGGACCAATGACGGCAATACGAGATCCAAGCGAACACTGGAAGGTGATGTCCTGGATCTGTGGCTTCTTGGTACCTGGGTATTGGAAGGTCATGTTGTTGACACGAACGATGGCCTTGGCCTTGGTCTTGACACCCTCAAGGAAACCTGGCTCTGGGAACTTGAAGCTCATCTCGGAGGCACCGAGCTCGTAGTAAGACTTGGCTGATGGCACACGCTTGACGAATTCTGAGAGCTTACCACGGTAACGCTTCAGCTTGAAGCGCTCGTAGTGGATAACGTGCTGAACAACGTTGTCCAAGAATTTGCTGTCGTGGGAGATGATGATGGAAGTGCATGGCGAACTGACGAGGTAATCCTCAAGCCACTTAACGTTCTTCACGTCCATGTGGTTGGTTGGCTCGTCGAGGAGAAGAATGTCTGGCTTCTCGAACACAGCACGGGCCAAAGCCAGCTTCATCTTCCATCCTCCAGAGAGTGCAGTGATAGGACCCTCGATAAGCTCCTCAACGAAGCCGAATTGCACGAGCTCCTTCTTGATTTCCTCCTCTGGGAGCTCAATACCGACGGAGCGCAGCTTCATGGTAGTCCAGCCGATGACAGTAAGCTCAGTATCAGCTGCGTCAAGATCGTGCTCGACGTAAACAGTCTTGACCTCACTCTGCTTTGGAAATCCCTCAACCTGCTCGTTGTTGATGGCACGCATGAGCGTAGTCTTTCCAGATCCGTTTGGACCGAGAAGACCGTAACGCTGACCACGCTTGAGACGGAGGGTTGTCTGGTTGAGAAGAATCTTGGCACCGTAGGCCAAGTTGAATGTGCAGTTGCACAAGTCTTCTCCCTCCTCCTCATCTGGCTCGACTTCGTTCTCCTTGGCGGCGTCTGGCATGGCTCGCTTGCGGAAGGCGTCGACCAAGTCAGTGGCACCGGCATCACCGCAGATGGCTGCAACGTATGGTCCAAGCTGAGTGGTCCAGCTCAGAGCCTCTAGATCCTTGTCATCGATGAGGTGACCTGCGATGGCAGAGATGTATGTCAAGACTGGTGGGAACTTGGTGACAGCGTCCTTGTGCTTCGACTCGAGAGTAGCCTTCAGCTTGCCGAGGACGATGTTGAGCTCGGAGAAGGTGGTTGGCTCCGGAATCTTTCCGTCGACGACGTTACCAACACGCTTCAGGGTATCAAGTCCTTGCTTGGTCTTGTCTCGGGCTTCTGGATCAGCCATGTTGTCGTAGTTGATAGTAAGCTGTGGAATGAGCAGCGGCAGGAAGGCTGCGACAATGTTTGGGTCCTCGACAAGCTTGCACATGTTGTCGATGATGACGGCGGACTTTCGCTTGATGGCGGTCTCACGCTCCTTCAATCCACGCTCGAGAAGAGGTGTCATGATGGCAAGAGTTGGCTCGTGGACATCTGTGACGAAGGTAGTGGCTCCGAGCAAGTGGATGGTCTCTGGGACATTCTCTGGCTTGGCGATACACTTGATGAGCTCGGGGATGAAACGCTCGATATCCTTGTTGGAGATCAATGCGCACACTTTCTCCATCGTTCCATATGCTCTCTTCTTGATCTCTGGCTTCGTGTCCCACATAGCCTCTGAGATGATAGGCAGTAAATCTGGTACGCGGAGTCCTGTCTGGATTGGGGCGACCTCAGCAAGTGTCTCAATCACCTCAAGGTCGGTCATCTTTTCTTGCCACTTTTGTGTGTTTCTGATCGAGTGAATCAGATGTGGGATCAACGACTTCACAGCGTTGGGGTTGATGCCCTTTGCGATAGAGATGGCGGCGGATGAGGCGGCGACCTTGACGGAAACGATCTTGTCTCCAACTGCTGCCAGAATGCTAGGCAGTAGCTCGACCAAGTATGGCTGGACGAGCACTGAAACATCGCTGTGGCTCGCAATAGCGCCTACGGTCTCGCAGGCGTTCTGTCGAGCAACGGCATCCTTCTTGTTGTTCAACAGCTTCTTGATGCTGTCGACCAACTGTGTTGGAGCTGCCTTCTGTTCGATCTCGCCATTCACGAATGTAGCGATCTCCTGTGAGTATCCTTTGGCTTCCTCAGCCTTGCTGACGGACAACTTGTCGAACAACTCTTGCAGCACCTTGATGCTCTCCTTGTTCTCTGCGCTCTGAGAACCGGCCATCTTGGGTGATGTTTGGTGTGTGAGATGTCTCTGAAAGTGGCGCTGAGTTTTGGAAGACTTTTTTTACACGCAGCCCACTATAGCAGCCGTTGCCAAGACTGATAGCGCGATTGCCCCTCGTTACCACTATGGCAGATTCTCTGCTTTCGTGGATGTTCTGAAGGACCTCTGGGTGTATGTGGTAGGAAAGAGAATGAGGAGATGGGAGGAATGGTGAGAGGAGAGAAGATTCGGTGTGCCGCCACGATATTTTTCTGTAGTGGTGTCAGGAATAGGTTACGGACCCTGGCGACAGAAGTGGTGGACTTCAAGCCCTCAACACACGTCAATTCCTCGGGATGCTAGCACGACTTCTGACATGCTGCATAGACTTTTCTTGCACGCCGCCTGTGATTTGCCAGCATTTGCCACGGTACAGTATGAAATCCTTGTGGATTCAAGATTCGGTTGTGCCCTATAGCAGCCCAGATTCATCGGGCATGTAGCATTAGAGAAGATAGCAGTTCGCTGTGCTTCTGGAGAAGGTGTTGCACCCGTCTCTTTGGCGGCGCCCGACATTCGGGTGCTCTTCATATCGACAGACCAACAACTCGTCGACCATCTTGCCCATGGCAATGCTCATGTTAGAGAACCTTGAAAAGACATCTCACTCACCAGCAGTGGTGCTATCAATATATCAAGGCACTCTGCATCGGACGGCGTTGCTGCGGGCACTGTGCATAGGCAGTCTTCGCCAAGACCGCGCCCATGGTTCCTGTCAGTCGATCTCTGACGCAGCAACAGGCCGTATCAAAGAAGCTTTCCATCGACTCAATGGGCTTTGTCGATACCAACAGTCAAGCCTATTGATGGTCTCGCCCGGTCGAAGGTGCGGTCTCGTATGTCAAGGATACAGCTACAACTCAATGCCCATTCTCTTCTCATCCGGCACTCGACGTCGTCCGTCCTCCGCTCTTTGCGACATGAAGCTGTACTCCCGTGCATTCTCGCGCGGCGGTCGGTGACAGCCTCACCGAGCATACCGACCGCACCGAAGGCATTGACCGCACCGAATGTGCTTCAGACGCATTTCCCGCGAGAGTGCATATAAGAAGGTGAGTAAACCCCTTCAGTGCATACTCCTCTCCATTCCATCGCATCATTTCTTCAACGGAACATACACCTCATAACAGCATAATCTCTTGTTCAAATGTCTCTCCCAATACCACAACCACCACCACTTCCTCTCCTAGGAAACGCCTTTGACGTTGACCCAGAAAACTCCGCCGCCAGTTTCGACAATCTGGCTGCCAAATATGGTGCGTTTTGCTAGCTATAGCAAGCTGGTCTCTAAGAGTTTGCAGGTCCAATCTTCAGGCTTAGGTTATCTGGAGCAGACACATATGTTCTGAACACGGTCGAGCTGTGTGATGAAATGTGCGACGAAAAGCGTTTTCACAAATTCATCTCAGCCGGTTTGAATGAAGTACGCAGTGGCCTCGCAGATGGACTGTTCACTGCCTATCATGGTGAGCATGCATGGGGAGTCGCCCATAGGACCTTGGTGCCTGCTTTCGGGCCTCTACGCATCGGCGAAATGTTCGATGAGATGCACGATCTGGCCGCACAGCTCGTGACGAGATGGGCTCGGATGGAGGGCGAAGCCATCAGTGTGACCGAGGACTACACCCGCTTGACGCTCGACTCTATCGCCTTATGTGCTATGGACAAACGCTTCAACTCCTTCTATTCTGAATCGCTACATCCGTTCGTCACAGCCATGACCGATTTCCTTCTGGAGTCCGGCAAGCGAGCAAGGATGACTTCTGTCCAGAAACTTCTGAACAGATCGGGCGAGCGCAAGTACGAAGCTGATATCAGTACTATGAGGAATGTCGCTCAAGAGGTTATCAATCATCGACGTGCTCATCCGAGCGACAAGACGGACCTACTCAACGCACTACTCCTTGGTCACGACCCCAAGACTGGTGAGAAGATGACAGATGACAGCATCATGAACAACATGCTCACCTTCCTGATCGCCGGACATGAAACCACTGCTGGTATGTTATCCAGCGCAACCTACTACTTGATGAAGAACCCAAGAGCCGCCCAGGAAGCCCAAAAAGAGGTCGACCAAGTCGTCGGTAGAGGCGCTATACGTCTCGAGCATATGTCGAAGCTCCCATACATCGAAGCGGTCTTGAGAGAAACTCTACGTCTGCAGCCTTCCGCACCAGGATTCGGCGTCATAGCACACGATAAAGTGAACCCCACGGTTCTGGCTGGCAAATACGTGATCCCAGCAGGCTCAGCGGTGCGAGTCAACCTCCGCGCCAGTGGCCGTGACCGAGACGTCTTTGGTGACGACGCAGAGGACTTCAAACCTGAACGCATGTATGGCGAGAACTTCACCAAGCTACCTCGTAATGCCTGGAAGCCTTTTGGCAACGGAATGAGAGGCTGCATTGGCCGGTCCTTTGCTTGGCAGGAAGCGGTCTTAGCTCTTGCTCTTATCTTGCAGAACTTTCACCTACGGCTCGATGACCCGGGATATCAACTCAAGCTCAAACAGACATTGACTTTGAAACCTGCTGGATTGTTCATGCGTGTCAGTCTGAGAGAGGGCGTCAGCACTCTCGGCCTGGAGAAACAGTTGTACGCTGGTGCACAAGCTGACTCGCTCGACACCAGCAAGGTGTCCAAGGAGGTGGTGGTTGGCGATCTCAAGCCGATGACAGTGCTCTATGGTTCGAACTCCGGCACGTGCGAAGGCCTTGCACAGTCGCTGGCCAAAAACGCGAAGTCTCATGGCTTTGATGTTAAAGTGAGCTCAATGGACGAAGCCATCGAGAAGGTGTCAAGCGGTCAGCCTCTCGTCGTCGTCACGGCGAGCTACGAAGGCGAGCCGACAGACAATGCGAAGAGTTTTATCGAATGGCTCAAGTCGTCGCCTTCAGCTTTCAAGAACGTCCAATATGCAGTGTTCGGCTGTGGTCACAAGGACTGGGCACAGACATACCAGAAGATTCCCACATTCGTCGATCATCAGCTCGAGGGCTGTGGCGGCACCAGGATTGCAAAGCTAGGCGCTACGAACGTAGCGGAGGGCAAAATCTTCGATGACTTCGATGCCTGGCAGGACGGAGAACTCTGGCCCAAGCTGACAGACAACAAGGCCAGCTCTAGCTCTACTGAGGGTCTCAATGTTGACTTCAGCATATCCTCAAGTGCAGGCGATTCCGCCTATGGGGTCAAAGAGGCAATCGTTGTCAGCAACGACGTATTGACCAAGAAAGGCGTTCCGGAGAAACGACACATTGAGCTGCAGCTGCCGAGCGATATGACCTACGAACCAGGCGACTATCTTGCCGTACTGCCAACCAACAGCGCGGACGTCGTGAACAGAGTCCTGACACACTTCAAGCTACCTTGGGATTCAGTCATGACTGTGAACAGTCAATCAAGCTTCCCAATTGGCAGAGAGTTGTCTATCAGCAACGCACTGGCCAGATATGTCGAGCTCAATGTTCCAGCAACGCAGAAGAACCTCGCCACGATAGCGGCATACGCTCCTGAGGAAGTCAAAGAGCGTATCGTCTCACAGCAGGCTGGCCACACGCCATCGATGCTCGAAGTTCTCGAAGCCAACCCTAGTGTCGAGCTTCCTTTCAGCGTTTATCTGGCTATGCTTCCACCGATGCGCATCAGGCAGTATTCGATCTCATCCTCTCCACTAGTCAACCCATCAAGAGCAAGCATTACCTATACCGTGGCTGATGCCGATCTTAAACATCCTGGTGTCGCTACAACGTACCTCCGACGCTGCGAGAGCGGCTCTCGTATCCAGGTTGCCGTCAAGAAGCCGAACTCTACCTTCCGGCTGCCAGCCGACAAGAAGATGCCTCTGATCATGATCTGTGCTGGGACAGGCCTGGCTCCATTCCGCGGCTTCGTCCAAGACCGTGTCACAAAGATCAAAGCAGGTGCATCGGAGTTTGGTCAAGCTTTGCTGTTCGTCGGCTGTTACGACCCTGACCTTGATCAGCTGTTCAAGGAAGAGTTTGACGAGGCAGAGAAGCTCGGCGCGGTCAAGGTGTATTACGCTTACAGTCGTGCTCCTGACAAATCCAACGATTGCAAGTTTGTGCAGGAACGCCTATTCCACGAACGCGCAATAGTACGCGAGCTCTTCAGTCAAAATGCGAAGGTGTACATCTGTGGCAGCTCAGCAATGGGAAATGGTATCACTGATGCAGTTACGAAGATGAGAGTCGAGGTTGCAGAGAACAACGGTGAGGCTGAGTCACTAGAATCAGCCAAGAAGTGGTGGCAAGGTCTACGCAACGACAGGTATGCGGTGGACGTCTTTGCTTAAGCAGTGTTATATCTTTTATGACCATCGACGGCCTGTATATGGATCGACTCATGTTGACAGCTTGCTTGACCGTGCAGCGTGACGATCTGTCGCACTAGACACTTCTAAACATCGATCTCTTGTATCGACTGATGGTGCCGACCTGCGCTATCTCTCAGTGTGATCCTGGCCGTTCCAGCTTCTCTTTTCTGTTGAGCATTGGTGAACAGCCTTCGCGTGCCAAGGCTGCGCAAGTCTGAGTCGCTGTTGCTCATAGTCCGCGCAACACGAGGGATTTTTGGCTGACTGCTGAATGTTGATAGACTTTTTACAATACCAGTCCTGCTGCAACTACACCGAGACCTGCTAGTACAGGCGCAGCCACTGTTGCCATCGCAGCCATGCCGCTGCTCTTGGTGGCTACGGCTGTAGCAGTATTCGCGCTGGTGGTCAGACTTGTGGTGGATGAGGCAGTTGATTGAGAGCCAGAGTATGACAAAGCAACACCAGAACCATTCTGGCATGCGCTTCCAAGGGTGTCGTTACTGCCGCTGACGAAGTTCACTGGAGCACACTGCTCGAAGTCAGGCCCTGGACCGCAAGGATCGCTGAACAACCTACCTGGTAGAGAACGCCATCGACGGACTGATCAATCACCTGTATGACACCTGCCTTGCCTGCAAAAGAGCTCGGTGCATGAATGTAGTTGGCACAGAAAGTTCCGAGGCCAGTGGAGCTGACATTCTGTAGCAGCGTGAAATTGTATGGTGCTGAAGTGTCTGTCGTGGCTAGGAAGGCGAACGATCCAGTTGGGTGACCATTCCTGATGAGTGCTGCGAATCTGTCTACGCTGACTTGTGGACTGCTTGAGTTCACCATTACTGTGGCTCCTCCACAGGGCGAGGTGCCTTCAACATCATCGTCGAAACCCGCAGTTGGAGGCCAGATGAGGTTGAAGTGTGCACTAACGCAGCTTGCGAGGGCGAGGACAACGGGGAGTCTGCAGAACATGATCGTAGATGTACAAGGGAAGGACAGAAAAAGGAGATCAAGCAGTGGCTCTGCGTCTGTCTAAGTACTTACCATTCCACCATTATCGCGCCTCCTTGAAAACGATCGTGGCTGTCAATTTGTGTGACAAATGAACTCAATGGAAGTGCGGTCGCCGGTCAAAATGTGTCTATACCACTAGAATGGGCGCCAAGCTTTGCCTTTTAGAGCTTGGCCTGAGCAAGTTTGAGGAGTTTCTGTGCGGCTCTGCCCATCTCAACACCTATGATCTTTCAGGAAAATCGACTCAGCATGGCCAGGCTCGAGAGCTATGCTCGTGGCTCCGAGGCTGTCTTTAGACCTTGCATGACCGCCTGGGATCTCTTTCAGATCCCGCATTCCAACGTCTCGAAGCGTGGGAAGGTCTGGCTTTGAACATTCACCACTGATTCCCACGCAGCAACCACGATCCTTGAGAGCAAGCATGCATTGATCTTTGCAGCTCTACGACGTCGACTCTCGCCACTGGCGAGTCCTCGCAGATATAATGAACGATATGATGGACATGGGCATGGACAGCCCTGGGCTCTTCACACAAGACAACCAGTACCGAGCACAGATCTTATGGTACCTCATTGCAGCTACGGTTGGCTCGATGACGGTGACACGCGTATGGCGACTTCTTGAGCGCAGACGACGGAAGACAAGAGCTTCTGCTCAACCCTCCGGAATAATCGAGCACTGTATTGCCACGGCGACCGCAGTCTTTAGAGAGACATCTCTCCCTCAGCCAATCTATTTCAGCGGACGCATCAGCAAGTACTTCACGCCTCCATCGATGGGACGGTGTCTTTTCCTTGGTGCATACTGGATAGTCATACTGACGCTACTCTGGAGCGACGTTCTGATGCAGCCTGACGATCCGATGTATCCATACAGATGGGAGAAGGTTGGATTTCGTGCAGCGTGGATATCGGTCTCACAAATACCATTGATCTACTTGCTATCCTGCAAGTTCAACCCGATCAGCCTGCTTACTGGCATCTCATACGAGAGATTCAACTGGCTACACCGCTGGACTGCTCGCACAGTCTTCCTCACTGTCATTGTGCACTGGTCGTACTTCTTCTACGAATGGTGGCAAGCGGACTTCGTTGACTACGAGCTTCAAATGATGCTCATGGTCAAGTATGGCTTCGGTGCCTGGGCTGTGATAGGGTGGATGATACTTTCTGGCTTTGGATTCTTCCGGACTGCTAGCTACGAGATCTTCGTCGCACAGCATATCATGGCAGCAGCATTCCTGCTATGGCTTCTATACGTCCATGTACCGGCATACGCAGTCTACAACATATGGCTGTCTGTTGCGTTTCTCGCCTTCGACTGGGGCGCAAGGATTGTGCTTGGTCTGGTCAGGAATGTGCATCTTGCCAGTATGCGATTACCTGGCTACTCGGCGCGGCTAGAGCCACTACCAGGTGGTGTGACACGACTCACCATTGATGATGCAGACTTCACCTGGATCGCTGGGCAACATGTGTACATCTCAGTGCCGTCCATCCGGCCGTTCGAGACGCATCCCTTCACCATCGCTGAGGAGGCCAGTGCAGACAGCAGCAAGAGATCCTTTACGTTGGTCGTCAAAGCACACGCTGGGTTCTCGAGGAGTCTCTTCAACTGCTCGCAGAAGGATTGCATAACTGGTCGGACGCGGCGTGTATTCCTCAGCTGGCCGCTCGGTGTACCTCCAGAGCTCTCACACTACGATACTGTGGTTTTGGCGGCTTGCTCAACTGGTGCATCTTTCGCCATGCCGCTACTACAAAAGCTGATCAGGACTAAAGGCTGTGTCAGAAAGGTCGAGGTACATTGGATGGTGAAGAGCAGTGAGCACGAAGAATGGTTCTCCAAAATGCTGGCAGAAGCATTGTCGGCAGCGCAAGCACATAGCCTCAGGCTAAGCATACGCATCCATGTGACTCGACAGTCAAGAGCACCAGAGGATGCTCCCGCGATGGATACGGACAGCAAAGCGCCTATTGTACGAGCGGATTCAAATTCGATCGCCAGTATCTCGACAGGAGAGAAGACGCCTTTCCTCAATTGCCCGGAAGCATCGATAAGCCACTCCTACTCAGGTAGACCATCGATTGAGAGTCTGGTACGACCAGCCGTGGAGAGTGCATTGGGCGAGACAGCCATCGTGTCCTGTGGTGGACTTGCTTTCACTGCAGAGATGCGCAACTTCGTTGCTACTTTGTCTGACGAGCGAGCGGTCCATAAAGGTACGGGCGCGCAAGGAATATACTTGTTCACTGAAATGTATGGCCTGTAGAGATGTACTATTTCAGGTGAGCTCAATGTCTGCAGTTTGACGTGGTCGATGCCATATCCAAGAACAATGCTCACCACTTACAAGCTTATCAGATCAAGGTAGGTTGTTCCACTGCGGGAAAGGCACGTATCTCTATGGATGACACCACCTCCATCACACAACCATCAAATATCATCAGGACGATCTCGACCATCAGCCTCGCGGTGACAACATGTCTTATCTCAAACAAGCTCTCGTACGCGCGAACCTTGCATCCCAAGAATGGCGTGATTAAGGTCACAGCACACGATCGCCGCCCTAGAGAGCTCACTCTTCCAGAACCCATGCAGGAAGCCCCTCATGAACGCTATCTCTGAGTGCTGCGCACAGCACTTTTCTTGCGGCCTCTCAATTATCGAGGCGGTTGGTTGCAGCATGCATTCTCTGACATGACGTGCTTCCGCCAACAGCTTGCGACCTCCTATGCTATGGAGACTCAGGCATCACCCATACCGCCACATGGTCGCGTCTCACACAAGCTTGACCCGCCCATCGTTACATCGTCTCATGATCCAAGCTTCTGTGCTGTTGACCATGTATGGTAGGTCGAGCATAGCCTGCCCGTCGAGTTGGCCTCATGCATGAGCTTATCGCTTCTGCCGACGCTGTACAACACTACAAAGGCTGCTTGGTCTGCTTCTCCTGTTTCTCCTTCTGCTTCTGGTCTATTCGCAGGTCAACATGTCAGAGAAGAAGGATGTCATCCCAACTGTTGACTCACTGTCGACTGAGTGGCACGGCCAACACAAAGATGGCTCTCAAGAGTTCATCGTTGAGCAGGGAGGCAATGGCTCTCTTCCTACGTATCAACACGCAGACGGTGCTCCCATCGAGGTCAATTCGCCATTGGGCTACAATGTGCAGTTCGCAACGATCATCTTCCTCAACGTCGGTCAAATGATCGGTACTGGTGTTTTCTCAACACGTAAGTATTGCTTAATGCACTTGAGGACCGACTAATCCTTACAGCATCATCGATCCTCATCGGCACAGGATCAGTCGGGCTTTCGCTGATCTTCTGGTTCATTGGCTTCATCATGGCATACGCTGGCCTTGTGGTATACCTAGAGCTGGCCGCATACTTCCCATCACGATCGGGTGCAGAAGCAGTCTATCTGGAGCAGGCTTACCCACGGCCTCGATATCTGATGTCCACTGCGTTCGCGATCCAGACTGTGGTGCTGTCCTTCAGCGCAAGTAATGCCATCGTAGCCTCAACATACCTCTTTGCAACAGCTGGTCATACTCCATCACCATGGGAGCAGAAAGGTCTGGCTATAGCAGTGTACACCCTTGCAACTGCCAGTAAGTCGTCGACAACTCGGTTCTTGCCAGATTCTCACATCTCACAGCTGTCCTCGTGAGCAACCGGGCCGGTCTGTATGCACAGAATGCTATCGGCACTATCAAGGTCCTTACACTCGTATTGTGAGTTCCTCGACAATGCTGTAACGGTCACTAATACGGGCGATCAGCATTGCTATCACAGGTCTTGTGGTGCTCGGTGGTCACACCAAAGTTGCTCCTACCGGCAACTTCAACAACTCATTCGCAGGCACACCAACAGGTTACGGTATTTCCAATGCTCTCTACAAGGTGTTCTTCTCCTACGTGGGCTACAGCAACGCATTCAATCTCACTTCTGAGATCAAGGTCAGTGATCTGGCTTTTCTCCGAGGTAGAGCATGCTAACGGACTGTAGGATCCCATCAAGACCATTCGTAGGAGCGCACCCTCTCCTACTCATCGTCGGCACGTTATATGTTCTCTGCGCTATCGCCTACTTTGCAGCTGGTAAGCACTCCCGGCCAAGTGAGGTCTGACACTGACGTGGCCAGTTCCTCAGAAGGCGCTCCGTGCTGGCGGACAGATCGCTGCCAGCCAGTTCTTCACGATCGTGTTCGGTGAATCTGCTGCTCGTGGACTCAACATCCTGATCGTCATCTCAGCATTCGGTAATCTTATTTCTGTGCTTATCGGACAGTCCCGACTCATCCGAGAGGTTGGTCGTCAAGGAGTCTTGCCATGGCCAAACATCTGGTCGTCAGTAAAGCCATTTGGCACACCTGCCGTCCCTTATCTCCTCAAATGGAGTGTCACCGTGCTGGTCATCCTCGCTGTTCCAGCTGGAGATGCCTTCAACTTTGGTGCGTCCATTGCTCCTGCTTAATATCTGCTAATGCTTCATAGTCGTCGATCTTGCGATCTATCCGTCCAACTTCTTTCTTCTGTTCATGAGCATTGCAGTCTACATCATTCGCAGACAGAGACAAAAGGCCGGCATTGGTAGAGGAGAGTATCGAGCCTGGGATGTGCTCATCATCTTCTCAATCCTGATCACGGCCTTCCTGCTGGTCATGCCATGGGTTCCTCCAACTGGCGGCCAGTATGCTGGTGATGTGAGCTTCTGGTATGCCACTTACATCTGCGTCGGTCTTGGCATGTGAGTGATGTTTCTACTTGGATGCCGCATACGCTGACTGATAGCAGTGTTCTTCTCTCTGGTATCTACTGGTATGTTTGGATGGTGCTCCTGCCAAAGCTGCGAGGGTACGTCAAGCGTAAGGAGATTGTACAGGGCGCCGGTGGTGTTACAACACACCAGTTCGTCAATGTACCCAAGGCTGATGTTGCTGCATGGGATGCCAGGCATGATGCTGCTGGGCGAGTCCTTGAGCAACGCGATCCCTTTTAGACATACAGTAGATCCCAGAAGCAGCGATAGCAGTCTACAACGGCACCCTCGCCTGTGCGACAGGGAGCACTGTCGACATGAGAGTGTGGCTGTGCCGACAGTAGATCCCAGAAACAGCGATAGCAGTCTACAACGGCACCCTCGCCTGTGCAACAGGGAGCACCGTTGGCACGAGAGTGTGGCTGTGTCGTCGATCCCAGGAACAGCGATAGCAGTCTACAATGGCACCCACGCCTGTGCAACGAGGAGCACCGTCGGCACGAGAGTGTGGCTGTGTCGTCTTTGGACGTGATGAAAGAATATCCCCAGTGTGTCGATGGGATGTTTGTCAATGCCATCTGCCGATGTGATGGGAAGGATGCTCTGGCTGGCAGAATGTGACCACGATCTTGCTTACGCTTCTCGGACCTCTATATGCTCGCATTGATTAGATCACGACAAATACTAATCGTTCGAGTCGCACAAGCCAGACTTCAGTTGATCAAGACCTCTCGATGTCTCTCGAAGTCGCCAATTATTGATGAGAACACTCTCATTGTGCTACTATTGAAACACTATCATGTATACACACTTTCAGTAAAGGAGTTGACCTGCATGCCCTTCTCAGCCATCTCAGCATCGCACAAGAAGTTCAGCGGCATATTAACCAGATGTCCCTTGATGCGGTCCAGCTCCTTGCGGACGATGTCCACTGGCACGAACGGATCGAAAAGGTGGCCTGTCTTTCGACTGCCCTTCGCTCCTAGGAACTTGTCGTAGTCTTCAAAGGTCTTGACGTTGTCGTCTGGATCCACATGGAACAGGTGTCTGAACACATCAGTGTTGGTGTTTGCCCGGGAGGTCCACATCTCCCAGAGTTTGTCGCCGAGAGGATCCGCCACGAGCTCATCGTACTCGTCGCCCTTGCAGAAGTCATTCTCGCCATCTCCGGGAGGTTGAGCATTGATGTCGTCTGTAGCATCAATGGGTTGGGCTGGAAGGAGACCCAGATGTTCTCTCCAGAGCATACGTCGCAGCGTTGCGGCGTGGTGGCCAGCAGTATAAGGCTGGCCGGCCATCGTTGACTCCATGGGTAGAGTGTCCTCCATGACGATGCTGAGCTCCGAGTCGTGGTAGCCGAGCTGCGAACGATCGTTGATATTACTGCTACCGCAAATGACGATTCGATCGTCGACGATCAGGAGCTGTGCAGAGTCAGTAGGTGTAGCAGCACTTAACGAATCACTCACCTTGCCATGAATATACAACTCCTCTGAGATGAAGTTCTCAGTCTCCTGCTGTCGATGCTCTTCGTTGTCTTCATCTCCACGTCCTTGCCATGGCTCCTCCGAGACCTTCATCTCGTTGAGCATGGCATCCTGAGCAATAGTATCACGACTACCACTCTTGGCGTCTTTACCGACAGCAGCGCGGTCGGGCTCGCCATTCTCGCCGCGAGACTGTATGCCAGCCTCCTGCGCCTTCTCACCGAACTCTTCTGCCTTGCGAGTAGCCTCCTCTTTCTCCTTCTGTCCAGAGCGCGAGAGCACGACTTCGCCTTTGTCCTCGTTGGAGTTTGTGTGATGCAGTCCGCTGTCCATGACTTTCTCAGCTTGCGCTCGTTGTGCGTCAAGGTAGGTGGCTCCGCTCTTCTCCTCCTGCTTCTGAAGTGCTGGCGTACGATTAATGCGATCGTAGCTGCGGAGGTTGAAGAAGAAAATGTGCTCGTTGGGATCGACACCAGCTGCCTTGATCCTGCCGAAGATTGAATGCTCTCCTCGACAGATTGACTTGTACTGGTAATCCATGATCGCACGGGTGCCTAGAGCAGCATCATCTCTGAGATCACCTGCGAAACCAGGTATGCAAGGAATCAGGCAGATCACGCGGAACTTTCGTCCCTCCTTGGCAGCTCGAACACAGCTATCCACGATGGCTGCACCGATCTGATTGTGTATCGGTGCCTGGTTTGTGCCCGTCGCGGTGATGAAGAATTGGTTTTCGATGTAGACGTAATGCTTAGCCTCGCGGATGACTTGGCAGTATGCTGTTTGTATGCTTTGCTCGGTGAGTATGCCGCTCGACCAATCTGCAGAACTGCGGACAAGTTGTGCATGTACTGTGCCTTGAGAGCTGACGACGTGATCGCCTTCGTGAGCCGCAACGACTTCACTGTCGTAGGCTTTGTGTTTCTCAGCCATACCACCTGAAGCTGTGAAAGTGCCTTCTTTCTCGGGATTGTTGCCGGTATGCTTTGGGTGACCTTGCATGTCCTGTGGATCGGCGACTGGAAGGTCCTTGTGACGGTGTGGTATGTGGATGTTGCGCTGCGAGAGACCCTTCTCTAGTCCATGACCGATGCGATGCTGATTCCTCCTGTACCCATGCTCGTCGACATCCTCTGGTACATCGTGGAATGCTTCTGAGTGCTCGCTGTCATCGGTGCCTGTCGCATCTCGTGTAGTATCGCCTGGATGGAGATGTACCCTTTGATGTGGACTGCCAAGCTTGTTCTCGAGTGGCGACAGTGGATGATGGATGTAGTCTCCTACAGGGTGCTTGGGTCGTTGTACGCCAATGAGATCCTCATCATCTCCAGTGCGGCCAGTCATTGTGATCCAGTCGTATTCATCGTCTCGCTTGTACTTGTCACGCTTCACAAAGTTCCATCGCAGAACGAAGTGCTCGGCGATGTCGTAGACACTTGGACCGATGACTCCCATGGCAACATCGTGCCATGGCATTCGTCCGAAGTCTGCCTTTGAAACTTCGTTGTTCTTCCAGTCGTCGACACCCTTGAAGTCTGCAATACGGTTGTTGTTGAAGTCTTGTCCAGGCCAAACTTCATGCTCGACTCCTCCAGGATGTGCGCATGCGAGTGGATGATGCTTGACGTCCCATCGGCCGAAGCATAGATCGAGACCTCCGATGAAGGCAAGATCATAGTCGATCACAATGAACTTTTCGTGGTGAGCCCAATAGAAGGTCATATCCGAAGCGTTTTCGAGCACGTTGTGGTCTGGATGTCTCATGACTCGGATGTTGCCATGACCTTTGCTGCCCTGAGACTTGTTAGTATTGTGTTCATTATATGTGACCTTCATACCTTCGGGCAAAGACCCTCAAGAACATGCTTGCTGTGAAGTGAGTTGCAAGTCAATGCGTGCTCAACCTCACGATAAAGCACGACAAAGATCTTCACACCACGTTCAGCTGCTCGTTTTAGCACCTGATCCAATCGCCACTCCTGGTTGAAGTATGGAGGTCGCCTGAGGTAAAGCTCAGGACTGAGCCACCAGTCCTCTATGTAGATGGTCTCCTTGGCTCGTTCTAGAGCAACCGAGACCGCATGGAAGTAATCGCGACCATCGATGTACCACTTGATCTTGTTGCCATCACGCTCTGGAGCGAATGATTTGAAGCGATGACCGTCAGCGATCTCACTACGCTTGTTGTCGGTAGCGATCTCGTGCTCTTCGTCGTGTCGATGGTTGCGGTTGACGAGGTTCTGCAACTTGCCGATCTTGTGCTTCACATGTATAGCCTTCACCTTGACATCATGAAACTTCAGCTTATCGCCAAAGCCATGCAGCTTGTCGCTAAAGCTAGAGTGTCCATCACTGGAACCGTCGACCTGCTTGTCGCTGCTGGAGTGTACCTGGTCCGTAGGGCTGACATGATCCGTCTTGCCGACCATGATTGTGGCGTGAGGAATGTCACAGCTGCACGATTGCTCAGAGGACAGAAGGTAAACACTGCCGATGCGGTCGCGTGGACATCACTTCTATATTGTGAGAGCGACACGGCCTGTGGTGCCCAGTTTACTCGCATCTACCAGCATCTTGCGATGTCCCCACATTAACGCAACGTCATTTGCTCTTGGCAAGAGACTAGGATCATGCGGACCAGCTAGGATGACGAGTTATCTTGTTGATGGAGCAGTGATAGAAGTTTCAGATCGACAGATAAGTATGTGCATATCACTCTGAATCCTGTCCAGGCGTCTTACGACCTCCTGTCATACAGCGTTCGGTGAGTATCGCCAATATGGTTATTTTGTGCTATCGAACCAAACCAATAGAGACAGACTGGGAATCAGACCACATGTACCTCCAACTGGATCCCAGACAAACAATGATCGCTCGCCTCCATCAAGCTCTTCCCACTGCTTATGCAGTTCCATAGCTATGAACTCTCCTCGCCATGTGATAGATCGTGATTGTTGTCCTGGTCAACATTTCTAGCCTCTCAGATTAACCGACAGAATGATTGCACGGCATGAATGCGACGCAGAAGCCAAGCTGTGACAAGCATGCCGGTCCCAGTGGACGAGTCAGTGCCGTGTCAATGCGGTCTGAGTTGTCTTCGCATGCCCGACAGTGCCAGTATACTGCCAGATCATGTCTCTCTCAAACAGGTCATCTTCGAGCACGATTTCGTTCGAAGCAGTTCTCGTAAAGTTATTATCATGACCTGTGTATTTGGATGTAGAAACAACCCGACCATGGCGAGAAGTTGCTTCAACAGTACCTATCGCCGCAACAGAGGTTCTGCCGGTGCCTGTCTGCCCGATATTATCGTAGTATTCCGATCAGTAGGCCTAGAACATCGCTCTCATCCTCATCGTCGAGTGCAGCGTTGCCTTCAAGTTTGTGTTTCGTGCTGTCAAGAACGGATACGAATCGTTGCCCAGCTTGATCAAGATCTTGGTATACCCTCCTCCAGTCATGCTCTTTCGTGTTGGACGATGCACATCCATTGCGAAGGATATGCGAGTAGATTTCGTGCTGAGCATTGCGGAGCTCCTCATATCTCCGACCAATGTGTAGGTACCTCCTCATCCGATCGAGACATTGGACATGCTTGTCGTTGAGTCCTCCCGACCCAATGCTGACAGAATTGTCATTGCCTGTTTGTGTATCCCTTGCAGCTTGCTCGACCACAGCTCGCAGTCTTCGCCAAGGCCTGGCAACAGCAACATGAATAGCATGGTAGGTGATCGTCGATACCAGATGGTATGCTTTATTGGTGTAAAGCGCTTGTGCCTTTGCACGGTCTCGGTCGTTCGATTCGTGCTTCAGCAGACGAGCTCGCATGGTGGTGACAAGATGGATCAGCCTAGTGTGTAACAGTAGGGCTGAGAAGATCTCTTCATACCACTGACTTGTGGCTGAAGTGAAGATGCTGCTGAGAGGACCAGCGATGTTACTATGCAGGCGTATGAAGTCAAGTGCGTGTATCGATACAGTATTGCAGACACGCTCGATCTGTGCTTCGCTCAACTCCCGTACTGCAAAGCTGAGCCTGGTTACAGCAGTCGGCGATGCTCCTTCGATATGTTCGAGTCCCTCCAATACACCAATGAGGTTCAAACTCAGATCAGAGCTTGATGGTGGCCATACAATACCGGTAATGGTGTTCAGACCAAGACCTTTCCTTCGACTGTGCTTCATGGAGAAGTTGTGCTGACCATCAGATTCAAAGAATGCTCGAGATAGCCGTCCAACGAAGTATGCATTACCAAACAAGTATGTCTGATGATATAGATCGAAGACTTGCTCCAAATGATGATGCTTGAAGAGTAAAGACATCACTGCTTGATGCGTCAGCCTGCTTTGCATATCGAGAAGTGGTCGTATGAAGGCAGCAGGCTGTAATGTATCCTCCGACAAGTTGTCGAGCCATGTTGTCGAACTCCCTGTAGTGTTTGTAAGTATGTCGATCGTGCGTTGCTCCAGATCACTCAGTGCTCCATCCTGCGCCGGCAGGGTAGTTCTCGCCTCAACAGGATCTGTGGTCGGAGTGAGGTCCAGATCAAAGGCTGACCAAGGACCGAGTGCAAGCGAAGCATTCGATTTGTGATCTATCGTCTTCCTAGGCTTGTTGGAAGAGTATTCTGATATAGCAGCCGTCAATTCTATCTCCAACTGTTTCGCTCGCTGGACAACATCAGCCAGAGTGGTCAGATCTGCAAGACCTTGCTTGACTGTAGCGCAGCAACTGGTTTCGAATAGTGGATGATATGGGTCGTGCTCCTGTAACATGTCTCTCTCTTTCATCAAGGCGTTGAGCAGATTCTCATCATTTTCGCTCAATGATATCCTGTCTTTACTGGAGACACTTCTCGAATCACTAATTGAGTCTAATGTCGCCAGGCCAATGTCGTGCAGAAGCTGCACTTTCCACGGTGTTGTAACGTCACGCAAGAGTGCAGCAACGACATGCGCAAGTGCGTCTCCATTGCTGTGCAGCGAACCTAGGTAGAGAGTAATGGTGGCGAGCAACTTGCCGTCAGAGGGCTCGCTTCTCGCCTCCTGGCACATTTGCCAGCATAACGAAAGTATGTGAGAAGCTGTTGATACCATGCGATCAAGCTGTAGTAGAGACTGTATCGAAGAGACGGTCGTAGCGATCCAGCCTTCAGTCACATCGAGAACCCGAGCAATGGATCGCTTGAAGGCTATCACAGTCGCAGTCGACCGACTTTGAGCTGTAACAGAGACATAGTCCCGCAAAAGCCGAAGTACTTTGCCTTGTTCCAAGGTCTTCGCCTCAACGTCTGCTGAGGACGTCACCGTGTACCCAGACACGGAGTGCCCATTGAGCGTGGCATCGAAGGCTTCCTTCCCTTCGTTCCACTGGTAGAGGACTGATGATCTGCCTAGAGCTAGGCAACACAGTGAGCGTAAAGCTGCGTCCTGTGGCAGAATACCTATAGCAGGCTGCAGACGGTAAGCAAGAGCATCAAAGACTGCTTGGCCTGCCTCGGAGATATATGGCTCGATACTCTGGTGCGTGTTATTGAACTTCTCCCAACTCACCAAGGATAGACTGCTGCTGTAAGCATTCTCGAAGTTCTGGTTCCAGAAGTCGTCCGCATGATACCGCTCATTAGATTGCGTTACATCTACCGAGATGATCGGCGGGTCACCGAGACGCTCAGAAGGTCGTTGCTCAAGCTCATTACTCGTGTCAAGGATAAGATCAGGAATCGAAACGAGAGTGTGCGAGGCCGGCTCGATAGGAGGCAGCGGTTTGAGGTCCAAGGAGGTAGTGGTCTCTTCGATCTCGTCGGAGAATGTCGAACGCTGCCATGGCTGTTGCAATTGAAACGGATGCCATTCAGCGGACAGCATCATCACAGGATGTGCATCGCGTTTGTTGTTAAAGCAACTGAGGTCATGCGCGACGCGAGTTTAAGCGCTCCAGCTTCTACTTTCCAAACAGGTATTGGTAAGCGGCAAGCATCCGCCTGTTCATGCCGCCGGCGCGGTTGCTGCCGTGCTCGGCAGACGTTGAACGGCCTATGACTAGCATATCTGCATGGCTACAACCGTTAAAAGAATCAAGCTGCAGCACACGTCTAGGGCTACGCTTAAGCATTCTACTCCGAGTGATCCCTGGTGCACTTTGGACTCCTATCATTTCTTACTGGGTTGGGCGATCGGGGTACAGATGAGAGTTCTCACACAATCTTCAAAGGCTGGTCCAGCAGCCATGCATACCGGCCTTGATCGCATTTGTCAGGGATACTTGGCTTGGATGATTGCCCGCTCTGTTATAAATCATACAATTGAGGAGATTCGCAGACTTGGCGATACCGTATCGGTTGCCGGCGATTGAGGAGCTTACTGGGGTGCCGTGACCGTAACCTCTGGGCCCAGGGATATCGCCGTATTGACCTGCGTCAGCTGTGAAGAAGTCTTGAACTCTGTCAACTCAGTCAGTCTTGAATTCGTCCAAATGATTTATGCCGCTGTCCATGACATATATATCTACACCCTTCCCAGCATCGCCAAGCGAGTAGAAGCTATGATCGGAAGGGTTCTTCTCCGTTGAAGACGAGTAGTAGAGTGGCCATGGAGCACTCTTCTGCTCAGCACGTCGTTCGATTGTTGCGTCACTAAAGCCATGTCCGGGGAAGTCGTCCTCTACTAACTTGACATTACAGTCAGATCGGACCTTCGTCAGCTGATCTGCGGTGAGTGTAGCAGAGTAGCCTTGAGTGTATTCTGAGCCGTTGAATTGGACGCCGATGGTCTTCAGATGATCAGCGAGGGAGTAGCCGGCTCTGTTGAAGTCAACCCGGTAGCTGTCGACGACCTTGTCGTCATGTTGTTTGTAGTCTGCGTTACAGGCGAGAAGGGCGGGCGAAGCTAGGATTCGATGTGTAAGTGCAGTGAGGCACAAGGCCACACTCCACGCTCTTGTCATGATGTATTTCTGATCGCAGCTCTCGAGATGATGAAGTATTTTGGTATGTTGTGTTGATCGTGATGCCGAAGCATCTTCTTATAATCTAATGCACGTGGCACAGGCTGCGTGCAAGATGCAATCTTGTCTGCGACATATTCCAACTGTCGTTGTTCTTACCTTAGATGTAGAGCTGGTAATAGATGCAACGTCCCTGGTGGCACATACAATCCTCTATGGCGTTGCCTTTGAGGTTGTTATAGAAACATTCGAGCTCAATGGAGCACAGTCTACGGAGCCAGGTGGACCGAGCCTGCCATGAGGATTTCGCGTTGGTCGTTGCTACCAGAATCTGTGCACGTTTTAGACAAGTATTTCGAACGATGTTCCCAAGCAGGGCCACCCGCAACCTGTTGTTAATCTGCCTCAGCTTATCGAGGTAGTCCAACATGTTGTGCTTCAGCCTCGGGCCTGGAGCTTGTTCTGTGCCGCAGGCGCGAAGGTGACTCATCCACATGTATCGACATACGACGTAGTGGCAGCCATTCAGATGGGTCGACTGTGCTGTAGTCATGCTGTGGGTAGAGACATCTGTCCCAACGATCGCTTTCTATACTTGTGCGCTCAAAGAGATTCGCCATACATATCGTCGTGTATGTCTTTAACACCAGGATCTGATCGCACTTTTCGAAATAGCTCATCGCTAATGTCTCCAGTGTGGTAGCCCGATGATGTCTTGTAAACTTCAAACTTGACGCCTAGAAATGCGAAATGCTTCTCGAGTGTATGGTCCTCGTTAAAGTGGACGAAGTAGCTTCCAGGAATGTTGTCTTCGTGCTGTACGTACGGGGCCTCATAGGATTCATGTTTGTCCGACTTGACATCAGCAACTTTGCCGTCATCGACAGCGGCTGTTGGTTTCTGTTCTGTTTGAGACATGCTGCAGGTTGGCGGCGCTTTGCGTGAACGATACGGCGAGGTGAGAGTTGTGAGGCATGCACAGCCTTCGTGATCGATCAAGTAATGCAGATACGGTTCGAGAGTGGTGTATGCGTTTGGACGTTGAGTAGCAACACTATAGATCCTCGGAAGCGAAGATTGTGCTTATGTATGAAGGTGTTCTAAGTCCCATTTGACAAATGATTGCGGCGTTCAAGGTATTGTAGAAGGGTTGTGATAAGGATGACGATGAGCTCAAAGGGCGAGGGATCTAGAGACGTGTGACAAGCGCGAAGCGCGGGGCAGGTCTAGACGAGCTTAGCGCCCCTGCACATAATTATGTAAGCAGTCTTGCTGTCGACTCAGGCAGCACATTAACCGACACAGATCTCCTCGACGGGACCTGGAGAGTGCTGACGTCCCAAGATGTCATCGCCATGACAGGGGATATCGAGCTGTTAGTCAGTCAATAGATGAAGTCGTGTCACCCCGATCTATAAGCTATGCTTCAGGCACTTGGCTGCAGCTCTTGAAAAGCTTAGCTGACCAATTGTCATGAGTGGCATTACCACGCCAGCAATGGCACCATCCGGAGCCTTATGTAAATCACTCAAAAATCGTATCACTGATAACGACCAAGCTATGGACTTCGGTGTAGAGAGGATCGTCATCTGCCGGACAATCTATACCTTTGTGCTGGAGCTCATATGACGCTAATTTAGCAGTAAACAGCGGCGCAATGCCTTCATTACTCGGTATCTCTGCTTGAACAACTCAATCGGACGAGCGATAAGAGCATTTCGGAGCAGTGCTGGCGCCATGGCGTCCAACACTGGTGGCAGGAATGCCGCGAACAGCTCTGCACAGCACTCCAACGACCACCGACCTACACAACCTTCTGGGCTTCGAAATACACAACTACCACCAGACTCACCGAGGAACAGCATCGCGGCTTCGAGCGTCGAAGAGGTCCGTAGTGATGGCATACATCCGCACGACGAAGCTGTAACGGCACATTCGGATGATTCTACGGCACAGGCACAGATTCAAGAGCCGCAACAACCTAATTTGAGGACGAAGCTGCTGGGACAGTTCCAGAAATACTATGGCACACATGACTGCGGCGAAGAAGAGTGTACACATGGCACGGTGAGTCCCAGGCCGCGGTTTCTGCGAGGCTATGGCAGCTGGACAAGTTATGGAAGAGCAACGCCAGAGGATGCCAATGGAAGAGGTCAAGACGATACGGGCAACAGCATGACCGATGGACTGCTCGGACACAGCAATGGTCCTAAGAAGACACTGTCCTGGCTCATAAACGAGAATGGCATCCCTAGGCCGCGAATAAGGTGCGTATCGTTTTCTTGAACAAGGCGAGTGTGCTGATCAAGACTGCAGAAATCTCGAGTACTATATCCCAGGCGTGAACTGGATCAAACAGTATCGATGGCAATACCTGCAAGGAGATATGATTGCTGCACTCACCATGGCCTCCTTTTACATCCCGATGTCGTTGTCATACGCCTCGAATCTCGGCCACATACCACCAATTAACGGACTGTACTCGTTTGTGTTCAACCCACTCCTATACGCATTCCTAGGCACATGCCCACAGATGGTCGTCGGACCAGAAGCTGCCGGCTCACTTCTGACTGGCTCTGTTGTGCGTGAGGCCATCAAGGCTGGTCATCATCCTGATGACGCTATGATGAAGAGTGCTCAGGTTGCTGGTATGGTCACTGGTCTAGCCGGGTCTATCATTCTAGGAGCAGGTCTCTGCCGACTTGGTTTCCTGGACTCTGTACTCAGCCGGCCATTCCTTCGAGGCTTCATCAGTGCCATTGGTATTGTCATCCTGATCGATCAACTGATACCGGAGATGGGTCTGGACAGTGCAGCTTCACACTCTGATGGTGCATCACATGGCAGCTCCCTTGACAAGATCACCTTCATCTTCGAGAACTGGGGCAAGGCCAGCGGTATCACTTGTGCGGTAGGCTTTGGTTCTTTCGCTATCACGATGGTGCTTCGAGAGATCAAACGCCGACTGCAGCCAAGAATGAACTGGGTGGCCTATGTCCCGGACCGCTTCCTGATTGTAGTGCTAAGTGCAGTCTTCACCTGGCAATTCTCGTGGGACAAGCAAGGCTTGGATATCCTTGGCGACATCAAAGCACAAGGAACGCCCTTTCGACCACACTTTCCATTCGCCGCCGACAACTTCAAGCATATCGATGATGCCTTCGGGACGGCACTGTTGGTCGCACTGCTTGGCTTCTTCGAGAGCAGTGTGGCAGCCAAGTCACTAGGTGCTAGCACAACCAAGAAGCTCAAAGCTGACGACGAGGATGAGCCTTTGCAGATCAAACACGTTCAGGTCACAGCGAATAGAGAGTTGGTGGCTCTAGGTGTCGCCAACGTTCTAGGTGGTACATTCATGGCGCTGCCAGCATTTGGAGGATATGGTCGAAGCAAGGTCAATGCCAGTACAGGTGGCAGAACACCTATGAGCTCGATCTTCCTCAGCTTGATCTCTGTCATCTGCGTTCTCTTTCTGCTACCGTACTTCTACTACATTCCGGTGAGTGTTGCGTAGTACCAGCAAGATGTAAGCTAACGATTACAGAAATGTGTTCTTTCCGCTATGATCAGCGTCGTTGCCTGGTCACTGATCGAGGAAGCACCGCACGACATACACTATTTCTGGCGAATCTCTGGCTATTCAGAGCTTCTGCTGATGTTTCTCATCTTCCTGACGACGTTCTTCTGGAACCTGCGTGTCGGCATTGCATCAGGTATCGGCCTGTCTCTCCTCAGATTGCTGCGACATTCAACTCGACCACGCATTCAGATCCTAGGGCGAGATCCAGAGACGAAAGAGTTTGAGAATGCAGAAATGCAAGGAGAGCTTGAGTTCATCCCTCATGTCCTTATCGTCAAGATCCCGGAACCCTTGACCTTTGCCAACACAGGCTCCTTGAAAGATCGACTGCGGAAGCTGGAGGACTATGGCACAAATGACGCACATTCAGCACAGCCGAAGACACCTGAGTCGGGGCAGAAACGGACTATCATCTTTGACATACATGGCGTCACTGCGATGGATCCGGCGGCCAGCCAGGTGTTGGTTGAGATTGTTGAGGCATACATTGAAGGCGGTACGAGGATAGTCTTCTGTCGAATCCCCTCGAAACGAACCGAGGTTTGGCGGCTGTTCAACGTCAGTGGGCTGATTGATCTCTGCGGTGGCGAGAGGCATTTTGTCAGGACCGTTGATGATGCTCTCAAGCTCACGGAACGAGAAGCCACCTTTGGCCCAATGGTACCAGGCGAGGAGGAGGAAGCATCAACCCAGCCTGAACATGATCCATTGACAGCTAGCTTCGACAGTGCTGATGATGAGGAGCGTAGGACGGGTACTGGGAGGTAGTCAAGGTATTCCCAAGTACATCGTTCATGCACTTCGATATGCATCTCACCGGATCTGTGACGACTTGCGTAACATTGCAAGAGCTTATCAAGGAGAAGATCTACTCACTCCTGCTCGCACACAGCCGACGTAGTGAAGAAGATGTATTGTGTAAGACACTATAAAACTGTTAGTAAGCATCTTCCTCAAATCGACAAATGCTTGGGAGCAGCAAGAGCCATAAGGGGAAGCTGAAGCAGATTGCCAAGGATCCCAGGAGCATCGACAGGCTGGAGTCAAAGAGTATCTAGGGTGAGACGAGAATGCTCTGATCATGGTGTGCATGATGTGGTATTCACTCTTTGATAGCGTTGTGTATGAGGAGATGGAAAGGTCACAGCATGGAAAGACAGAATATCCGGGACTCATCTCTCTGATAGAAGAGAGCCCATCCACTTACTCGAGTTGCTAGTTTGCACGCACGACACCCCAATCAGTGCGGTGGATCAGGGAGCTCAGCCGATATTGAAAGATGAGATTGTGGAAGTTGCCATATCTGCAGTCGAGCACGATGCCAGCCACTATACCGTCCTGAGCAGCGTTTGCCAACAACAGCATAGGATACAGGAGTATATTTCTATCTGTCCCGAGTCTGGAGGCTCTCCAAGTCATCGAAGCGTTGAGAAGCAGGTCTGTGGTGTTAGTGCATGAGAATGATGACCCGGTGGTGTGGCAGTGTTGCCATTGAAGCTGAGGAAGCATGCCGATCAGATTCTGCTTCTATCTCTCAGCCGCAATCTGATCTTTGAGCGCTTGCAGGACACCCTCCCTCTTTCGTAGATGTTCCTGCAGGCCATCGACCTGCTCCTTGACCACAGCAATCTCATCTGCAAAGGACTTCAGACTCGATCCTTGTTTCGCCTTACCCTCGCCATTCTCAAGATCCTTGAGCTCTCGCCTCTTGTAGTCCAGTAGTTGCTCGAGCTCTCGCTTCACCAATGCAGGTCTACTATCCTCTCGTCGTCCACCACGATCTCGTCTTCTCTTTGCACCCTCCTCGACCTTTGCCATCTTCTCTTCTAGCTGCTTCAGCTGCTTCTTGAGTCGTACCTCTTCCCATTCTGCGTCTCTAGGTGTACTTCCAAAATCTGTGCCCTTTGGCTGCCTCTCGCCAACACCAAGTCGACTGAGATATGAATCGCCGAACTTAGCTTTCTTGCCTGTCAATGTGCTGTCGTCTCGCTTCGCGCCCCATCGATCGGCTGCAGATTGGACGCGATCGACATTGTATTCGATCTTGCCTTGCTCGAACGTCGCTCGGAGGCTTGGCGGGACTGACCGTGGTATCCTGTAGCCTTCGTGTCGGTTATTGAGGATGTGGAGGAACGCTAGACAGGCGTCCTTGTTTATGCCTTCCTCGCTCTTTGGATTGACGAGATTCCATGCTGATCGCACATCAGTGTCTGGTACATCGAGACTGTCGTACAGGTCCTGTAGATTACTGAAAGCAATGCGGCCGTCTCTTGAGTTCCTGTTCTCATTATAGATTGCCTCGTACTTGTTCCTGTCTGACGGTGTCATATACCAATCAAATCCATCTTTAAGACCCATTCCATCGTCTGCGTCGTCGTCTTCAACTCTTGCAAAGCCAGTCCCACGATTCTGTATGGCTCGACTCGCTTGTATGAGGTGCGCTTTCGATTCAGGTACGAGCCAGTCCGGTAGCGTTTGTGGTACATCTGAGTATTCGCCATTCATGAGGTCGTAGATCAGGCGCATTGCGACGCAGAATTCCTCGAAATCGAGCCGTCCGTCGCCGTCCACATCTGCAAGGTCCCATATTCGTTCGAGCTGTACATCAGAGAGCTGACTGTGCTTGAGGACTGATGCGGCTTGACTGCCGTCAAGATGTGTGCCTCCATTGGCGAGCGAGGAGAAGATCTCCCAGTATCGAGTGACCTCCCAGTCTTCTATGCGCTTATTCGCGGACATGTTGTGTGATGTGTGAACAGAGCGAAGGAGGCTGACTGTCGCGGCGCCGTACGAAGCACTAATCTCGATTGTTATGCAAGTAGTGATTGATGTTGTGTTTGTGTGGTGAAAGAGAAGTGACGTACGCGTAGAAGCTTTGAACTGAGCTTCAACATGACTTCCGCCGAACAGAGAGTGATGAAGACCTTCAATGGATGCAACTGTACATTGTCTATATTATAACAGGCCCTTACAAACAGAATGCTTCGCTCCATGGGTATCTTCATGCTTCGCTAATTTCAAAATCATAGTCGATGTTCATCCCTTAGCACATCCTTGTGCTGCTTCAATACTCAGCGAACGGCGCATACTGCTTTCGGTCTGCCTCGATCATCATGTCGTCGCTCTGGCCATGATCGTCCTCTGGTAGCTGACGCTTCTTGAGGTGAGACTGAAGTTGCTCGGGGCTGTCATTGGCAGCTGCCACACTTCTTTGAGCGCTCAAGATGTCCCAATAGCACTGAAGTATTCGCCTGCTGTTGTTGTCGAACATGGCCGAGAAGCGCTGAGTCTGAACGACCTGGATGGCCGTAACGTGGTTGACATCTTGATGTGTCTCCATTATGGTAGCAGCGACCACAGAAGCTGAGCGATCATTGCCACTCTCGCAGCATACAAGGACACGACCGGTTCGATCCTGTTGGTCGAGTCGAATGATGTGGTCCTTGACGACGGCAGTAGCGGTTGGAAACGCCTTGATGGTCGAGCTGTCGTCCGCTGCGTCCACGAACTGTGCCTCTACACCCATGCGGCGGACTCGCTGCAGTGCCGCATCCGTGATCTTGACAAGTGTCGATCGAATACAAAGGACTAACGTGATGCCATGTCTCCTGAAGAAGTCCGGATCTCGTGTGATTGTTATTGGTCCTAAGAACAAATATGGGAGGATTTGCTGTGCAGTGTGTCGATCTTCATAATTCCAGACTGTTCCCGGGTTGTCCAGCTGTTCTATTTGCTTTATGTTCGTTGTGGCAAGGAAGTGAGACTGTAGCTTGAACTGCCGGATATCGTAGGCTGGAGGCGGAATGTCGATTCGTGGAGGTGTAGGTATGCGGCTGGTGTATTCATCGCTATAGAGGTGAGAGGTTTGCATCAGATCCTGCGAACGAGAGTCTTGCATCTCGAAGGGAGGAGTGACTTTTGCTCGTCTGCCTCCGAGAAATATAACTCAGGAAGACTGCGCAGGAAACCGAGATGTTGTGTATGCGATGGAGAGGGTGTCGTAATCGAGAACAGTACAGTCTTTGTAGCTCAACAGGCATGCTGTGTCGCGTGTAAGTCTGAAAGGTGTAGAAGTGTCAAGGTGAAGGTGAGTGCATGTGACCCTCCCACGTGAAGCAGGATTTCATTCACTGGAAGCGTTGTCGATTCTGCGCCGCAAGTCACTGGACAACTTTTCACGACATGACACAGACAAACTTGCCTGAGGCAGTGTCGAATGCCTCTTGCAGATCAGGACAAGGTTGTGAGTACTACTTTCACGGACGATGACACCCACATCCCCATGACAGGGTGCTTCGACAACGTCCTTGCTTGACGAACTGGAACTACTTTGGTCGATAGCCTGCAAAGCTGCTTCTCAGTATAGCGATAGGGAGGTTTCTCGACGATTGCTGTCGCCATACCAGGTATCCAATGCATTCGATGAGGCAGTTATCGACAAACGGATCGTAGTGAACTAGGTAATGTAATGAATTGCTATGCTATGTTGTCGTTTTACTCGACATGGGTATCATCAACGACCGAGTCAATGCTCAAGGTCTTATCGTCTTATCTCATTCTCTTGGCAAGGATGCCATTGTCCTATTGACTGGCTGTATGCGCTGCTGGTGGCGCCACGCTTCTTGCCGAGCGAATGTACTGCCACGAAGCTGCTAGCCCTGGATATGATCTTGTCGACTCTCCTGGATTATGTTTGTGAAAAGCTAGAAATACCCAACATTGCTCAGAAGAGTGGACAACCAAGCTTCATGTATGCCGGGTTGTCCCACTGAACGTTGCCATCGTAGGTCTCGATGCGATCGATGCCAGTGCCAAAGATGCGGTCCCAAAGAAACGTCTGCTTGCCATAGTTGTGGCTCTGTCGGTAGCCCTTCCTGTGGTGAAGGTCATGATCCTCAGTCGTCAACTCTGCATTGAAGTACTTCAAGAACCATGTGGCCGTCGTTGGTGGAGTGACCCACAGTCGAATACCGCTGTGTCCGAACAGCTCAGTGAAGACGACATACTGATGGCAGAGCCATGTCTCATAGAAACCCATTGGGAAGCCCATGACTCTTAAGGTGACCCAGGTGAGGAGAGGGATGACGGCAATGTCGAATGTCTCTTGAACGTAGTCTGCGTAGATGGTGAGCAGAGGTGTTGGGTGTTTGGTAAGATGGTGCGTTCTGTGGAACTTCCAAAGGCTGTCTTGCTCGTGCATGAGTCTGTGGTACCAGTAGAACCAGAAATCAAGGACGATGCCGTACAACCCAATCTCCAATGGTGTCCACCACGAGAAGACATCGGTCGGAAGCTGCTTGCTTGAGTATGATAAGAAGACCGCCAGCATTGGACGAAGTGTGGAAGTACTGAGAAGAGCTCGCATGACCTTCGTTGCACTGCCGTCTGGAACCTGGTCTCGCTCGTGCTTGTCACCATCAAGGAATCCATAACGCATTCCCAGATCTCTTAATGCCCAGAGCTCATGAACAGCGTTGACGTTGAACGCGGCTGTGTAGAGGAAGAAAGCTGCGATAGGGTGGATGTTCTTGCCCAGATACCAGTACAGACCCTGATGCACGATCATAGGCCATGCTGCGTGGTATAATATCCAGGCGTGTCCTTGCCAGTGTGGTAGATATTGCACAGGGTCTGTCTTCTGGAAGACTGGTACATCCTCCTGTTTTCCTGTAGGGTTCAAGGCCAATCGATTCATCTGCTTCTGATGGCGATTCAACTCGTTCCAAGGCTTGTCTCGCCACGTCGACTTCATCGACTCTGCGCGAGGTGCTGTTGCTTCGGCACCCATGATGGGCTGTGTGCGTGGTTGACGTTCGACGATAGGACGTTGTTGCAGAATGCTTTGTCTTGCTGTGATGTTGTCGAAGTAAATGATGAGTGAACAAGAAGAAAGCTGATGACGAAGGGAGATATATAGAGGAAAGGCTGTCACAAGCCAAACATGAAACTTGCCGTGGAATCGCCCACGCCTGTCTATAGAAATCTACAGATCAGTGGCGTACCGACCTATAGGACTTGCCCTTGTGTTAGAATTAAGCTTGACGTCCTCCCTCAAGGCAGCCAAGACATCTACCGAGGCCGATCTTTCTGATGCCATCTAAGCAGCAGACGCTATGATTGGTCAGTATGAGGATGCCTGAGTACTAGTGATTCTCTGAGCCGCAGGCGTCTAGAATGTAGCTACTTACGGACGTACATTTGTAACTTCTCCATGGCAGCAATCTGTCAGGAACGTCTCCTGTCGTTTCATTCCCTGCAAGCGAAGTACAGATTCTGGTTGCCTTACGTCGAAGCAGAATTGTGTTGCCTGTAGCAGAATCAGGGAGTCTCTAACTCAGCATCAGACTGTGGCAATGCCAAAGCTCGTTGCAGGACTGATGAGACGTCATAGCTCGAAAACCAGTGAAGATCACATGTGATTTGCCATTGGGATATCGAATGTCTGTACCTGCAAGCAAGCCAAGATCCGCCTTGTGAACGCCCACTGGCACATCCACTCGTAAAACGTGTTTCATTCTTTGCCACCATAAGATCTAGTATTCGTCGTAAAGCTCGCCGTTCGCGCACCGGGGTATACTGTGTGTACTGCAGATGAAAGGTCTCTCAACCCTCTTGCACTGCAAGCGTGCCGAGGACAGAGCGAAAGCATAAAGCAAGAAGGCAAGCAGTGCGCCAAGATAGGTTTTTAATGCTGAGGACCCTTGCTGGGCTCTCGGGGTATCTTATGAAGTCGTTCATTTCGCAGGGCCGGAGGCTTTGCCCTTGTCTTGAGTGTTGACGTCTGTTTCTTCGATAACGGTTGTCGTAGGTGCGGCCGAAGACGATGCTACGTTATCTCCGTCCACACTACGAGCAGAGTCATTCTTTGGTGTCAAGTCTCCTGCGATGATGCCAGGCGTGTGAACACCATTGCCGTTGACCATGCCCAGACCAGGGATCAAGGGCATTGAAAGGGATGTTGATGATGCGTTGCCTGAGCCGAATGGAAACTTAGGCTCGAAGGCACCAGATAGAGAGTTGGAAGAGGTGTGTGGTCTGGAACCACTTCCACCGAACGATCCAAAGCCGTGACCATGATTTGAGACATGACCATTAGTACTGTCGTGTTCAAGGTCGATTCCAGAATCGTTCCATGGGTTACGGTAGCCCGACTCCCTTGACTCCATGCTAACAAGGGATGCCTTGCTAGCGTTGGAAGAAGCATGCTTGAAGAGCGATCCTGGCGAATTCGAGCCATTCTTGCGACGTTCCAAGAACGAGCCAAAGCTGCCGATGCTGCTTGGCTTGCGGAATTTGCCAAAGAATGATCGACTCTCGACGTCATGCCCAAGGCTGTCACGAGCGGGATCATTCAGTACGGACTGCTCTGCAGGTTGCAGGATCTTCGAGTCGAAGAAGGTCAAGTTGTCCTGGAAGCTGTCAGATTTTGGTCCAGGCAATGCACCCTTGATCGTGCTGGCTTCCAGACCCAGGGCGAGTAGTGGGAGTAGCAGAAAGTCGATAGCATCCTTTATGCCTTCGGCGTTGTTGAGGGTATAGCTAAGCTTCAGCTTCTCGTAGACAACATTGTCCTCGCCACTCTGCTCTGGTTCGGCTAGGAAGACGTCAACCTCATGCTGCTCCCTCATTTTAGTGACAAGGTCGACGGAGAAGTCTGGCGAGGTCAAGAAGTGTCGTAACTTCTCAGATGTTGGGAACTGTATCTCGTGGTTGACAGGCACCATGCCCTATAAGACGTCAGTGATAGTACAACAGTGCAACGGAAATCTTACCAAGAACTCATCTCGAGCCTGAGGCACCTGCCATTGAGGACCTGAGATGGTGATAATATCACTCGCCTGTTCAGTGCCTGGGAAAGTGATTTTGCAGTTCCACTTCTTCTCTAGAGCATCTATTTCTGGCATTCGCGCAATGAGCTCCCGATGGTAGAGGCGGTTGACTGGAACCTGCTCAGAGACGAAATCGGCATCTGGCTTTTCAACCATATCCATGATCTCCTGTTTGACAAGTTCCAGATTGTCTGCGTTTCGTGCTGGCGTGCGGCAGATGACATTGTCGACCTTAATATCGTCATCCTCCTTACCCAGACCACCACGATCCATTGCGTTGGAGAACTTGACGAATACAGAGTACTTCTTCATGATCCTCTGGATGTGCTGACCTCCAATACCTATGATGCGCTTATGATAGGTGTCCGGGACGTGGAATGAGATGGAGGCCGGCATCTCCAGTTCGACCAATTCTAGACCACTCTTTGTGGCTTCGTACTGTGCACCTCGAACGTCAATGTAAAAGTTGTACTCGTTGAAGCCGTCGAAGACGATCTGCACATTGCTTTGGCTCATGATCTTGTTAATCTTGCCGTTCTTCTTTCCGCTGACGAACTCCTTGTGCTCGTTGGCAAGCTCGACTTTGACCCTCAACGTATTCTGTGCTTTACGCACGAACGGCAGGCTGTTGATAATGGACATGGCAGCCTTGACGGAGTCATCGCTACCATTGATGTGGAAGTTGAGTTGCTCAAAGGTGATCTCAGCTCCTGAGTTGATGCAGATGTCGGGAAGCATCGCACGTATATCAGTCAAAGTAGGTTGTCGTTGCGCAGGGTCTTGATTCGTGACCCACCATTGAGCGCTATAGAACTGCCCTGCTAGACTCATAATCTCCCGGACTGTGCGCTCGACGTTGAGGATATCTGTTGACTGCACACGAAGTATGCCCGAAGCACTACCCAGTGGTGGCAGCAGGACGTAAGAGCCGTTTGCTTCAATGATCTTGCGGATCTTGTCGAGTCTCTCAAGTAAGATGTAGTCGACCTTGCTTGCTGTGACGAGGACATCCTTGACGAAGGTCTTTGTCGTGACGACAAGATCATGTAACTTCTTCTTGGCTTGCAGGATGTTATCCATAGTCTCGCCAGTCAAAATGATCTCATCCGTCTGGCGCAGTGGCTGCGAGCCAGGTGCCGAATAGCCAAAGACGGACGGGAATAGTGGTGGGAAGTATATGGCAGTGCCGGTCTGCGACTCGATTTGCTTGATGTTCCGTCGGTGTCGTCCAGAGATGAGACTGTGAAGTGATAGCTCCAGTCGGATAGTGTCCACTTGACGTTGTAGTAGCTGATCGATCATAATGAGCAACCTTGTCTTGGCGTTTTCACAGCTCTCGTTGTCGCCATAGACCTGCAGTCGAAGCCGGTTGTCTATACTCGTCTCAAGTACTACTGCGTGGAACTGCAATGGATCCGACTCTCGCCTTGACGTCTTGGGAGCGAGCAAGAAGATATCCGCCTTAGTCTTGTCTGCCACCTCGTCCATATGGTTGAGCACATCTGCACGCACAGCGTCTTGTCCTTTAGGGAAGATGAGCTCCCGATCGACGTCGATGAAGGCGGTTTGCTACAATGCATTAGCTTTGGATATAGGCCCGTGTCTTGCAGCCTTACCAGTGTGATGGGTGTCTCATTGAGTATCCTCTTACGCTGCTGGCCTACCAGATGCGAATCTCCAGAGATGCACACATTCGTGACCAAGGCAGTCAGAGGTCCTCGCTGCATACCTGGCACAGGCTTTGGTTTCGAGGAAGTGACCGTGGCATGTATCCGATCTCCATATGTCTCGCTGATCTGCTTGCACAAGCTCCTTAAGTTCTCGACATTGCGGGTGTGTACGGGCAAGGCATGATTCGGAGTGTCCTCTGTCGCACCATCAGGGTGCGTCCACCGTTGAAATGCTCCAACACTGCTGTACAGCACATCTTCCTGATCCGGTCCGGGCAGAGAGGTGAAGGGCACGTTGAAGGACAAGTTGATGAAGTGTCCGGGTATGGCGGGATTTGGCGGCTCGACCATAGCATTGCCTGTACGCTTACCAGGCGGCGCACCAGGATTGACGTGATCGTGCTGCCGCCCGAAACCCATCGAGGGTGTCATTCGTTCCCAGCCATGACGAGCCTGGCCGGTAAAGTTTGAAATCTTGTGCATAGTGTAGAATCGGATTATTCAAGAGCTATCTCGCCGTCCAAGCAAATGGATAGCAAGAAAAGCACCTGGAGGAGTCGATAAGCGAATGTGGTGGAAAGGTGGTGAAGAAGAACAGAATCGGTTGCACAACGGCTCAAAAATCTTGGATCGAAAAGTTGTGCTGTGGCTCGAAGTGCTGGTTGCAGGGTGTTGTGAAGAATGATACAGACGCAACGGCAATCTCTGTCAACAGTGCATTGCGTCTGGGAGGTGCTAAACAGCAGAGCATTCGAGTCGTAGTGTGCTCAGTGAGACAAAGGGCAGACGAAGCTCGTGTGCTTGAGAGAGCCGTGGGTTGGTCAAAGCGTCGTTCAGCTGGAAGCGCCACGAGGTGCCTATGTCGATATTGAGAATGAGGTCAGTCTGGGTGCGCAACGATATGCTAGGCGACTGAGTAGATCAGAGGACTTGAGTAGCTTCATAAAGCCTGAACACAAATCATACACCATTCACGACCAGTGTAGCAGGCAGGGAGGGCGCATTGCGAGTGTGGTTTATAGACAGGGTCCATACTCGACTGCCTCTTGCAAATCTGTCACAAGCATCACACTCACTAAATACCATGGCTCGAGAAGACAACGCAACTCCGCCGACGACTCTAGCATTCTCGCATGCGACCTTTGCGAAACTCACTCCCAAAGCATACCTCCAGGCACATCTACAGAATGCAGACACCGTACGGCCCAACAATCGAAAACCTGGACAATTCAGAGATGTTGCGATCAACACAGGATCGCTTGCCAACAGCAACGGCAGCGCAGTCGTGCGTCTAGGCGATACCGCTGTCGTTTGCGGCGTTCGAGCAGAGATCTTGGCGACATCTGACATGCCAATGCCACCAAACAACATTGCCGACGACGATCTCGTTCAGCATCTAGGTCTGCTTGTGCCAAATCTCGAGCTCAGCACCGGCTGTTCACCTGCACACCTACCTGGCAATCCGCCGTCGGGTCTCGCACAGTCCTTGACTTGGCGTCTGCGTGCTCTTCTGAACACCACCGGGCTCGTCGCGATCGATGAGCTTCGTATCCAGTATGAGCAGCCTGCTCTCGAGGACGATGACGATGGACCCAAGCTGGTCACCAAAGCATACTGGACGTTGTATCTCGACATCTTGTGTATGTCACTCGACGGTAGCTGCTTCGATGCTGCATGGATAGCACTCCTAGCTGCTCTTCAGGGTACAAAGCTGCCAAAGGCTGCTTGGGATCCAGACAGAGAGACAATTCTATGCTCACCCCGTGCAGAGGAGGCCTTACCACTGCGGCTCTCCTCTCTTCCTGTTGCTTCGACCTTCGCCGCCTTCACGACTGCTTCGCCGCTCAGGGATCCAGCTCTTGCAGAGAACTGGACACTGGCTGATCCCGATGCCTTTGAGGAGGATGCCTGTTCAGAATTCGTCACCATCACGACCGGTGAAGTAGACATTGCGCGCATTGAGAAGTCAGGTGGTTCAGTCTTGAGTACAACGCAAGTGCGGCACTGTATATCATCCGCAGTGCAGCGTCGAAAGGATGTCGTCAGTCTACTTGCTAGGAAGTAAAGATGAGGCGATGTTCTGCTCGAGCCTTGGTGCATCTGCCAATGAGCAAGAAACCCCACAGGCGATGCGATAATGCATGACATCCGGGAGGTCGTGATCGTTAGGAAGAGCTCTACACCGCACATGGCGGATCCAGACCCAATCTTGGCATGTCATACAAACCGCACCTCGCTCGTCACATAACACGAGAGGCCGCCCAAGCATGGCTGCGGGCCGTGAAAGAGACTATTGCGTAGCATGGAAGAGCTAGAACAATGCAAAAAGTCAATGGGTAGGACGGATTGTTGCCGTGTACTGTACACAGCCACACTGCGTTCATTCGAGGCATTTTCGTCATGTTCAACCTCGAGCGTCCATTTCAAGTCATATCCATCGCACAACGACCGTCTCGACGGCAACCTGGACAGGATATGTGTTTCGATGTGCCCAAAACGCAGTATTGGAGGCTCTGAAGGACGGCATAGCGACTGCAATGTCCATTCGTATACGGTCGATGAGGTCCTCGTCGCTTTGCACTGCCCCACCACATGCAAAGTGTGGAGATCGAAAACCAGCAGCAATGCCCATTCTACCGCATCACATGGTCAGCACCTGGCAATAGTGTTTTGCTAAGCCGCCTTTTATCTCACCGCCGAAATCGAATGACGGGCATTGACGGCGGTACAATACCAACCCGATTGTGTAGGGCATTACTCTCAGAATGACACCGTTGAACTTCTGAAGCTCCTTTTCGGCCCCCATATCGCCCAATCTCAAAGGATCTCAATGTCACCGAAGCTTTCGAAACCAGACGTCAGCAGTCGGTCTGACATGGCTCCTCGTGCGTCCTATCCCACACGAAGGTTAGGCGTTGATGGCTATGTGACGACTCGTGCTCTTGATCACAAGATGGTGGTTTACAAAAGTATCGCCATGCCTGTCAGGGCAGCGATCCATCATCCTTCGTGCCTGTAACTTATGAAGAATCGCCATGTTCTGTCGTGCATCGGTGCTGCCATCAGATGTCAGCCGCACTTACAATGAACGCGATCAGCACTGCAAACCACCAAGCACCAAGACGTCGAGGACGCAAGCGAAGAGGAACTCCAGAAGCTCCATGTGCAGACTGCATTCAGCGCGCAAGTCAATCCAGCGGCAAAGGCGATGTCAGATTTTGTAACGATTGCGCTCGAGCGCTTGGTCACGCACGTCGATCCCTGCCTGAGCAGACTCCCAAGCTGCAGTCGACGAGTGGTAACAGGGTCATGAAGAGGGCAGACTATCACCGTCGAGCGACCGCGAACAGCATCACAGCAGCACTGAAGACAGCGAGCAGCCAGCAGACTGTGCGAGCGTCTAGAGACAGACTTGTCGCATTGCCGGTCATCTTCGACAGCTTGAAGCATGCTGCTGATACGCTGCAGCCAGTCGAAGGTCGACTCTCGAGCCTGATACTCGATATCGAGAGCCACGATCAGGCCACAGTCACACCATTCTCGCAAGACGCCTATCGCCGGAACTGTCGTACCTGGTTAAGCGATTGGGAGAAAGCTTTTGCAGCATATCTCTCCCAGAGCATCGTAATCATGACCGGCGAAGAACTCAAGGCGGCATGGACACTGAAAGCTCATCATCTGATCGCAGAGACATTCGCAGCTGTGCAGCTGACTGAAGCACAACTCGATTGGAGCGTCTTTACTGCTGGCTTTGTCGCAGTGTTGCAACTTGCGACAGAAGTTGTGAAGGATCTTCCCTCGCATCATGTCCCTTCAACGCAGTCCTCGAGAGCAAACAGCCTCGACAAGTTCCAGAGTGCTCTGCCTGAGATCAGCATACTTGACCCGGTCTACGAGGTCCAGCTACGAACGACGAACCTCGACCTACAGGACCAGGCTAGACGGTTACTGAGGATCATTGATCCCAGTCGCTTCGAGCCCAACGCACAAGAGCCGGTCGCGGGTCCGTCTACAATAGCTGTGTCTGCAGCACCAGTCAACACCCTGCCGATCATAACAGCTGAAGAATTGTTATATCCTTGATAATCGGTACATTGGGCCTCTGCTTGAAGGCTCCGATCCAGGCACTGCCAGAGGTCGTCAGTCCGAGTCCAAGGAACACTTTCACAAAGCTTATGAGGGCCGCCAAGACTGTTTACAACACAATAACGACTCTGATGCGTCTATATCAAGCGCCTTCGATCTCGCCTATGGCTGTAGCAGCAACTTCCTGTACGCACACCAGTACGGACAGCGCAGATCGGTGACGGACGTGCGTTGTGTACTACCTTCTCCTTCGACACAATCCGAGCAGGGATATTGAAAGTGAGTTCCATTGGCTGCATCTACTGCAATCAAAGGTCAAGCGAGCTCACCGAAATCTGGAGGGTGTACGTATCGCAAACACGAGATGCACACATGCACACAGATACTGATAGCTGTTCGTGCAGCTGAGGCGGATATCCACTTGCAAATGCCTAGTGTTACTAGTTGTCAGTTTGCTATGGAGCGAGCTCGATGGTTAGGCCGTCATGACATACACTACGGCAAATCATAGCTATACATCGACTCAGCTCGATGGTCGTTCCCTTCACTGAGGTTCCATCAAGATATCGCAAGGATGTGACCGACTTGAACCAAAGTTTCTTGCATTAGACGATCTAGCACACGAGATGATCATGCAGAGCCGATGGACAGATGCGCGGTGAGGATACAATCTACAGGGATCATCCGTCGTTGAGATTGCCAATTAGGACAATTGGACAGACCGCCAGCTCATGTGTATTGCCGCCTTGCTGCCGGTCGAGGTTCTTCGACTCAAGGGTGCTGGACATGTCGGAAGCACTGTGCCACACAACTTGTAACTCTAAATATGCACGCAACGCAGAGTACATACACCCCTGCGGGAGACATGTAGATCTTTGCAACGCATCGTGTGTATCCACACACGTCAACTGGTGCTGGAAAGCAGTCTGTGTGCGACTGGCTTCCATTTCGGGAAGATTTCGACGTTAGTCTGATATGTTCACAGTTCCTCCTTGCATGATGGCAAGCCAAGGACTCTGCCTCATGGTCAATTGAATGTCCTGTAACGAGCTGGAGCATCAAGGACTTCCGACTGCAGCTTCACGGGAATCGTTCAAGCGGACGGACAACGGATATGGACAGCGAAAGCCAAACAGACATGGGTCAGCGGCGTCAGCTCCCAGGTATCGAGGTAGCACAAGCCATGGGTCCAGCTTTCCTGACCAACATTCCGGGCTGGCGGGTGTTGATTGACTCAGTCAGCAGCAGGTTAACCTGCAATGCACTCTGGAGGAGACCCATAGTGTGCATTTGCCGCTCAGGTCTCGACAGATACGCATTGGGTCATCCCTTGTACTGGCAGGCCACGCGAGGAGCAACCACGCGCATTCCATATCCGCGTGCATGAGACTAATGATTGAACAGGAGGACTCTAGCTCGTTCGACATCGATACTGTACCGGTCCGTATTCTCATATGCCACATCTACAACGCCGTCTTGTCAGCTACTGCTACTTCTTCTCACTGCCCTCCCATCTCTTCACACCATTTGATCTCCGATCATGGCTACCGCTGATGTCGATGTCCGTCCTGCTGACCCGGCGCCAGCAGTTCCTGACTATCTAGCTTCTCCCAACGCCGTCTTCGAAGATAAAGAAGCCCAGTGGAGATATGGACATCCCCAGACTACTCCAAGACTCGTGCTGTTTGGGAGCAGAGTAAGTTTTGGTCTCATCGAAGCGCCTCATCTGACATAGAACAGCCAAGACCATGAATCATGAGGCCGGCAGCCTGCCACAACTTGTTGAGAACCTTGTCAAGAACTGGGAGGTTGAAGCGTCTTTCAAGCCTCGTCTCGAGGACTGGCGCACTATCGATCATGCCAACTACACCTTCGCCATCAATGGCGGCCCTCCTCAGACAGCAGAGCACATGCTCAAAGTTGGCACATACAATGCTATTGTGGCACCAAACGAGTACTACAGTCCAGAGCACTCTGACTTCGCCACGAGTCACAAGACCTTTAAACGTATGATGCCAACCTTCGCCTGGGAAGTCCTCGAGGTGTATAGCGGCCCACCTCGAGTTGCCTTCAGATGGAGACATTGGGGTGAAATGAGGAGCGACTATGTTGGATTCAACAAGTGAGTAACGTGAACCTAGGACGAGTAACACTGACGAGGAGCAGCAAAGGTGAGAAAATCACAGCTAAAGCTCATGGTGGCAAGATCGACATCGAAGGTGTGACAGTAGCAGAGGTTGACGACAAAGTCCGCCTACGAAAGGTCGAGACCTGGTTCGACCCAATGGAAATGTTTCGCCAGATCGCACCTCAAGGCATTGTCAACAAGGAGATCGTAGACTCAAAGGTACCTCAGTCGGAGCCACCAAGTGATCTTCCAGTCAATAATGGCGTCAAGATTGCGCAGGACCACAACAGCCCTACTGCCTCTCATGCCGATGATGCTGCTCCTGACACTGCCGTACCTAAGGAGATCTCGCCAAGCACAGGACGACCAGCAGATCAATTTGTACCGCATCAAGGTACTTCGACACTCGAGCAGGGCACTGCACTGCCTCTTGTCATCAAGGAGGGGAAGATTCTTCAGGACAAGGTTGACCGACAGACCGATACCGACGCTTCTGAGATTATACCTGAGCATCAGCCGAAAGAACAGACTGAACAGATCCCGGGCAGCGACGCTCAATACTCGACACCCATCTCGAGTGACAACAGAGCTGCCAGTGATAGCTCTGACAAGACCTGGGGGAAGGTCGAGCATCCAGAGGAGAAGTCCAAGACTTCGATAGACAATGTTGTGCCCGCGGAGACATCTGTTGCTGACGCCGGTCATGACACCAGCATTGCGGAACGCATGCAGGCTGACAGTGTTCCAGGCGATATGCAGGGCAGCATTGAATCGGACGACATGCCCGCTCACAGCACCGGTGCCAAGGACGCATTAGTCGCAAGTATGGAGACTGCAGTGCAACCTGACGCAGGTGAAGCTGTTGCAGTGTCGGCCCAATCACAAGAGACTCGCATGACATACGAGGAGATGAGTAAGATCACACCTATGGAGTGCCCATTCTTGATGAACAGAGAGTGATATGGCTATCTTGAGGTGCTGATGCATCGGGTGGCAGGTAGTCATGGTTGACCAAGGCACATTATCGAGTGGCGCGTAGCGATACGGCATGAGGAACACGATCAATAGTAGGCTGTAGACACTGTTCGGAGCGACATCGTCTCAGGGCGAACCTGTCAAGGCTCACTTTGCAAGAATAGCTTACGTTATCAAAGAATACTAGACTCATGCACAAGCACAACCAGCTGCTGTGTTCATCACCGTGAAGATAACTGCTCTGAAATTGGTATTGAGGTTCTTTCTGCTAACTTATCAAGATATTGCACGAAATACGTGCTGTGATATGGACGACGTGTGATCATACATTTCCAAAAGTGCAATTCGACATCTTTCTACAACTTCGATGCTGGGATCTTGTCGCTGGCATTTGTGATCTCGTTGTACAGAAGCCTGTGAACGGTGTTAGTAGGTAATCACTTGCGATGATGAAGGAGAACTTACGAGGTCAAGAACTCGGCGTAGTCCTCACCAGTAACCTGGGTAGCGAAGTACTTGGCAGCCAAGGCGTACTTGTTGCCCTTTGGAGCAGACTTCTCGAGCTCAGCAGCTTGCTCCTTGAGCAACTTGAGAGCGTAAGCCTTGTCGAGCTTCTTACCCTCAGCAGTAGAGACGCCGTGCTTAACCCACTGCCAAAGCTGTGATCGCGAGACCTCAGCAGTAGCAGCATCCTCCATGAGGTAGTTGATTGGCACGCAACCAACTCCACGAAGCCATCCCTCCATATATCCAATACCAATGTTGAGGTTCTTCCTGATTCCATCCTCCGTGATCTTGCCTGGCACGTTCATGTTCAACAGGTCCTGAGCGGTAACGTGGACGTCCTCGCGGCGAACCCAGAACTGGTTTGGTGTTGGCATGTGCTGGTTGAAGACCTCGGCGGCGATTGGTGCGAGGGCTGGGTGGGCAACCCAGGTACCGTCGTGACCGGCGCGCACCTCACGGAGCTTGTCGGCGCGGACACCCTCCATGGCCTTGTCGTTGGCAGCCTTGTCGTTCTTGATTGGAATCTGAGCGGCCATACCCCCCATGGCGTGGACACGTCGACGGTGGCAGGTCTTGATGAGAAGCTTGACGTAAGCGTCCATGAATGGAGAGGTCATGGTGACCTGAGATCGGTCTGGGAGGACAAAGTTGGGGTTCTGGCGGAATCGCTTGATCACGGAGAAGATGTAGTCCCATCGTCCACAGTTGAGGCCTGAGCTGTGCTCGCGGAGCTCGTAGATGATCTGAAGGTGGTCAGCAGGGCTCTCCCAAAGGGCCATTGATAGCATTACCTCGTCCATCTCGAATGCAGCTGGGATAGTCTCAATCAAGACAGTTCCACGGCAGGTTCCTCGTCGCATTCCGATGTAGTCCTGTGCGAGGTTGAAGACGTCGTTCCAGAGACGTGCCTCAAGATGGCTCTCCATCTTTGGCAAGTAGAAGTAAGGACCGTATCCTCGCTTCACCAGCTCGTGTGCGTTGTTGTAGAAGTACACACCGAAGTCGAAAAGACTTGCGGACATTGGCTCTCCATCGACTGTGACGTGCTTCTCCTCCAAATGCCATCCTCGAGCTCGGGCAATGAGGGTAGGAAGAGTTCTGTCGGTGCGGAGCTTGTACTCCTTCTCGCCCTGCTTGAAATCAATCTGTCGTCGGATAGCATCGTAGAGGTTGAGTTGTCCGTTGATCATGTTGTCCCATGTTGGAGCGGACGCATCTAGAAGCTGTCAGCGAATGCACGGACCATTACCAGCTTGCATGTGCTGCAACAACAGAAGGTGGTTGACAGAAGCAGAGCCGGACGAGACTTGGACGCTTTTACGTACCTTCGAAATCGGCCATGTAGGTCCACACATCGGAGTTGAGAGCATTGACAACCATCTTGCGGTCTACCGGGCCAGTGATCTCGATTCTGCGGTCAATGAGACCTGGAGCTGGTGGTGGTCCCGTCCATGCATCGTTATCACGGATGTGCTTGGTCTCTGGGAGGAAGTCAAGAGCATTGCCCTTGTCGAGCTCTGCCTGTCGAATCACACGTCGCTGCAGCAGTGCCTTACGGGTGCCGTTGAATGTGCGTTGGAGGTTGGCGAGGAAGACAAGGCAGTCCTTTGATAGGACTTTTTTGGTGTTAGAGTTGAGTGCGCCGAGCACATTAACGTCCTTGAGGACGGCTTCGGTTGAAAGAGCTGGAGGCATGATGTAGGTAGATGGTAAGAGATATGAGGATTGATGTGAGAAAGGTGGTCAGGTCGTCTTGTGAAGAAACAAAACTCTTGAGCACATACACAGCGTCACGAGCTTATACCTGTCGATCAATGCCGAGGGACGGATGGCGAGAGCTGGGCCACCTTTAACTAAGGCCCCGCCGATGCTGTCCGTACTGCAGGGAGCTCTCTGAGATCGGCTCAGCGGGCTATTCACCTAAGAGATTCCACTGCAGCCGTGCCATTGGGAAGTGAGGACCGCAAACGATCCTGTTTCCCACTCGTGACGTACTCTCAGCAACACTTTCCTCACGGGTACTCCTCGAGTGTCGCCGTGCAGAGGTCTACCAAGCCATTAGCACCACACTCGTTCGGCTATGCCTTTGTGATCAGTCCCGCACTACCCGACCGGGCGATATCGCTATCGAGCGCGAGATATTCCGCAATAGCCTCCAGCCAATCACGCTGCCTAGCTATTGAGCCTCACCTGACTGCATGATCAAAAATTCTAGAACGTTACGGCTTCACTACCGACGGAATATCGAGACGATCACCGCTGCGATCGCAAGCTGACGATCTGAGTTATCGTAGTGATACGCCGTAGAGAGCTGCAAGTAGGCTCATCCACTCCTCAGCAGCGGTAAGTCGCAGGATCGAAAAGCTCCCACACTATCAAATCACAACACCTTGATGTCCTGATCTCAAATCCTCAACAATGGCGCAGAACGTGCAGATCGAGACGTCCATGGGTACTATTGTCGTTGAGCTATACACGAAACACGCGCCACGAACCTGCCAGAACTTCAGCACTCTCTCCTCGCGTAAATATTATGACGGCACCGTCTTCCACCGCATCATCCCAGGCTTTATGGTACAAGGAGGCGATCCTACAGGCAGTGGCCGTGGTGGAGAATCGATTTTTGGCGAGAAGTTCGAGGACGAGATCAGCAGTGACCTCAAGCATACCGGAGCTGGAATCTTGAGCATGGCAAACAGTGGCCCGAACACCAACGGTTCGCAGTTCTTCATCACACTCGCACCAACGCCCTGGCTGGACGGCAAACACACGATCTTTGGACGGGTCAAGAGTGGGATGAGGATTGTGCAGAGACTCGGCTTGGTCAAGACGGACAGCGAGGATCGGCCTGAGGAGGACATCAAGATTGTGACCGCGAAGATCGTATCTGATGAAGAGGTGATCTGAGCAGTGTAACGAGAGGTTATCTGGATGCGGGACTAATGGTCGATTCGGTTTGATATGAGCATTTAACTTCCCAGTACAACCAGCTTTCAGGACAACGGGCCATTAGGATGCAGCAGGACCTTCGTGTACCCATCTATCCGTTTGTCAAACTTCTCATAGGCAGTCGGCGCCTCGTCGATATCGACCTCATGCGAGACAACAAACGAGGGTTTGGCACGGCCGCTGATGATAAGATCTCGAAGCTGTCGATTGTAGGCCTTCACGTTGCACTGTCCAGTGCCAAGCGAAAGACCTTTCTCAAACAGCTTGCCAAAACTGATCAGTATCTGGCCTTTGCCAGACTGCGCATCTGGAGCGCCTGGGTCTGAAGGCACGTACAATCCTGGAATTCCAAGACCACCCGTTGGCCTTGTCACAGCGATCAGTTGGTCAAGCACCACGTTCGGTTGCTCCTTGTCGCCAGAGCTGCCGACGGCCTGGTAGCCTACTGCATCAACAGCACGATCCACCATATCGCCGTTGAGCTCGATAATCTTCTGCACTGGATCACCCTCTCTGAAGTTTACAGCAGTACAGCCGATCTTCTCTGCCTGCTGAAGTCGTTCTTTGACTTGATCTACAACAAAGACCTTTGATGCTCCTCGGATCACAGCACTGTACGCGGCCATGAGACCTACAGGACCTGCGCCGAATACTGCCACACTGTCGCCAGGTTCGAATCCACTGAGCACTAAGCCGTGCCAGCCGGTTGGGAAGATGTCTGCTAGCAGTGCAAAGTCGGCTTCATGCTCAATACCTGGTGGTAGCTTCAGCCCATTGAAGTCTGCGTATGGGACACGCAAGTATTGCGCTTGGCCTCCCTGATATGGACCTAGCTATTGTCAGCGCCCTGCTCGTTAGAGCTCCCAATGGCACAATACCCATGGCTACATAGCCGAACGCTCCACCTGCGAATCCAGGGTTGACAACGGTACAGAAAGCAGTCCTGCTGTTCTCGCAGTTGCGGCAACGTCCGCAAGCCACGTTGAAGGGCAGTACAATGCGGTCTCCCTTCTTGAGCAATGAGACGCCAGAGCCAATCTCAGTCACAACACCCATGTTCTCCTGCAAGACGTCAGACCAGAACTCATCCGGCGAAGCTGCTTACATGGCCAAAGATGATACCAGGCTCTGCTGCTGTTCGTCCTTCATACATATGCAAGTCAGAACCGCAAATACATGTGGTCGTCACTTTGATGATGCAGTCGTCAGGGTGGACCAGCTCCGGCATTGGGATTTCCTGAACAGACACCTTGAAAGGTCCCTCATAACGGACAGCCTTCATCTTGGTTTGAGTTTGGGTTGTCATGGTCGATTATGTCGTCGCAGTACGCAGAAATTTGAGTCTGCATGCGACAGACAGACACGAGCTCCATTATGAGGATGCTATCTTCCGTTCATCCATCGACAAATTACGCATGATGGTGATCTCAGAGTGATGGTTGCGGGGTCTCAAGGAGTGTCTCCTCGTTCCAGAAGCTCAACACTGTGCTGCGTCATTAGCCTGCCGTGGCATGAATATCGGCATTGGAGGCATGCTGATAATCCACGGATATTCACTTGCTAGGGAACGACTGCCTTCTCTTAGTGATGCATAGCGCAGTAAAAAGATCATGATGTTTGTAGCTCGCTAAAGCAAGGGCTTGACACAATACAGACGCATGTCGTACATAGTGTAAGCTGTCGTATAAGAGCACGATTCGTACGCAACATATCTTCATTAATCGTATGCTTGCTATTCCGTTCGAATGACCACACCAATTCCAAGGCCAATGGCCTCACGTATACAGCATGCCAAACATGTTCGTCCTTTCTTGCCTATTAGAGCATTCTCTCCAGACTTTGCAGCCCATGCTCTGGCAAGTACCTCAAGATCAGGGCTACCTCTGCAATCGAGCACGACAACCTCCTGATCTTCGATCTGGTAGATTGAGGGATTGGGATCGTCAGGCGAAGCCATTAGTAGTAAAGTGTCACTGTCCTTGACCTCCTGTAGAGCTGATGACAGCAGTGCTGCAGCCGGGATGATGATGTATGTGTAGTCGACATGAAGAGGATGTGTAGGCGGAGACGGCAGATCTTTCCCAATTGGAGATGTCATCGGTGTGCTGCGGCCACTGTCTATGGGCGCACAAGAGTCGTGCGCAGGACTTCCTGAGCCAGTCCGTGGCCTCAATGCTGAATAACATGGGTAAGAGGACAAGAAGTGGACCATGTGTGTCAGAGACAATGTGAGAGCTGGCATGGTCGGAACCATAGGCGACTTGAAGGCAAGACTGACTGTCTTGGGAACCACGAAGCCGTCAGTTGTATGCTGTACGACTTTCGATGAGCTGAGAGAGACGCCTTCGAATCGGACCTCATTACTCTCAAGCTTATGGCCCTCGACGATCGTCATGAAGTCTCCAGGTTGTAATTTGTCCTTGCAGTGCAACTGGTCCGACGTATGCGATATCAGATCACCTGCATTGATTCGAGGTTCCAACGATGCGCTGAATGCCTCTTTGGCGTAAGCCTGAATCCATCCATCGCCTTGTCCTTGTGGAACGAAAGGTAACGATATCCAACCAAAGCACTCTTTTGCGTCGGCTGTGGCTGCCAAGACTCGCCCGACGACAGACTCTAGACTCCAATACATCTGACGCTGATGAACGAAGCCGTCATTGTTGTTCGTTGCATCAGGGAGCAAGCTCTTTGTCCCTGAGCTCGTCTCCAACAACGTATGCAGCAGCATCGTTTCCACGGCAGCGCCAGGCATGAAGAAGCCAGACAGCCAACTCTTCGTCAGCCAAGAAAACGAGGGAGCCCCTTCTTCACTGGATATCGTTGCCTTTTCGTCGAATGCGGTATGTATGAGCAGGCTTCGTTCTGATCTGATGAGTACTAAGGCGGGTGTCGCTGGTGCTGGTGGTTCTGGACTGGATCTAGGAGTTTCATACTCACTGGAGGAGCCCTCTGCTCGGTCGTCGATAGGTGCTGTCAAGAAGGAGCCGAATTTCGGCAGGGTGGTTTGCAGAGCTGCATCGTTCTCAGGCCAGTCGATCTTGTTGGCAAAGATCTTCAGACCATCCCATCCCTCTTGCTCTTTACGCAGCCGGATGATGATATTCGTCTCTTCTGCTAGCATCATCCCTGCTTCTAAATCTTCTTCCAGCGCGAAAGACTCCAAGAATCGCTGGAACACAACGATGTCCCAGTCCAGCTTCTCCGTCTGATTGTTCAGCATGGACTCGAGGTCGCCAGGAGCGAAGATGCTAGGAAGTCGAGATTCGAAAGCGGCGAGTCGTTGCGAAATCTCGAGTCTGACCGCGAGCTCTGCACTAAGTGCAATCTGCAGTAGGAGGACGTCCCTCTCGTTGACCTTCGCAGCCACCTCTCTAGGCTCCCACAATATCTGCCCAAGCTGGTTGCGCCAACTCTCAACCGTGAAGTCAAACCACACCTGTTCAGCGCTAAGGACTTTCTGAAGTGCAGCAACTTGAGTATGGAGCGAAACACTGCCTGTGCCAGCAGGTGTCGTGCCAAGATCCGCACTCAGCAGGCCGGAGAAGAGTTCTTCACCAATCTCCTCGATCATGCGTCGATCCCAAAATGCAACGTCACCCCTTCCGTCCCGAAACGATTCGTATACCTTCGGAAGCTCCGACAAACGATCAATGGTGCTCTCAATGTCGAACTCTCGTAGTCCAAGCGATTCGGGATTCGTGACGAGAAGATGTTGTCTCTGTAAGGATCCTTTGTCCAAGTGCTGCGCTTGTCGCAACTGGAGCTCAGAGAAATGTACAACGCCTACTGTGCCAGGATCTTTGCCCGTTGCGCTGAGCATGCTGGGCACCTCTCGTACTTGTCCCCGAGCATGTCTTGGAGACCTTTCACTGTCAATGGTGCGAAATTCGAACGATCGATGCTTCGGCTGAGCATAATCTGTACTGTCCTTGACCTCAGGCGTAGCAGGAGCCCATCCATGAGAGATCTTGAGCTTACGGCGTCCTGCAGTATCTTCAATGTCAAAGTACGGCGCTCCTGCGAACATATGGATGATGTCTTCGGGCTCCAGTGGTTTCGAATTAGAGTCTATTTGGGTTGGAGGTGAGGATGATGGATCAGGAATACCTGCGCGCTTTCTTTGATTGCGGAAGAACTTGCTTGTCGGTCGTCGAGTCTGTTTCGGCTCACTCGTCAAGCGATCTAGTAAATCATCGCTAATATCCAATGCGACAGGAGTCTTGATCGGTACAGAACTCTTCGTCTGCTGCCATGTTCTCAGTTTCTCCACTCAAGCACCTTGGGCCTCACTTACCGCTCGCACTCGTCGAGATACCGGCCGTGGACCTAATCTTTCTTCCTCTATGCTGTGCCGCTCACTCTTCTTCGTGCTCTTCCGTGCATTCTTGACAGTCTTGTTGAATAAATCGATCACAGTCCCTCTCGCCATCTCTTTGTGCTTCTGCCAACCAGCCTTAAAGTCGTCGCCATGGTCACCGACTGTCTCGTCAACGCGGATGCGAGTCAACTTTGGGCGCATAGAAAGCTTGAGTTGTGAGGGGCCGTCAGCCATGATTTCGAGACTTTCATCGATAAGGATATTCCTCGTGCATAGCGCATATGAAATGCTATGGTACCCTGTTGTGCGACAAGAGCAATAGCATCGAGGTGCATGAGAGTCAGTGGACACAGAAATCGATAGTTGAAAAGCACCCTGAGGCTCGTGAGCTGTGCCTGAATCCAGGCACAGCAGAGCTGTGTTTGATAGAAAGCCAAATAATCATCCGAGGAGGCACTTACCAAATGAGAGGTCAGCATCAGGCTCAGCACTATCGGCCGTGCCTGGAATATGGTAGCATATGGATACAGCCATTGGCGTGCTCGACTGTATCAATCTTTGAGCAGTGCCGGAGTAATGGCAAGGGTTCTTAGACTTGCTTTCCAAGATGTGGTGCAAATTGTGAGACTGCCTCGGTCTTCTAGCGTTGCTTGTTTCACAAAGATCGTCGAGGGCAGTGGTAGATTAGAGTTTGAACACACTGGTCATAGTATATAGCTGAGTAACAAACGACGCCGCATGCCGAGCTCCAGGTTACGTCGTCCGACCTCATGACTGCTTGTGGGACCCGCCTAGACAATCGCGTAACACACAGTATGCAGAGCAAGTTTCTTGTGCAGCACGATACCAACAGTACGGAAGAGCAGCCATGGTGAGATTCTCATAGCAGGATCAAGAAGAATGACCAAATGCTTGACAGTGTGGGCATGCGACCAGTCTCGGCGAGCAGAAGCAGCGTTGCCTAAGTGGAGCCTGTCGGTCTCTCCACTGGCTATATTGCTTCAACTGGTCTTGAAGCCAAATTCCGTCACCATTTGCTTTCTGCTCAGGCTCGGTAGACCAAGCCCAGAGTACAGGATCCAGCGGGTCGAGCGCTTCACCTTTGATCCAATCGATCAGAAAAGGGATAATCGTCTTGTCACATCCATAATCGATCACCGCAGAATGGAAATGGTCAAGTGAAAGTCCAACATCAAGTCTACGCAACGCTGTGAGCGCCGGTATAGAGTGCTCTTTGATCGCATCATGGACACCATCATACATGTCCATTCGTGACCTCTCGGCATCGGTAGTCTCTAGGACGTCATCGGGAACGTGCCATTGAAGAAACGCAATCTTGTCATCAGTCCACGGTCCATGTAGCAGCTTGACCGGAAGACGGATGCAACGAGATAGCCGTTCATAAGGAAGTGAAGATTCTGGGAAGCAGCTGTGGAAGAGGTTCCATGTGCAGAAACGACGAGGAGTGATAGCCTCGAACTGGACGATTTGAGCCTCAGACGGGGAGTCAGCTTCCAACGTGGGACGAAGGGTGACATCCAGGATCTGCTTGTGAAGTCGTTGGCCAGACAACTGAGCAAGCAGACCTCTTGAAGTCAAAGGCAGGTCGACATTGCCGCTATACAAGAAGATGACTTCCAGTACCTCGGTCGGCAAGTCCTCCAACCTGGAAAGCCTCACTTTTCGCTTCTGAAATGGAGATTGTGAAGGTTGTGGCTTGGCCGACGCTTGACTACGCGTATGTTGTCGTCGTCTCTTCACTCGTGGAGGCGCATGACGCTTACCTCTGATGTGTATTGGCGTAAGTTTTGTCGTATAGTCAGTCATCGTAAGACATCTATAACCAGAATTAGCCCAGGTTAAGCACAGCACGCAGTCAATGTGCTTCGTAGGTTGTGATGTCAGAGATCTTGGTGTATATAGCGTCTCACCCACGATTGCTCGTGTCCACAGCTACAGGTTGTTTTGTAATCATGATGGAGATCGTAAACACGATGTCGCGTAAAGACTTACCAAATCGAAAGCCTGCAGTAGTATTCCTGGGCCGATCAAGACTCATTCTGTCGAGTGAGTCAGCAAATCTGTGGTTCCAAGGGAGGAGCTTGGTATGCATAAGGTGCTGGGAAGGTTCAGAATATGTAAGAAATAAATCTCAGGTCAACCATGCCGTTAAAAGACCTAGGCGTGGCCTACGGTCACAGTCATCAATCGCAAATTATTTCATCAATGTAGCAAGTAGAAGTGGTGCGTACGTACTTACGAGAAGCACCTGTAGGCGCATGAGGGAATGTGATCAATTCATTGTTGTGAAGAGTGAGCGGAAGAGTGTTGTTAAGACATCAAAAGTTTGAAGTCTTCGCGATGTGGATTCAATGCCAAGAACGGAAGACTTCCGCAGCTACGCACTTCGCAGGATTTGGGCAGCCTTCGACAAGCAATCGGAGGATAATTTGCGACGACATCAACAGCACAACAACCAGGTACGAAGCACCGACACACACCCTACACCACAGCGATTGACACATATTCTCTACAGCAATCACACAGCAGGTTCAAAATGGGTGAAGTCGAAGTCAAGGCAAGCACATGGCGATTGGTCGAGGTCGGCCGTGTCGTTTTCTTCAGCACAGGACCATACGCCGGCAGACTCGCAGCCATCAGCGAGATCATCGACCACAAGCGAGTATGTCAGATCTGTGTCTCTCGTTTGAGCGCGAAGAGCAGAACTCAAGGACCGGAAAACTGACAATTCTTCAGGTTCTCGTTGACGGTCCAGCATCAAAGCCAGAGTCTGTCGTTCCACGACACGCAGCACCTCTCGCACACCTCTCTCTCACTCCAATCGTCATCGCAAAGCTCCCACGATCAGCAGGAACAGCAGCAGTGAAGAAGCAATGGGAGAAGTCCGAGGTTGAGAGCACATGGGCAAAGACTGGTGTTGCACAGAAGCGCGAGAAGCTGTTGAGGAGACGAGCATTGACTGACTTCGAGCGATTCAAGGTTATGCGTCTCAGGAAGCAGGTGAGTAAACTTTGTGGTGCTGCTGGAATGTCAGATATCTGTGCTCGGGAAGACACTATTTTCCAGACCTCTTGACAATCAACGCCGCACCGCTATCACGCACACAATACCACAGCGACTGACTGTTGTATAGGCACGCTTCGAGGTCCGCAAGACTGTGGCTCTAGCCAAGGCCAAGGCATAGACGGCGTCATGAGACCACGCGCACCATCAAGACACATCAACACTGTCGACATACAGCATCGACATATTCCAGCTTTGACTATCATCCAGAGCCATGCATAAGCAGGTTGAGAGGCGCAAATATGGGCAGGAATGGCTTGCTTCATCTTCTAGTAGCGGCAAAACCAACCAACAAGATATATGACCGTTTGTGTCGCCCCTATGAGAGCATTGACTTTGTGCTATGTACAATGAGCGCCTGTGCTTGTGTTCCCCTTCCGAGCTGTAGTTCGTTGTACTCGTTATTCAATATCATCATCCTCACCGTAGAGAACTCTTGGCATTTTGCATGTGTGGGGCCCAAGCCCGAACGTTGATTTCGATATTGTCGACGACAGCACATCACATCAATTGTAACGCAACAGAGGAATCACAGACCTGTAAGTCACTTGCACATCGTCCGATCGTTTACCACAGCCGTGCGGACATCTTGGCGCACGGCGAAGAGCATCCTCCAGCACAACCGCAACAATCGCAAGCATAGAAGCTAATCTGCGCGCAGCTGCACAACACTTTCACAATATGGCCAACCCACGTGTCGAGGAGCTCCCAGATGAGCCAGAGAAGAAGGAGCAGGTAGCAGACGTCGAGGAGGAGAGCTCAGACGACTCCGACAACGAGGCAGGTGACTCTGGCATCCCTGCTGGCGCAGCTGTCACAGTCCACAGCCGAAACGAGAAGAAGGCACGAAAGGCAATCTCCAAGCTTGGATTGAAGCATGTTGAGGGTATCACTCGTGTCACTCTTCGACGCCCAAAGAACATCTTGTTCGTCATCAGCCAGCCAGAAGTCTACAAGTCTCCAAACAGCAACACCTGGATCATTTTCGGAGAGGCTAAGATCGAGGACCTGAACTCTGCTGCACAAGCCAGCGCAGCACAGCAGCTCGCAGCTCAGTCTGCTGGCGACCACGCTGGCCATGACCACGACCATGACCACAAGGGCAAGGCCATTGAGGGAGATGCTAAGAAGGCCGACGAGGATGAGGATGACGGAGAAGAAGTCGATGATACTGGATTGGAGGCCAAGGACATTGAGCTGGTCATGACCCAGGCCAGTGTCAGTCGCAAGAAGGCTGTCAAGGCTCTCAAGGAGAACGACAACGACATTGTGAATTCCATTATGGCGTTGAGCATATAGTCCGAAGCAGTGCGAGACAATATTGTCACGACAATGAGGCTGAGAAGCTTGTACACCAGATCAAATGTATGCAGACATCTGACTATATTGATGTGAGAGCTTCTTGCTGCAGTCCTTGTGTCAACTCTGATCGAATGATAAGTTGCAAGCAATGATCTTACTCGTTGTCATTGATGTTCTTAATCGCTGCCAATGGCATTCGATGTCTGCTTGAAGATCATTGGCTGGCGAAATGCTGTCCGACACTACCCGCACGGGTGAAGCTTTGCACTTCAGAATCAGAAGCGACAGCACTTTGAGCACATCACAGCACACCTCAGACATTCACAATGGCCGTAGGAGTAAGTCAATCACCTTGGAAGACGCTTTCCAGTCCATCGACGATGCCGAGCGAGCTCGAATCGATGCCAGCGACCGGCAAAACACCTCCTTACCAGCGCAACACCTCGTCGCAGCACACCAGCTAATATCGTTCACAGCGCAGTGCCTCTCTCAAGATTGACTGGGCCAACCTTGGCACCAAATTGGGCCTCCGTGGCAGCACAGCCCAGTCTCTGGCCACCTTCAAAAGCGCAACGATGACGCGCGCCGCCGAGTGCAAGTGCTCAGTGAGCAGTCTCAGACTGTCGACTTTGCCCACTACCGCTCCATCCTGAAGAACAGCGCCATCATCGATGATATCGAGAAGCAGGTCAACAGCTTTCAGGTCAAGAAGTACGACGTCAACCGACAGCTGAAGGCCATTGACGCATTCGAGGCACAAGCTGTCAAGTCTGCTGAGGAGACCAAGGGCAAGGTCGACACCGAGCTGAAGGACTTGGAGAAGACATTGCAGAACATTGAGAGTGCAAGACCATTCGAAGAGCTTACAACTGTACGTCAGGGAGTATACACAGAGTATGTGGTGCTGACACAAGATTCCAGCATGATGTCGCCAAGGCTCGACCAGATGTTGAGCAGCGTGCTACAGAGCTCGTCTCCAAGGGACGATGGCAAGTTCCAGGCTACAAGGTTTGTGATGAAGGATATCTGCAAAGTCAACAGATCGCTGACAGAGCATACAGGAGCGCTTCGGTGACCTTTCCCTCCTGTAATCGCCAGACTCGATTCTCTTTGTGCTATAGTGTATGTAAATATCAGGCCAAAACTGCACAATGCTGCGCTATATCATTCTTGTCTTTTGCATTGCTCTCAAGCACTCTCTCAGTCCTCAGTGCTACACACTACACCTGGTGTCACTGGAATGCCGCCACTTGTGCCAGTGTCAATAAGCTCTTTCTTCGACTGCGATGGCTGGAAAGGTGTACGTTTGAAGGACCGGTGACACTGGTTTGGACGTGGCGGAGACATTTCGTAGCCAGTCACAGTTGTTCGACACCTACACTACCGACTTTGAAGGATTGAACATCGTCAGGTACGGCAGTTGTTCAGGATGTAGGCCACCTTGCATTCGAAAGTCCTGATGGAAAACTTGATCGGCTCAAGCTTCGATTATCACGCTGCACCAGCTGATACCCTGGCATTCTTGCCATATGAAGAATCAGCAACATCACAGAGAACATGCATAGCAGCACTTTCGTTGTGTCTGAAGCACGAAACCAATTAAAACTATGGCAATCTTGCCTTGTTCCTGGTGCTACATGATAACAATGCTCGAGGGGTATAAAGCCATGTACACAAAGAGCCGCCAATCTTGGTCGCAAGCAATGCTGACCGAACGCCTTGCTAATAGGATCACTTCAACACTTCGTTAACTGCCGCATTTCTTCCCATATGGTTCAGCCTTCCTCATTCGCGTAGGCGCCCGGAATCGCCTGTCCAGTACTGGTATGGCAGCCTTTTTCGTGTCTCTTCATATTGCTCTTGACGCTGAATGCCTTGCCGCATCCAGCATGAGGACATTTGAATGGCTTCTCTCCTGTATGGGAATGCGAGTGTATCTTGAGGCTTGAAGGTCGACTAAATGCCTTGTTGCATGTCTGGCAGATATATCGATCGGGCAAGGGAGGATAAACGCCTTGCTGCGCTGATGTGCTGATATAATGGTGATGTTCCCACGGATTTGTTGCCGGCAGGTTGGGTGAAGACTGGGAAGCAGGTGGTGCATAACCAGTCGGCTGTCCTTGTGATCCATAGATTATTTGTCGATGCATCATAGCATTTGGCGAGTAGCCTTCTGATGCAGCACTGGGACTACCAGCATATAATTTGGTAGAATATGATGTTGTCTCGTATGTTGGCTGTGACGATCCTGATATAGGCTTGATGTATTCTGCGGAGGGATCTACATCCATGGCATATGAAGGAACAGTGCTACCGATCTGCGACGTTTCCATGGTAGGACTGTATCGTGTATGAGGCCCTCGAACCGGATGATTGCCGTCCTGTGCTGAGTATATATGCGCGGGATTTGCTTCAGTATTCTGCTGATTAAAGCCCTCTCCGTATCGTGGTCGCTTGAGTAGTGATCTCGACTCGTAAGCTATATTGCTGTCAATATAGGAATGCAATGACGAACAGCTTCGCATACCTTGATTCGCATCGGGCCTGCTTGCATCTGCAATACCAAGAAGATTCGATATAGAGGGAAGCGACATTCGAGACTTGTCTTCGGAAGGTGTGGCATTCGATGGTGCTGGATCGCGAATGATCGACTCGTTGTCAGGTGAGCGTGACATTGCTGACCTGGCCGCCTTGCTAGTATAAGTTCGTGATGGCGGGTAGGGAGACAACGAGTAGCTATTGAGGCTATCACGAACGGGATAAGACAACACTCCTGCGGCTGCCATCCAGAGGTGCTTAGGCAGAGAGGGTGAAAGAGCTTATCACTCTCTGTCCAGTCTTACTCGAGTTGTCGTCCGCTCCCGCAACGACCAACGTGGGTGAGGCTCGTATGTGCGACTAGATGTGAAACCGAGAACGGAAGTCGCGTTGTAGAGCGTCTGTCAGTTGCAGATGTGCTTGTAGGTGATCTGTGGCCTTCAAGGAAAGGAAATTTTGACGGCAAAGCGAGAAGACAGTACGCAGGAGAGGTCGTGTCGTCCACGTTATGGAGTGGGGCAGTGATCGACCTGGACTCGTTGCAAAGACCAGTGGCCAGGAGAAGCGATCGAAATAAAGACTGACGGCGCCGTTGGAGGTAGTTAGGGATTCGAGGATGCTCCTGATGTGCGAGCTGCAATGATGATCTGCAGATCAGGATGGCACTTGTGTGTCAGCCACGTGGACTGGAGACTTGAAGGTCCGTAAATATACACGAACGGTACCAAATGCCGTACCACAGAAGCCGCAAAGTTGTGGTAGCGAGCGGGATTGCCAATGTTGGTGAGCACGATCAAGCAAAGAGATCGGTGATTAGATAGTAGAAGTCGCCTGTAGTTGGGAATCCAAGGAGTCCATCTGCATGGATCAGCGACATCTCGCTTCAGAGTTGGCAAGAATTGCCCAGAAATGGTAGATCCGCGACGCCGATCAGAGTCATCAGACAGACCTAGGCGTTTCTGAGGGTCCTGGGGGCGTTTGAGGTTCCATTCGAAGCATCAGTGTAAGAATATGGTTGGACACACAGACCAGCTACGTGGAGGGCGGAATGATGGTAGAGAATGTGTGACTAGGTCAATGTCGATCACTTGTTAGTTGCAGTAATCTAGAGATGGCGGAGTCAGGATTGCATTGGCCAAGCTTGTTTTGCATGAGATCAAGTATCAAGCAGCCACAGCGTTTTGCTTTGATATTGCCTTGCTACCATGCAGTGATTGGCTTGTTGTTTTAGGTATGAATGACGACTTGACATGGAAGGCGGCTGCTGTTGGAGTGCTCATGGAGAATATTTTCACTTTAGGTAGTGTTTCCGATAATCCTGGTCAGTCCTGACTGTGCTCTGAGTGACCTCCAAGCCAGGGGCGGCATGATCTGCTCTTTCGCCAAGAGGTAAGCCATCTCTGCCGTGCAAATTGCGGTCCAGCGACGTGGGTGATTCTAGCGTCGCACTCTCACATGGCGAGCCAGGAACCAGATCTTGATCACCTCGTGTTAAGAGAGTCTTCTCTGATATCGAAAAGTCGCTAGCATAGCCATAATTTGGTATTAAGCGACATCTTTGCCTAAAGTAGGATCGACATACGCTCTGTAGATCGTTCAGCAGCGTGGCGGACAGGGTTGTCGTGCTTAGCCGAAGTATCGTCGTTGCGCTTCGCGAGCCGAGTTCCAGCAGACCAGACATCTGGGAGAATAGATCGTGCCCTAGTATGCCACGCGGCGTCTCGTTGCCGCCGTGCGATGTGGCTCGCACATGTCATCCGGATTGCAAGACGAGATCAACATGGTCCGTCCTTCATATCTCCATGACGCCACGTAGAGTGGCTTGTCTTCTGGAAGGACATCGGCCATGCTCGAGCCATTCTTTGCATTGTGTCTTGCGGGTCCATGTCGCTCAAATACTGGCGTACCACTTCGACCGGGATCTGGTTCGTCCGCGAAATTGATAACGTCGTACATGTGAGAGCCCCGTGATATGCGCCAGCACAAGTGTTCCTCTTTTAGAATAGGTGCTGCAGCCATGAAGAGGACGGATCACGGCAACGCGCAGCTCCTCACGCGATCGTGGACATCTGCAGACGGGCCACTCAACACTGACAGCCTGCATCATTGGCGCTGGTATCAATCGGCATGCTAGGTGATCCTCCTTCAAGCCACCATTGTCTTAGGCGCTTGTCGTAAATCGACAATGGGCGCCACGTCTGGCATAACTCTAGCTTCTGACTGTCTGGCTGTTGTGTGTATGAAAGATCATGCTGTCATCATGGACATTAGTGTTGCAATACTGCGTTGCAGCGGGCCTTGACATTCAGAGGCGCGATGAATCTGCATCTCCACCTCGAGAGGTGTCCAGTGCTTCACAAGGCTCGACGATCATTATTGAGTACCTGCCCAAGAGAGCATGATTCGCGGTCGATCTACCGGCCCTATCCAGATCGTCCGGCACGTCGAGGAAGAGATACACCATGAACCATGCGAGCTCCTGCATCGCACTTTGATGGACCAGCCTGAAGGAATTTTCTGCAATCATTGGAGAAACGTCGGAAAGGTGGTGCAAGATCTTTGGATGGATTGTGATCTTCCGGTGTATCTCGCGAAACGGCTAGTATGTGATACGGCGGCGTGTGGAGGTGACCAGAAATAGCATCATCGCTTGTTGCACATCATTCCAGTGAGCAGCTCGTAACTTCCCGTGGTCAACATGCTTTGCGATGACCGGACCGTTGAATGATGCGCTCGATGAGTGCTGTGCTCGCTGAGACATGTGTTCAGTCAGGACCTGTCGATGACGAGTCTCGGATACGAGATGGATTCTTCAAGATCTGTCTGATGCCTTCCGGTGGAGCGAAAAGGTCCAGTGGAGGGATTCAGATTATGAAAGCCTCGGGAGTTAAATTGTTGGTTGCGAGGTGTAAAAGTCAACCTTCTCATGCTTAAACATAGTCATGAACCTTGAAGATGGTCCAAGAGTGGGGTTTGACACAACACACGATATTCCGCGCCGGATAAAAGTGGTTGTCTAAAGCTGCTGTGCGTGACTGGTCGAACACATGCGTTATGTCATGCACAAGCAAGGATGAGAAGAAGCAGAAGTGTCTGATCCTGGTCACATCGCCAGGTCGAGAAGATGTGTGTGTACAGTGGGCGTTCTGCCATGACAGTGTGTGTCATGGTTGCCTAGCATACGCTACAAGCTGCTGAACCATAGTATCGGATGCGTGTCAACGAGCTCGATTTCGTGTTGCGGACCATCACCCTGGTTCAATGTCGTTTCTGCTTGTTTGTTATAAACGAAGGATAGCACGCAGGTGTGTTGCCATGCTCGATGGTGCAAGATGTGTTGATATATGTCTGCTGATGGTGTCAATGCAGCAGTAAGTCCAATGTATGAAACAAGATCGCCAATGCTAACAAAGACTCATCGAAGGCATCGCAGCATCGATCACTCCTCGCCAGGTAATCTACACTCGTCAATCTCTCGCTGCGTCACACTATGCCACTCTTCGATTGGTAGCCAGCCGATGCGAGCTCTGTCACCAAAGCCTCCAAACCAGTATACCTGCTCGACAACAAAGCGCACGTAGTGAGACTCGTGAGCGGCTCCTGGCGCATTCGGTTGCCAGTATACTGAGTCTGGATGCTTGCGAACAAAGCACTGCGCTAAATAGAAGCCGTCCAAACCACGATTGGGGATCCTTTCCAGTCGACCGTGGAGACTGATTCGTGGCAGCGCAGCTGGTGTATGTGGTGTAGGTATATCCTGCCTCTTCGCCTTGCCGGTTATCTTTGACCACCAGGATGCAGCATAAAAGTTCTTCTCAGCAGGCCACCATCGAATCGACAAGGAGATATTGCTTCCGGCTTGGTAGTTGCGATATGGTGTAGCAATATCGATCGCAAGCATGGTAGGATTGCCAGTACCGCTCTCACAATTGGCAAGGTATTCGATCATGCCTATCGGACTGCTCTCAAGGCCCGAAGGCAGGGCCTCGGCGCCAAAATCATTACGTGCGATGTAGGATGAACTGTGGGTAGGAAAGGTCGTCACCAGATCGCCGTGTGCTGCAAGCTCTGCGATACGTCTTGCCATGACGGCAGACTCGTGAATGGTCGGTATGTCTTGCGCCACAGGTTCGTCGAAGGTCGGCGCGGCATCGTTAGTTTGCAATATTTCTTGCGCTGGGACTTTTCGTGAGAAAGCCGACACCGCACTGAGCAGTGTCGATATCGTGAGCGATAACCTCATAATTAGAGTAGATGTGTATTCGTCAATGCTGAATGAAGCACCTTGAGGTCATGAGGCGATAGCGGGCAAGAACAGCCTAGGCAAACGCCAAGCCGCCAACACACTCCACCTCGAATTCTGCACAGTGGTGAGCAATCACACCAACGACAACCTCAGTTCATCAACGCATCAATCTATCATCTGTGAGTCACCACGCCCATCGCACCGGTGTGTATCTAGGATATAACCTCGGTCGGCTTCCCGCGCATCTTGAACAAACGCTCTTTCAAGCGATATACAAGTCCAGGACTGACATCTTGCCACCAGGAGTTCTAGACGACAGATTTGAGCATACAACACCACCGCAATCATGGGAAAGGTTCACGGTTCCCTCGCTCGTGCCGGTAAGGTTAAGGCAGCAACTCCAAAGGTACGATATAGCAGCAAAGTCCACAAGAGCAGGAGACAGCGCCGGAACGGAACAACGCTACATCGAACAACGTGCTGACGAAATCATCAATAGGTTGAGAAGCAGGAGAAGAAGAAGACACCAAAGGGTCGTGCCAAGAAGAGAATCACATACACTCGACGATTCGTCAACGTCACAATGACTGGCGGCAAGCGAAAGATGAACCCAAACCCAACCTCTTAAGCGGTCTCACCATCATGGTCCATCACGAGCATACGGCATGATTCAACTGGTGTGCGAACACATGAGATAGCGCATGGGAATGGGATGGCGTTCGCAAGGCTTGTGTATTCAGGAGGCGCATGTGGGCATGTTACCATGACCATCGAAAGACATCTTGAGAGTAGGAGCTGCAAGTATAGTGGCGATACCCGAGGAATAGATGCGCCCATGGTCCTATTGCCTCTGCACAATCTCAAATCAAATAGCTTTGAGGATACAGTGTTTGTATTGAGCATCGTTCAAAGCTCATGTCCTGAGTCGAAGTTGACTTCGAGGCCATCACCGAAATTGTCACGCGTTAAATCAGTGGTCCAGCCATTTGTACGAGCTCTTTGGCCTCGATGTTCGAATGAATAATATAGCCCATGCTCAGCATCCTTGTAACTTCCACAACGTCATTGACTGCCGACAAACATCGTGCTCAACTTTCGACATCACAACACAGCAGTTATATAACCGTCATCTTTGCAAGACCGGGTCCCCGCGATACATTCGCAAGCTATGTACACGATTCGGGCATGTTCCCTGCTGAGCTCGAGAAAGCTACATCGACAGGTGTGCCGCGTAGGTGGACGCTTCGTGTCTACGCTGCAGGGTAACGATCACATTGTGAGCCCAATCTGCTCTGCAACAACGTTTGAGACTAACGTCACGCAAGTATGTGCACGAGACGACTGGCGACAGCTTTTTGTTATCATATCTGAAGACTACGCCTCCAAATACAGCTCTAGCACTTGGCACAGCTACAAGACTTCCACCAAAGCCGGAGCACTTCACACAAAACGATGACTTTATGAAGATCGTACACTGGGTTATCAAGGACAATGCTGTCGACGACCCAGCCGTAAAGGCACAGGCAGCCATGTTTGCATCACAAGCCGGAGCAGGACTTGGTTCTGGTGGTGTGTTCTTCGGAGCACAGCGCCAGACAAAGCGTTCGGCAAGAAGACATGGTGGTGGAGCAGATGGAGATGGCGCAGGTGGTGCTAGTGCGCAAGGAGGCATGGGAGGCGCAGGAAGAGGAGGCTACATACATGTGAGTGATCAGAGGAATCCACCAGACTTTGGACGAGTCGCCTGGCCCGAAGACATCTTCGGCAGTTTGGAGCTTGATGGGCAAGGCAACTTCGTCGAGCCCAAGGGACGCTATCAAGAGGCTGGCACATATCGGATGTGCACGAACGAGGGCCTTCTTGAGTTGAGTCCATTCTTACGAGAGAAAGTTCTCGAGCGGGTCAAAGAGTTGGAGAGCCAGGCAAGAAGGAACACCTGATAGTGCTGTGTGGTCAAATGTCTTTCTGGGCAGACAATATGGCCGCATGCAAAGCTCCGAACGAAGATCGAGCTCATCGAGCAGCATGACGCCCTCAGACCCATCACATTGGATGACCCTGTCCTCTGGACGGAGCTCATTGACCAGCACTGGAAGACGTTCCAGCATTAAGAGCCTGTCAAGCTCGACCACACATCGATGCTGGTTTTCCAGCGTGACCCTCGAGTCAAGACGCTGCTATCGTTCCTATACCACGACTGAGGTCCTGACGAGGAGACTGTGTTGTCAAAGACCAAGGCGATAATTCATCGAACCTCGCGACCTTCGCCTTGGAGGGAAGAAGTCTGCATGGACTTTTGAGGAGTATATTCATGTCTCTAAACTATCTGGCCTATCTGGCAACAGGAAAAGCAAACCCTTGTCATCGATTCATATCATTCATACCAACTCCACGCTGAAATACGCTCAAGGAAGAACAACCAGTATGGATATCTGCTTCCAGACCGACAACATGCAAGCATGACCAAGCATCACATCTTCGCTCGTTTCTCGTCGTGCTCATCGTCAACGACTTCGTCCGCAGTCCTCTTGATGCCTGTTAGAGTCAGACCTTGCGGTTCGCTACTCTGGTTGGCTGACACCGCTGCCAATGGTGCGACGGACGCACTGTCATTCACGCTGACAGTTGACGGCTGCGGCTGTTGAGACACATTGGCACCACCGGCGTCTTGCACAGCAGCTTGTGGCACACTGCTTGGATTGGATACTGGTCCAGCCAAGGATTCCGTGGCGGGAGGCAAACTTGGGACCTGCATGGCCGTGTCCGGAGTCGCAGTAGGCATAACATTCGGCAACGCAGGCCGACCTTGTGCCTGTGTCGTGCCCATGCTAGGGGTATATGTCGTTTGTCCAGGCTGCTGCACCTGATTCTGCAGATGCACTGCCGATGCTGGAGCTGCTGGAGGTGCCACAACACCGTGAAACGAATCCTGTGGGGCTGCGGGCAGTGTTTGGGTTGGCACTGCTGCCGGCGTAGACTGCTCTGACTGGCCAGGAGCAGTGACTACAGGACCAGCGCTCGTAGTCTGAGCAGGTTGAGCAGGCCTGGGAGGTATGGTACTGCCTCCGTGCTCAAACTTATGCCGCATCTTCTCCAAAATCTGGAAGACTCGTCGCTCTTCCTCGTTCTCGAACTTGACTTCTGGATTCTGTCGCATGTGCAGCTGTGAGATCCACTCCACACATCGTTTAAAGATACGCTCGTGGCGAGCATATTCCTGGGCATCCTTGCCGAACGGTGTCAAATACTCAACGCGGAACCTCATAATTTCCTCGACGAGGTCCTGGAAGGCTGGTGGCAGTGCTCCTGGAGGCGCGGCGGCCGGCTGGGTGTATTTGATGCCGTACGAGACGGCGGATGAGATAGTGTTCGTGGCACTGCGGGTTGAGGTGCAGCCTGGCCTGTTGCGAGAGGCGTGGCGGTGGTCACTGTGCCATTCGATCCGGGTTGTGAAGGCATCTGTCCCATAGGTTGTGCATACGACTGCATATCATTGTATGGGGCATTGTACGACTGCTGCGACTGCTGAACAGTGCCTTGTTGATACTGTGGTTGGCCATTGTTGTATGTTTGGCCATACTGTGGAAACCCTCCAGTGTTGTTGTAGGACATACCATTCTGCGCCTGGTACTGCATTGGTGGTCTCGGCATAGGAGGTGGCGTAGGCTTCTTCTTTTTCTCCTTGTCAAGCGGTATGGCAGGATCGATAGCCCAGAGCCAGCCTTTGCCCTGCTTCGAGACAGGCTTGAAGCGCTCGTTCTGTTTGAGGTTATGTCGCACACTACTTTGCCAGCCAGTACTCTCGACAACGTACTTGTAGAAGGGATACTTCTTGCATATCTTGTCGTAGATCTGCTGCAGTTCCATAGCGTCTTCCGGACCTTCTGACAGAATTTCGTCGAGGATGTAGTAATATGTCTGAGTTGGACGCTTGAGTTGCTCCTCGGTATACTCTTCCTTGGGCTTCATCGGTGATGGTGACTTGTATGTGCGTTGCTGTTGCTGAGCACTCTTCAGAAGCTCAGCAGTATCGAGCTCCAACGATGTCGCTCGTGGCATACTGGAAGCCTCAGCAAGTTGTGCAGCATCGGCAGCTGTCATATCAGGAGTGTCGTTGGTCTGGTCGACTTCGGTTGTAGGCACAACGTTCATCATTTCCAGCTGTGTCGGTGGTATTGGTTCACCGCGAGCAGCTGCTCGAGCGGCTAGCTCTTTAGCTCGATTCTCTGCACGGACGATGGCCAGGATGTCCTTGTATGGTGGTGGTCTCTCGCCGCGCTTCTCGTACTCCTTCATCTTTCGTCGTATTATACCTTCATCACGTTTAGACACAAGACCATTCTTGGGCGGACGACCAGGTCCTTTGCGCTTCTCTGGCAGCTCGTTGACAGGCACGTGTTGCAGAGTTGAGTTGGCATCGAAGACGGGCGGCAGTGCTTGCGTATTGTCTCCATTGTTCTCTGGCTGAGCAGCAGGTTCTATTTCTACCACCTTTGGCGTTTCAACAGGCTTCTTCTTGCCCTTACCTCCAGTAATTCTTGGAGGCTCGGGTGAAGCAGATTTAGGCACAGGACGTGCCTTGGTTGCTTTGAGCAGAATCTTTGGCCTCTTTACCTTTGGAGTATCGCCAACTTGTTCTTGCTTGACATTGTCTGAGGCTTCGCTGTTTGCCTCGTCGTCATCGGGATCGTCAGGCTGCTGGAGAAGGCTCGTTTCAAGGTCGTCATCGATATCGCTGTCGAAGGCCGAGAAACCTCTTCGCTGTGGCAGCTTGAAGAGGAATGTGAGACTGGTGACCAGAACCTCGGAGTTGTGTGTAAGAATGACGGTGTCGCCACGCTTGAAGTGTCGTGGTGCGGTATCTTCGTCTCCAGTCTCGGGATCGACATTCGTTTCTTTGTAGAGCTCGTTGAGGACGAAGGCTCCGTTACCTTTGATCTCCATCTTCCACTGCTTCTCTAGACCATCATAGAAGATTCGCAGATGCTCTTTGGAGATCTTGCGAATGTCCTCGATCTGAAAAGGATGAATTGGAAGGAAGATGCACTTCTCTTCATCGTTGTTGCGCCATGGTGTCGCTGCTGCTCCATACACATGCAAGCTAGCTGGCGCAACCGAGTTTGAGTTCGAGGACGATCGTGACAGAAGAAAGTTGCGTCGCTTGTTGCGCTTCTTCCGAAGATCATCTACAGAACCTTCGTAGTTGACGATACCACCTGACTCGCTGAATGTGCTTGGCAAGCCTGGTGCAGGTCGACCTTCCAGCATATGGCTCGATGAGGATGAACCACGTCTGCCTTCTTCAGAGCCCTTCCCTGGCTCGAGCTTGTAGCGTTCCAGTGCAGCTTGAGCATCCATCTCTGCAGCATGTTGTCTTGCTTGTAGCAGTGCTTGTTCACGTAGAAGCTTTCTCTGTCGCTTCTCCTGATCCTTCAATATCTGCTGTGCTCTTTCATCACGACCTAGCATGATCTCAGTGCTGGTGACAAGGTATTCGCCATCTGGGAAGACAAGCTGTGCATATCCCTTCATCTCTTCCAAGTTCAACGACATTTCAGAGACGGCTGAAATCGGGTCTGGGTTGTCGAAAGGTTCGTTCATGAAGCGACCGACCATGTCTACTCGCTCGTTCTTGATGTTGCTTGTTTGTCCAATTGCCAAGTTTGCGCAAGTAGCAATCGGGCTGGCAGGCATTGACTGCAAGCCATTCCCATGATCCAAGTCGCTCTCGCCTTCTGCGCCGCGCAAGTTGCTCGGCCGTGAATGGTCGTGGAAGATCTGCTGTGCTGGTGAGGCCATATAGCCGGTATGCGCTGCCGCATCGACCGCAGGATCCACGGTCAGCGTCGTCGCATCGTTAGGGTCGTCGAAGGCGCCTAGATCGCGCGCGAACGGATCGAAGGTGTTGTTGGGCATGTGTATGGCCATATTGTCATGCGCGCGAGGTCCGCTGCTTTCCATCTCCTGTGGACTCGGGGGACTGGATGCATCGCGAGTTGTGCTTAGTTCATGAATAGCTGGCCAAGGTCGCTGCTTCCTGGTAGGCGAGGAGAAGCACAAAAGGCGATCTGTAAGAAGCGGTCCGGTGGTAGCAGAGACTGGCGTCAGGTCTGCTGTATGCTCGATGGTAAAGCAGCAAGTTTCGAGAAGAGGCTTCTTGGTTGCCCGATGTTGGGGTCGAGACAGGTTTAAGGTTTAGAGGACTAGGGACTTCACGTGAATGAAAGCTTTGTCCTCAAGCGGTGTGAGCTTCGAATGTGTGCAGTACAGCACCTAGATACCAATGGATCTACAAGGCCCGGAAACTATGGTATCATGTTCCTCTCGAAGCAGAACATGTCTGGCACTACACGCCTCAGCATACAGCGCGAGCTCACAACAAGCACAGCGAGACTAGCAGTGGAGTAGATGGTAAGAGTCCTGCAAGAGCAGTACTGGTCTGTGTCAAGCTTCTATCATCATCATCTTCTCCTATCTTGTCATGCTTCAGCTTGCCATGCGACTGGACAGCTCTTGCGCAATGTTGCGACCCTCCAATTCGTGTGCAGTGTCGTAGCCCTTCAATTCCGCAGGATGATGCTGCATCTCAGCAATATCCTGAGGATCAAGCTCTTGTCGTGGTTGGAATTGACCATCTATCTCATGTACAATTGGCGCACCTCTTCCCTCTGATAGCAGCTTTGTTGTGTTCCTTCCCTGCCTCCTTCTCCTCACTCTAAGCCACAACAGCACACCAAGACCGGTCAACACAATGACTGCCACTGCGGTACCGACGCCTATGCCTGCACTCGCGCCGCCCGACAAGCCAACGAGCGCGCTCTGCGTTTGGCTTGACGATTCGGAGGCAACTGATGTGAAAGACGAGAATGTGGTGTTGGATGATGTGCTTGCTGCTGAAGAGGAAGCAGATGCTAGCTGGGAGACGCTGAAAACGATAAGTCCAGACAGAGTCGCCAGCTGCGTACTTGATGTTGCTGCCGCTGCCGGCACTGTGACAACAGGGGTGACGCATGACTCAAGTCTATAGTTGTTCAGCTGTGAAAGAAAATCTTGTTGACTGTCAAGATAGACCAAAAGACCAGCGGGTAGAGCTCCAGAAAGATCAAGTGGATAGATAAGCGATCTGGTAGGTATGGAAGAAGGGATGCTGAGAGTGCGCGCTGCGAGTGTTGTTGCACACCCGCGTCCGTCACGGCATTACCTTCGAAGGCGATGTAGTCAATATAGGTTGTAGGATACGACAACACTGCATCGAAGGTGGTCCACACGAGCTGGTCGGCACTGTCGAACAGTAATAGAGTAGTAACTGCGCCATCTGCTGCGATGGATATCGTTGTGGGCACCCGAGTGATCGTCCTTAGGTACGTCGATGGGGTGGCGCCCCCATATGCTATTGTTGCAATGGCGGTTGGAAGCGACGAGATGCTTATAGGCGTAATGCTTGTTGGAAAGCTCAGCAACGAAGTTGACAATGCAGCAAAGGCACATGGAGCGCATGCTATGCGAGATCAGCATTGCTTACCCCGGTTGTTGTAAGACCGACATACATGTTGTGGACATGGTCGAAGATGCGCGGTGATGTGTCACGCAACGCGAGCAGTGAGATGATCTGAGAATTGGACTGTCAGCTGCTCGTGCGCATAGCTTGTTGTGTTGAGCCTATCTGTAGTGCTCAGGGGACGCGGAGCCTTTGATTGTGGTGTAACGCATCTCGGGCTTCTCGGACCAGGCTGAGAAACAGCTCAAGGACAACGCAGCGAGAGTAAAGAGTGGCCACTAACTCGGAGCCTAACTTGACCAGTGCATCTTGATTGATGCACCATCACAAGCCTGCTGCAGGTGTTGCCAGAGGCAATACGGACCACGCAGTCTGTATCTGCTACTTCTGGTTGGCACCGATCATACGTTTGACCTTCTCAAGCAGAACATTGCTTTCTCTGCCCAGCTTACGCTGACCATCAGCAGTGCGTGCTTTCGCCATAGCTTTGCGGAAACGCTCTCGCTCGGCGATCTTCTCCTCGCGCTGACGATTGGCCTCCTCTCGGGCTGCTCGACGAGCTTCTGCTTCTGCTTTTCGTCTTTCTGCTTCCTGCGTCTCACGAGCGAAGGCATTCGGTCGTGGCTTGCGTTGTCTACGGTGAGCACTCGATCTTAATGCATCTTGTGCCTTATCTTTGATGTCAGTCGCCGCTGGAGTGCTCATGAGATTCACTCGATCGGGATGAGGTGCTGTCGAGGCAGAATCTCGATTCTTTGTGGCCTCAACATCATCGTCTTCGGCAGTATCAGTGTTTGCAGAAGCCGTTGATTGATACTGTCGACGCTTCTCATCTTCTTGTGCATCAAACTGTCGCTTGACCTTCGCATACTGCTTCTTGATCTGAGCTCGTTCGATCAGGCCTTTCTTAATCTTATCGTCTACACAGGAACGTCAGCAGATGGTCATGGCCGTAATGAGAACAGTCAACCTACTGTGTCTCTTGTAGGTACTATCGGGGAGATTTGCGGGACCAACACGAAACCCATGCTTGGCCTTCTTGTGAGGCTGACCAGCTGGCTGGGTTTCCTGTCTCTTGCGCTTCTCCGACATGGTTGACAGGCAGCGTGCTTGTAGTCTGGTGAGAGGGTGCTGCTCCGTGAATATGTGCTGATATCGTGGCGAGTGGTGGAGAACAGAAAGTGATGGCACAGACTGCAAATTTGTGCATCAACTTTTGCGACCGTCTTCACAACATCAACAACAATCCTGCTGCACAATCTATATTGTCAAATAGGATCATTACTCCTGAGGTCATCCCTAATGCTGCGCAACGCTGTCGAGCTCATCCATCATGACCCGCCACGATGCACCGATCTCGTCTTCTTGCGACGTCAGACCACTTTGCTCCAGCCACAGGCGAATTGCTTTGTAGTCGCGTCTAACGCGCCCATGGGACCACCACAAGTTATCACAATGCAGCATCAGCGCGTACCAGTATCCCAATAGCCACAATGCTTGCCCATCGCGAGCAAGAAGCAGCGAGCGCAGGTCAGTATTCACCTTCAAGAAGAACGGGAAGAAGTGATACACCCTTCCTTGTGTGATCGGCCGTTTCGTCTTCAACAACACGTTGATTGCAGGACGAAAGATGCTGGCTCGCGAGAGACCCGTATGGCATCCTGACAACGTCGCAAGTTCCGGGTTATCTAGGTCAAAGAACGTACGCCAATGCTCTGGGACTTCCGCAAAGTCTCCTGCAACCCAGACCCTTGGCACTTCCTTCTGCCCAAGACAGAGCCGTACCATGAACTTCATCATGGTGGGAAGATGCAAGCCAGCAGCCATGAAGAGGTGTCGAAGGCCCTCTAGCAAAGTAAGCCAGCCTAGTCTGTCTTCGTCGGTACTGAACACCCACGTCTTGCTCAGATCAGTCTCCTTCTCTTCGTCCTCTGGCAGCGCAAATGCAATCATGTTCAGCAGCAGGGCACTAAGACCGAGCACTTCGAGGTCTGCTTGGTCTAGATTGTGTAGAAACACACATATCTGCTGCTGACATTCGTGCAGTGCTGAGCTTTGGTAGTAGTGCTCTGCAATTCTATGTTGTGTGGAAGGCGATACACGACGGAGATGACAGGCGCTCATGGCTAGGAGTGTCTTGTACAGCACAGGATGCTGTTCAGACATTGCGAGGACCTCGTCCTTCGCTGCAATGTCGAAGATACTGTCCCATTGGGCTCTGCAATGCTGCATGAGGACGCTGGTTGGCACACCAGTCTCGCAAGGAGTGTCCTCATGCACTATCCCTGCGATCACCTTGATGTCGTGCGAACGATCTCGGCACAGTTCCGTGGGGATAGCGCTCTCGTATACACAAGCTCTGTCGTTTCGAACGCACCTCGTGCATATCGGCTTGTTTTCATCGCACTAACTCTGGTCAGCACATGGGCAATAGCGCGAGTATGACAAGGACACCACGTCTGAGTCTGCGGACAGCTTCTGTAACCATGATCCTCATGTCATGCTTACCTTGACTCTCTTGCTTCTGCATGCTGCACAACCTGTGTGCGTCTTACTATGCAGACGGCGCTTTCGATACTCCCGGACATTGTACTCATCGTGAATTGAGAAGACTTGGAAATTGGCATCGCTCGCCATTTAGCTATCGGCTCAGCGCTTGACAAGATGCAAAGAGCAGAAGAGGCAAACGAGTACAATTATACTGTTGACCATCTTACAGCAGCAGAGTAGCATCATATGTATGCGAGCTGAGCTCGTTTACCACATTCGGCAAGGTGTGAGATGCTTGTTAATCGATCTACACCAGGAACCGGACGTATTTACACCAGCCTCCTGGTGTGTGTTCGGTTGCAATGTTCCGTTCGTCGTTTCGTCCGTGTTTTGGAAGCGAATCGGTGTTATTTGAGTCAAGGCAAGGAGCTCGTTCACTTGTCCGTTCGAAGCAGCGTTCCGTTCATCTATAGCGAGTGACGAAGCCATTTGAGTTAAGACTAGGTGGTGATAGCCTTGTAAGGCTGTGATAGCTTCGAATAGGCAGAACGGGACGCTGTCCACCGAACGCAGGCCTTCGTTTCGTCTCAACGGCTGTCAAGGCTCTGTTCTGCACCGTTCTACACCGCAACGAATGGAACTGCTTCGAACAGTGCCACCTAACGCAGCTCAGTGGAACTTCGCAGCACTACCGAACTGTTAGCGGCTGACACCCATTGGTCTTTGCATAAAAGTCCTACATCAGGTGAGTTGTGAAAGGTGGTGATTCATAAATGCACCTTAGCAATATTTCCTCTCTGCTTGACTTCTCCATATTGGCGTGAATGCGCATCCTGCGTAGGCTTGTTCTGCGCAGACTATCTAGCGAAGGGATTGACTGAGATGAGCGAGAGGACAGTCAGCTGTATCAGCAGTGGCGAGCGGCGGCGAGCAGCGCATGACAAGAGTCGAGCTGGCTGTTCAGAGTGCAAGTAAGTCCATCCTTTACCGCTACCTTTCTCACATGGCTGACCATTTAGACAAGCGCATCTCAAGTGCGACCTGACAAGACCTGCGTGTCAACGCTGTCTCAAGAAAGAACTCTCATGCCACTACCGTCCGACTGCCGGAAGGACATGCAGAGGTTTCAAGCTTGTGTCGTTCGACTCCGCAGCCACGCAGAAGGTATCTTACAGTACAGCGTCGTGCGAGCAAGTACAACAACAAGCCTTCGTGTACTTCAAATCGCATAGCCTGCGCATACTTCGTGCTTGTCGACCTTCAGGACTCTGGGATTATCTTCTATCACATGTGCAGCAGTCAGGCTCTAGTTTGAGATGTATTTGCACGGCAATAGGCAAGCAGCATATGCTGCTCGACTCCCCTCAGCCAGCTTCCAACGAGGCAATCGAAGAAGTCGGTCTGCTTTACAGCGATGCTGTTCGTTCATTGCAGACAGCGTTGCTGGTGGAGCATGATGGATATACCGCAGTGATCGGCTGCCTGCTCATGTGCGTCCTGGAAACACTGCGAGATCAATCCAAAGCGCTGCTGTCACATGTTCGATGCGGTGTCAGCATACTACGGGAGTTTACAGATGTCGACAATGAGCCTCTGAGAGAAGCATCGAGACTGTTGCAGTACTACACCGTGGCTGCTACCATCTTCGATCCGCTCTCGGCTGACGCTCGCCATATCTTGACGACCTTGGCAACGTTCAGCCACAATAATGCCTTGCTGAGCTTGGACAACGTCAAGTCGGTTGATCTTACTGACGAGCAGATCAAATTGATCTTAGATATGATGCTTCTCCTGAGGACGAGTATCCCCGATGTTCTGACCCCACAGGACTCGTCTGAACCACCATTGGAAGTGTACTCAGCAGTCAAGAGCTTGACAATGCAGCAGATGAGGCTTGATCGACGCCTCGAACGAAAGCTGGCGGGTGTCGTTCGGAAAGGAGCTACCGCAACAGCGATGCTACAACTCGCCAAGGCTGCTTCACTGACGGTACAACTCTTTCTCATATCTGCCTGGGACGGACTACAGCGAAGTTACGACAAGCACTTGGACCAGTGCAAGCAGATTCTCGCATTGGTCAAGCTTGCTCTACGCACACTACAAGCTCTCGGCACACGAGATGACCATCAACAAACGATACATCCACCAGCCTTCTCCATAGGTCCGCCCAGCCAAATCATCTTGATGTTCGTCGCGAACTTGTGTCGCCATAGCGAGAGTCGAGACGAGGCTCTTCGGCTGCTGGACTTATGCCCACAACGTGAGGGTTTGTGCAACATCGCTTTGGTCAAAGCTATCTGTACGTCTATCAGAGAATTTGAAGAGCAGAGGGCAGGTTTCCAAGGACTAGACATCCCGGAGAGCTGCCGGGTGCACCATCACCTACTTCTGCCTGCAACTCATCCATCTGATGCAAAAGTCCTGAGGATGTTCTACAAGCCGGATACTGGCGGTACATGGAGCTATTGTGATCGAACGCTACGGATGTAGCCACTGCTATATCGAGGAACGGGAAGCTTACACATGAAGTTCTCGAGAGTCACCTCAGACTTCTCAAGCATGCTCAATATGGAGTACGCCCGTCAGCTGCACATCCTCAACGCTCTTCCCAACCATGATGTCGAAATCACCTTCAGGCAGAATCCAGGTCTGCCTGACTACATTCCAAATGCTTAAATCTCTTCTCCTGAGCGAGAATGAGAAGACAGCATCCTGCCCGGGCTGCAGGAGCTTCTTATCGAAGCCTCTCAGCACCATCTTCTGTCCACTGCCGGGGATACTAAGGTATAGCTGAGCGACCTCCGCCGCAGCAACCTTGCCCGTGTTTTGCACTGTTACTTCCACGTTGGCTAGGACATCGTACAGAGATTCCCAACTACCTTCAGGGGCTTGGTCTCCAACGACCCCGGCATCAGGTGCCCACTCGTACGCGCATGAGCACTGATCGATGTCAAGGCTCGAGTATTCGAAGGTCGAGTAGGTCAAACCGAAGCCGAAGGCGAAGCGCGGCTCGATGGCGTTAGCAATGAAGTGCTTATAGTCGATATTGAGACCTTCTGTGAAGTTAGATTGTGAGTTGTATGGGTTTGAGGCTTCCGGTAGGGTTGGGTATAGCAACGAGCCATAGTCGCTCTCGTTCTTGGTTACTGTGTATGGTAGGCGTCCTGAAGGTGACTGCCTACCATATATCAGCTCTACTAGTGCAGAGCCGCTGTACTGCCCAGGTGTGTGGGCGTACAGCACAGCTTTAATGTTAGGATTCTCGATCCATGCATCGACAACACGTACTCCAGCATTGTGAATCACAACGAGAGTGTTGGCACACTGCTCCGCAACAGACTGTATTAGGTCGTCAGAGTACTCGTCGTACAGACCACTTCTGTCCCATGTCTCGCTAGCAAAGGCATTGATGAAGACAATGCAGGGTGCTTCTGGGCTCAACACCTTAGGTGACGTAGCGTTGAAGTCGTAATGTAGAGTCGTGCCGTCGATAGCAGCCTGCTTAACAAAGCTATCGAATGGAGAGATGCTTGATGTAGGATCTGTGAAGCCAGAGCCGCCGCCCATAAGCAGTGTGCCATTAAGAGCGACCTCAGGTCCTGCATGCTTTGAGGCATCGGTGGAGTATAAGAATGAGTTGGCAATCGCCGATGTGAACTCGAGACCATTGGTGTACTTCTGAGCCACTGTGGCCAGGAAGGACGGATCTCCTGCGCCTGATGAGTTCAGGCCACCCACTGCATCATAGCCAAAGAGGTTGATAACTGCAGGCTTGGATAGCGGCAGGAAACTCTCGGTATTCTTGACCAGCACATGACCTTCAATGGCACCTTGAAGTAGGTTTGACTCTGCTGCAGACTCCCGAGCATCGATGTTAGCAGTGCCGTTGACACCACCCTTGTAGAAGTCTGCAAACTTGTAGTATGCGGCCAAGATGCGAGTGACTTGATCGTCTAGTCGTGCTTGTTCGAAAGTGCCGTTGACAATGGCAGCATTGATCGAGTCTGGAGTCTCGTAGATAGATACAGGCATCACCATGTCCGTACCACCCTTGTTCGATGGGAGGCCGGCCTGATCACCAGTCCAATCTGTGACTACCAACCCTCTAAATCCCAGCTCCTTCTTCAGCAAGCCGTTGAGAGATGCATCGTCCTGACATGCGTAGGTGTTGTTGATCTTGTTGTATGAGCACATGACTGCACCGACCTGGGCTCTGACGGCATCATAGAATGGCCAGAGATATAGCTCGTGCATTGTGCGATCATCAATGTTGGATGAAACTGATTGGTTGAGATTGGCTTTTGTGAGGCCAAGATAGTATGGGTTTCTGTTCGTCTCCTGCTCGTTACCAATGTAATGTTTCACACATGCCACAACAGACTCTTGTATGCCATCGATCGTGGGCCCGACAAGTGCTCCGGCAAGGTAAGGATCATTTGAGAATCCTTCCCAGTTGCGGCCACCAGTCGCAACACGACCAAGAGGACCGACGACTGGACCGAGAGCGATATTGACGCCTTTGGCCTTGAAGCCTCTACCCATATAGCGGCCACGTTCACCAGCTAGCGTGCGATTCCACGATGCACCAATGCTGAGCTGTGCTGGGAAGGCGTTCAGGAAGGTTTTGCCTTTGACGCCAGCTGGACCATCGTTCAGGCATATGCCTGAGAAATTGAGGCGAGAAAGGGGACCGACGAAGCCTGAGCAGCCTTCAGTGTTACCGGAGCCCAGGGTAAGTAGGGCCTTCTCTGTGTTGTTCATCTGATCGACTAATGCACCAGCTCGAGAGAGTGCTTCATCCCATGATGTAAGCCTCTCGTCTTTGGAGTCTGTCCATGTCAGTTCTATGGGCGATCCGAACCAAGACTACGTACCATCGGACCAGTCTGAGCACGAGCCGGTGAACGAGACGGGCCATTGTGTGACAGCTGGGGTATCGGCCGTTTCTGCTAAGATAGGGCGTGTCAGTAGAGCTGGCAGCAGGATGCTGCTGAGTATGTTAAGCATTGTGTTCTCGAGACAGCCAACAACATGTGTGTCGTGTCACGAATAGCCTCGCAATACCGGTATACGGACTTCAGGAATTCATGAGATTGTCCAAGTACGAGATGAGAGACTTTCGTATACTTATAGGTGCTATGCTCCTTGGTAGCCATTACGAAATATCGTTCTGGTTGGAGTACCGTGGTCTTGCTACTACCAGGGAGCCCGAGGTAGAGCCAAAGATGGAGATTAGAGAGAATATCATGCATGACAAGTAGCTGCGACTGAATTAGGAAAGTCAATACGGTGTCCTTGATCGTGTGTCTTGACCGAAGTTCCGCCGAGAAGTCTCGCGGTGATACGGTAGATCAGCCTGGCTCAGCTTAACGACGCTACCTGCTCATCCGCCATACTGACCGGCACGCACTTACTTCGTGTGAATTCGGAACTGAAGACCACGGTAGAAAGTTCCCAGACATCATCTATATGAGGTCGTCTCGAAGCTGTATGAGTCTTAACAACTTCAGCATGGCATCGGATCAATGGCTTCACATGGACAGTTGGACTTGTCTGATAGCCTTCTTGACGCATTACATATCATGACCGATCACCACTCGAGAGGCTCTTTCTTCTCCTCTCCCCGGTTAGTGGTAGGCACAGGCACAGCTTCGATCTTCACTGCGCCGGTCCTGCGGCGGCTCAAATACCCACTGCCATCGATCCATGGGGTTTCCTGTGAACGACGCTGCTCGAAACGTGTGATGATGTCGTCCTTCTGCAGAGTAAGTCCGATCTCGTCCAAGCCTTCGATCAGACACTTCCTCCTGAACTCATCTACCTCGAATGGCGCAAGAACTTTGCCCGATGCATCCTTGATGCTACGATCGACCAGGTCGACTTCAATCTCGCGACCAGCACGAGCCTCGGCGGCAATGGCGTCCAATGCAGGTTTATCCGTTATCCTGATCGGTAGCATACCGTTCTTGAGTGTGTTGTTGAAGAAGATGTCGCCGAACGAGGGGGCAATGATGGACTTGATACCAAAGTCTAACAATGCCCATGGTGCGTGCTCACGACTGCTACCACAGCCGAAGTTGGGTCCTGTGCATACCAAGATCTTTGATTTGGTGTATGGCTCCTTGTTGAGGACAAAGTCTGTGTTGACTGAGCCGTCCTTGTTGTGTCTCGACTCGTAGAACAATCCGTTCGAAAGGCCAGATCGCTTAATGGTTTTCAAGAACTGCTTAGGTATGATGGCATCTGTGTCGACGTTTGCACGGTCCAAGGGCGCTGCAATACCCTTGAGCTGTGTGAACTTAGGCAGGCCTGAACCAGAGCTACTTGGTGCACCAGTCTTGACCACGTTGCCTTGTGACTCCTCGTCCAAGTCAAGGATGTTGTCGAGGTCGGCATCTGATTCTGGGTCGTTTGACTCGACACTTGCTGGGGCGTTCTTCGCATTAGGTAGAGCCTTCTCGTAACCTGAGAGATGTCGTACGTCTGCCAGCTTGCCGACTATAGCGGCGGCGGCAGCCATGGCGGGTGACATCAAATGTGTTCGACCTCCAGGACCCTGTCGTCCCTCGAAGTTTCTGTTCGATGTCGAGGCACATCTCTCGCCTGGCGACAGAATATCTGGGTTCATTCCCAAGCACTGCAAACTATTAGCATATTGTTGGTCGAACTGGGCAAGACATACCATTGAGCAACCAGCTTCTCTCCACTCGAAGCCAGCGTCCAGGAAGATCTTGTCCAGACCCTCAGCTTGAGCCTGGTTCCTCACAAGTCCAGAACCGGGCACAATCATGGCGCGCTTGATATTCGGTGCAACCTTCTGACCCTTGACGATGTGCGCAGCGACTCGAAGATCTTCGATACGAGCGTTCGTGCAGCTGCCAATGAAGATCTTGTCGAGAGGAATATCGGTCATTTTTGTGCCTGCTTTGAGGTCCATGTACTGCAGGGCTCGCTTGCAAGCCTCCTTCTTGTCCGAGTTCTCAAAATCTTCAGGCCCAGGTACAACGCCTGTGATTGGGACGACGTCCTCAGGAGATGTGCCCCATGACACTGTAGGCTCAATATCCTTAGCGTCAATGTACACCTCAGTGTCGAACTTGGCATCAGGATCTGTGCACAGGTTGTCCCAGTATTTGACGGCCTTGTTCCAGTTCTCTTCCGTAGGAGCCAATGGTCTGCCCTTCAAGTAGTCGTAGGTGGTCTGATCGGGAGCCACCATACCTGCTCTTGCGCCACCCTCGATACTCATGTTGCAGAGACTCAGACGTGCCTCCATGCTCAAGCTTCTGATAGCACTTCCGCAGAACTCGATCACATGTCCCGTGCCACCAGCAGTGCCTATTTGTCCTATTATGTGCAGCACAACGTCCTTGCTGCTGACTCCTGGTGCTAGAACTCCATCGACCTGCACCTTCATGTCCTTGCTGCGTCGTGTGAGGAGGGTCTGGGTGGCTAGGACGTGTTCGACTTCGCTAGTACCGATGCCGAATGCTGTATACGGTCAGATGGGTCTTCCGTAGACTACTTACGACTCACCTAGAGCGCCGAAGGCTCCGTGGGTACTCGTGTGTGAGTCTCCACAGACAACAGTTGTACCAGGCAATGTGAAACCCTGCTCTGGTCCAATGACGTGAACAATACCTTGCCTACTGTCACCCAATCCGAAGTATGTGAGCTTGAAAGCCTTCACATTCTCTTCGAGAGTTTCACACTGCAACCTCGAGTCGTCCTCTTCGACGAATTGACTGATTGTCTTGAATGTTTTTCGTGATGTGGTTGGTGTGTTATGGTCCATGGTAGCCAGGGTCAAGTCCGGCCTTCGTACTTTTCGACCTGCATTTCGAAGTCCTTCGAATGCTTGTGGTGATGTGACCTCGTGCACCAAGTGGCGCGAGATTGCAAGAATGCAGCTGCCATCTGATTGCTCTTCGATCAGATTGGCGTCGAAGACCTTTTGGTAGAGTGTTCGGGGTTTCACGAGTGCTCCTGGCATATTGGGCAGCGAGTAGCGGATTGAATGACAAAAGAAAGGATCCTGTTCGGACTGAGGGCAAGCTCTATGTATTTGTTAGCAGTGGTTGTGGCATCATGCAGAATGCCACCATCTCGACCGATACCGGCAGTAATCACTGATCGATTGGCTGACAGCGATGCGGAGCACAAAAGACCCTGACAAAGCATCGGAGGCTCTGCGCCGATGTCTCTCCATGAGGATATTGCTGGGCAGTGCAAGCAGGCTTATTGCGGTGTCATTCTACAGTTATGTACTCCTATGTGTCCAAATGTACTGGACTCTCAATCGAACTTGGCGAATGCCAACTCGTATGCGAAGCCCACAGTCAACTTGGCATGCTCTAGCATGTGATCCAAGTCCAGGTACTCAATCTTGTCGTCACTTGTGTGAATCTTCTTGTCGCTGTCTGGGAAGTCTGACTCAATGACGAATGCTGATGGGTAGCCGGCCTTGCTGGCACTGGCGTGATCGGAGCATGCATATCCGCACTTAGTCGCAACCCATGGGATGCTGCAGTAGTTCTCGACAACCTTCTGGATAAACTTCGTCAAGCCGGCATCCACAAAGTCGGTGATGACACCAACACTGACTGGCTTGCCAGCGTCGATAGTGCCTTGGGTGTAACCAGTCATGTCTTGTTGCAGCATGGCCTTGACATCTCGTCCTTGCCTCTCATAGGACTGGAATAGAGCTTGGCTGCCCAGGAGACCACCTTCTTCTGCACTGTAGAAGTGGAACTCAATTGTGTTCTCTGCTTTGCCATCACGAATAGTCTTGTCCTTCAGCAACAGATGAAGCGCCTCAAGAATAGTGGCTGGCTAAGTCAGCTTATGTATGTTAGATCATTGTGGAAGACATACCTGTGCCTGAGTTGTCATCGTCTGCGCCTGGTGCAGCCAGGATGGAGGGCAGGAATAGATTTATAGAGTCCTGGTGAGCACCAACGACGACCGTCTTATTACTCTTGCCAGGGAGGGTTGCTATGATGCTATTCTGGCCCCACGGATGAGGAAAGGCCTTGACGTGACCTACGCCGGCCTTGGAGAGTGTGTCGTTCACCTGGCTGAGAAGCCACTCTGAGGACTGCCTTCCATAGTCGCTCTTGTAGTAGCGAGTGTGGAATCCTGTGAAGTGTTCCATGAACCGCCACATTCTGTCCTTATCCAAATGCTTGAACAATCCAGACACCGTCTCATTATGAGCGATCTTGCTTGGGAATGTCACCTTAGCCTGTGTCCTGAGCGGCGCATAGTCTGGCTCCGCTGTGATATCGAAGAAGTTCTTGCCCTCTCTTCGTAGCGCCCACTTCTCGTCTTCCGTCACCCATCTGGTGTCGCCAGGTGACAGCTCGATGAGGTACTGCTCAGTGCTATCGACTGCTGGTGCCTGATCAGTCAGCGGCTGCTGTTGTTGAGGTACTCCAAGCGCGAGCGCTGCAGACAGAGTGAACAGTGTAGGTGCAAGCTTAGAATACAACATTGTGACGTTGCGAGGATGTTTCGGGCAAGGATAAAAGATGGTGTAGAAGGATAGATCACCAGATGAGCTGTAGAGCTGAGCCCAGAGTGGTGACGCGAGCACGCGAGCTGTGGCTGGTCGTCGATGGCTCCACTCCGGTTTACCTCTTTCAGCAATAGCGCAGCCGAGATACTCCAGCATCTGACTACAACTCGATATGCATCCAGCTCGCAACATGCCAAGGATTCAGTACGACGTCTCAACACTGCCAAAGGACGTTGGTCCACTGGGGTACATTGAAGGGCTGAGATTGTCGCACAAAGGCAAGCCTGTATTGGACTACTTTGGAGGACTACCGTATGCTCTACCACCAGTAGGCCCATTCCGATTTCGAAAGCCACGTCCTTTGGCTCCTTGTTATCGATATGGTCACAAAGGCGGCCCAGGTCGTTTCAACGGCCGGACGGGTGTCTGTCCTCAGCCATCCACCAAGAACAAGAGTGATTGGGACGAAGACTGCAGTCAATTGAACATCTATGTCCCTGCTGGTGCTCCTCCAGCGAGTGGCTGGCCCGTATTGTTCTACATTCATGGTGGATTCCTTCAGTTTGGCAACGCTAACGAGAAGCCTGAAGCTATCGCACCGCTGCTGAGCGAGACGGCTTTCCACTGCATCTGTGTGATGCCAGCATACCGTCTGAACGCTTTTGGCTTCCTCGCCAGTCATGAGCTTGCCGAAGAGGCTAAGAAACTCAACGAACCCGTTGGCAACCACGGCTTCTGGGACCAACGCCTTGCTTTGGAGTGGACGTGGAAGAACATTAGCCTGTTTGGTGGCGATCACAGTAGGATCACAGTTGCGGGCTATTCGGCCGGAGCACATTCGGCCTTCCAGCAGCTCGCGCATGAGCTGTACTTTGTGCCTGACGCCAAGGCCATCATCAAGGGCGTCATAATGTGGTCGAACAGTCCTGGGGTCCAGCCGAAGACTCTAGATGAGCATCAGAAGCAATTCGACCAGCTCTTGCAAGCTCTTCAAATACCACTTACGTTGTCCGCCGACGAGAAACTCCAGAAGTTACGTCGAACTCCAAGCTCGAAGATCGTCGAGGCCCTAGACAAGATCAAGCTTACAGAGTTCCGTGCATTGTCAGATGGACGTTTTGTCTCACATCAGGCCATGGCCAACATAAACAACGGTGACTTTGCCAAGCGTCTGAAAGCACGAGGCATACGGTTAATGATCGGCGAGAACAGAGATGAGCACAATCTCTATCGCACATGGCGGACGCCTCAGGACTCGTATCATGGTGTCTTGACAAGACTGAACTCAGACTATCCCGAGCTTGTTGCTAAACGAGTACTGCAGCACTACTGTAAGAATGGGATACTGCCAAACAGTGTGAAGAACTGGCAATACCTTTTCGGCCACATCTATTCAGACATGCAGGTCTATGGTCTTCAACGCGGGTTCCAGAATGCTCTGTTCAAGCATGGACTCGTTGCTGGCAAGGACATCTTCAGATACCGCTTCGAAAGACGAATGAAGTGCATTGACAGCATATTCCCGCCCGAATGGGGTGTCACACATGCCACAGACATGGCTATATGGTTCTGGGGTCTCGACTATGCCGATGGGCTGACCGCGCAAGAGACAGAGATGCTGAAGAGCTGGAACCAGGGCTTCGCTGCGTTCGTTAAAGGTGAGAATGTCGATTGGTCGACATCGAAGCCAACGGATATGAGGCGGTTGACTGCGGACGGGAAGACCGATACATGGCAAGATGATCAATGGGAGAAGGGACTTGCTTTGTGGAATGTCGTCAATGATACGCCGAAGAGTGAAAAAGCGAGGTTGTAGTCAAGCTATGCTCATTGGTTTGGGTATTCATTATTCCACACTGTAATGTCTGCCCAAAATGAGCAAGCATTCAAGCATATACTGCCCTGATATGCTTCCTCTCCAGCGCTGCAACTTTGCTTCTGTTCGTGTAGTCGTGTATCTCGTGTAGGTCAGCCCTCAAGGGTTCGTTCCCATTCTCGTCACTCGAATTCTTTCAATTGTCTTCCTGGTGCAGCATAAAGGTGTCTCAGCAACATGAGATTCAGGGTTGGTGTTCATTTCAATCCGCCAAAGCGCCCTCACTTCACCACTGCTTCCGTGGCATAAGCACTTGCAAAGTCCATCTGCGCAAGCTGTCCCTGTACCTGATCGATTTCACGATCCAGGTCAGCGACATTACCAGAAAGTGCTGCCACTTCGTCAAACTTCCGTCGCTTGTTGGCTTCAGCGATCATGCTCGACACCATGAAGCGCTGCTCCTCGAGGACGATCACTCGTTCCCGTAGCTCCTTCTCTTCGGCTTCCAGTGCAGTGATGGCAGCCGAGCTTGTGCTGCTTGCTCGACTGCTTCCAGGACGGATCGCATCGTTATACTTGATCGCAGCCAGGGCTCCTGCCCGCTCTTCGCTCCATTCGGGGTCGCATGCTTCATGATCTTGGGGATACTCTTCAGTGGCAGCATGTGGATATGCAGGAATGACATTGCTTGTTGGTGTATCGCCTTCTGTAGGCGGTCCTGCGTTGGACTGGAGGTCGGTAGATCTCTAATTCGTCGTGCAGCCTGCTCGTATTGTGTAAATGCATCTGTCAGTCGCTTCCTCGTCTTGGCCGCATCGCTGAGTTGTGTAGGTGTAGGTGGGTTGTCTGGATTCTGTAAAGCCAACAGTAGTTTCTGAAATCTTGGAAGCAGTAATCGAATGCCATGCTCGTATTGTATCAGATGCTGGTACGTTCTCTGGTCTGCAGGTATAGAGGCCAGCTCGCGCTCGAAATCGGCCTTACTGAAGATTGTTCTTTGGCAGTCCTTACACATCCTTACCTCTACAGGTACAGTTACGCCCGACTTTTCTGAGACAACGTTAGTGACTATCCAGCATTAGTCGGAGGATGGCATGGCCAGAAGCACACTTACTCGCAGCGTTCAACCCAATCTCTGTAGAGCATCCTGTTGCTGGGTCACCACAAACAACGCGGCCACACATACGACAGTGGTGCCGTCGAAAGGTGTATTGTGAGAAAGATTGCTGACAAAACGGACACTGTGCCACAGCGTTATCGTCCTCCCAAGCTACAACCGATTGCTCCAATGCACGCAACTGTGGCTTCCCACCAATCGAGCTCCACAAGTAGCTGCTCGCTGTCTGCGTCTGTTCCGGAGGTGGGTCGGCGAGAAGTTGTGTCAATCGTGTCAGCCGCGTCTCCAATCGACCAATCTCGAGGTTCGTCTTGTCCACGGTCTTCCGTCGAACACTCTTAAAGTATTCGAAATGACTCCTCTCGTATCCAGTGTGGTCGCTATAACCCGCTCGGCTCTTGTAACATGTCTCACACACCCGACACCATAGTCCTCTTGCAGGTTCATGTTTCGCAGCGCGAGATAGCTTCATTTGGTACATTGTATGCTCATCGCAGAAGAGCCTACCGCAGTGCCGACAGTTGACTTGTCCATTCACATTACCTAGTCTCTTCCCGCACAGCGGGTCGGCGCAGGCATGGTGACCTGACGGTCTCTCCCAGTGTGTGCGTGTGACAACCTCGTCAGGATCGGGTCTATGCTCTTGCTCGGGGAGTGGTATTGGCGATGTCGTAGCTGTCCGTTGTGCAGAGACTGGTGTAGAAGCTCCACTGCGCTCATCATTCGATTCAAAGGCCTCAAGACCTCTGAGCTTCTGGTTCAAAACCGCCAGCGGCTGGAACTTCTTTGCTTTCGTCATTTGTACTTGGAACCAAGACTTGAGCTCATCTTGTTGGACAACTTCGAGGTTTGCATGATTATCGTCGATGTGTCTGTTGAGTTGTAAGAGCGTCATCTATGGAGGTTAGCAGTGCATTCTCTTCGTCTCACAATCATGTACCATCTCTTCGTTACATATAGGACAGACCATCCTCGTGGTTGCTGCCGTCTGGGCAGAGCTATGCAGCGCCACTCGGGATGTGATGTCCTCATCGTTGATGGGTGTCCCAGATGTTTGCGAGCTCAGTGAAACAGAGCTCTCCGACGGCGAAAGCAGTCCTGAGTTGTTGCGGACATGCTTGGATGGCGTGGGAGGTGCTAGATTGGCATTCGCATTGCCCAGGACTCGGCCACCGCCGAGAGTCCTTCGAGCGGCCATAATCTGTTTCAAGTCTGTAAAGTGATCATCTCGATGTCGTGCCCGCAAACAGCGGCAAGTATGCTGTCTACAGAGCGTAGTGAAGCTGTTGGTAAAGCATGACGCTGCGCCACGACCACGTGCGGTCCGCGCCGCAGTGGCTGAGATCGACATTCACATGCACGTCAAGTAATCTAGAGCTGGTGGATCGCAAAAGCATATGCGCACGAGACCATCGTGCTACTCGACAATCATACATCAGCATAGCCGCCAGGCTCATACATGGACTGATTGCATGCAAGATGGGCGAAGAATTTCCTGCGGTCGAAGGAGGCGGATCGCTCATATTGGCATGGCAGGTTAAGAACAAGAAAGTGCTGGTCGTTGGAGGAGGCGAGGTATTTCAGACGATCGAGCACGTCACACGCATTGATGCTGATCATCTCAGGTTGCAGCAGGACGTATACTGAACCTTCTCAACGCCGATGCGAAAGTCACCGTTATCAGTCCTCGCGATGGGCTCAACAAGGAAGTCGAATATCGGATAGAACACAAGCAGGTGGAATATTTCGACCGAAGGTTCGAGCCAACAGACCTCGACGATCCGGCAATTACCATGGTCCTGACAGCTATCGATGATCCAGAGGCATCGAGTCAGATATGGAAGCTATGCAAGCAGAAAAAGATCGCCGCGAATATAGCAGACGTCGTGCCAGAGTGCGATTTCTTCTTTGGCAGTGTACACAGAGATGGACCACTACAGATCATGGTCAGCACGAATGGCAATGGGCCCAAGATGGCAGCTATGGTTCGCCGGAAGATCGCGACCACACTTCCTCCGAACATTGGCGATGCTATCAAGAAGGTTGGTGAGCTAAGAAGGAGGCTCAGGGTTGTTGCACCCAATATTGAAGAAGGACCAAAGAGGATGCAGTGGATGTCGAAGGTCTGTATGCAGTGGAATCTGGAAGAGCTGTGCGAAATGGATGAGGTGGACATGGACAAGTTACTACAATCCTACAGACCAAACACGATACCGAGCTTTGAGGAGGTTCGACTGGGTGGTGACGGTCTCTATCAATTTGATGGCTCCTTTGGCTGGTCTTGTGTCATATAACGACAGCTTAAGAGCAATGATGTATACGAGAATTCTAGTGGCGATAGACTACGACGGTCCTGACTACACGTCCAACCGTCTGAGCTCTTGCGAGATCAAGGACTCGCCAGCGCCTTCAGTACGCTCACGGCTGTTCGCTCGTGCAAAGGTCAGCGGCTCGTCCAGACCACTGCAATGATCAAGGAGCCCGTCTCCCATATCAAGAAGAGAGGTAGGAGAGAGTGGCCCAGTCTCACTTCTCGTCTGGTCAGAATCGATGTCCATAAGCTCTGTAGCATGACTAGACGAAGGCCTCGAGTCCAGTGTCGGCAGCAATGGAGCTCGGAAGGGGAAGCGAAATGAGGCGATCTCGTGAGGGTCGAAGTTGGTGCTCGGGAGGGATGAAGCAGCCTGGCGCTTTGTGGGAAATTCACCCTGATCGCTGACGCGTCGAGCAGGTGGGGAGCTTGGTGGTGATGCATGTGCCACCCCATCTCGACCGGCCTTATATGTGCTGTACTTTGGCTCAGGCAACTGTATTTCGTTGCGTAACTTCTCTTTGCCGTCCGGTACGCGGTTCGCGAAGACGACACGAACGCTCTTGTATAACCAATATCGGCCTTTGCCTGTGCAGCAGATGTGCAGATGGATGAGGTAGCGCAAGACAGGTCGATCATTTGGATCGTCGCTGTTGGACAAGCTGGCCTCTGGACGATCCGTTCCCAAGTTCGTCCTAGAAGACATTGGCATGTCGATGATGGGACCAGCGCTGTAGCTACGTTGCCTTATGAACGTCTTTTGTCCTGGCTGCATGTCCGACAGGTCGTAAGGTACCAAAAAGAGCTTGACTGCTGTTTTGTTCGGGTTCTTGATGACTATCTGTAGCTGGCCTTGCTGAGGAATGCGATACGAGCCTCCAGGAGGCGCCTTTGGTGAGGCAGAGCGACGCTTAGCTTTTTGTTGTCTTCGTATGCGTTTCGCTTGTGCATCAACACCGGAAGAGGTATCTTCTCGAGTTCTTGAGCTCGCACGACTTCCCTCGTCACTTATAGCAGCATGCAGCCGTTCACCGAGACGCTGTCTCCGGCGATCAATGGTGTCATGGTAGCTTGGTAGATCATGCTCGAGATCGACTAGACCAACGTAGGGACTCGGCTGATCGTTTGTGCTTTGTCGAGCATTCGGGTAGGAATAGAAGACGGCCGGAAACGGGATGGTGACATGTGAAGGGCATCTCAGTGATGGCTTGCAGTCACCTCTGCCAAGCACACCGATCTGAGCGATGAAGTTCAGAGGTTTCGATGGTGTAGTGCTCATCCTGCCACGGAGGATAGACTCTTCGTATGAACCGACGAGTGTTGAATGGTGTAGAGGCGAATGCGATTCCGAGCCGGAAGGACGGCGTGAAGATAGTCCGGGATGAGGAGGCGACGAGGCGAGTACATTATGCAGAGATCGTCGTGGCTGATGTGCTTGGTATGGATAAGTAGCCTCTTTTCTTAACTTTGGTATGTTGCTGGGTTTTGTTTCGTTCAATGGTGAGGCGAGACGTGATAGGAGATGAGGTGAGAAAGTATGTCTTCTGCTCTTGTCAGGGCTTTGAGACGTACGGCGTGAGAGTGGCGGCGGTGTATCGGGCCTCGATGACTGCACCAGAGGACTTGTAGGAGGCTGATATAGAAATGGATGTGTGACGGCTGTGCTCGAAGCTAGTCGGTGGCGTGCGAATCGTTCAGGAGTTGATTGTAGCCTTCCCAGTCGTCTTTCATTCCACGCTTGCTGAAAGGTGGATGCAGAGAAGTCAGGATGCCAAGGTGCGGGTGGTGAAGTCGAGAGCACAGTCTGCGAGTCTTGTGCATTCGAAGCACCTGAATCCCGCTCTCTGAAGTCTCCTCTGTGCAATGCAGACTTTGGTCGCTCGATCTGCATGCCCACTTCGAAGCTGCTCTGCCCTTGCTCACCAGTATTATCACCTGACTCTTTCGATCCTGCCCTCACCTGCCGCTCAACCTCAGGACTTGTCGGTCGTGATCGATCACTCTTAATCCTGCGGATGATCTCTTGTCGATCTACTGCTGGGACTCGCGGCCCGCCAACAGGTGTCCTGGGACGGCCAGTGAAGTAGGGATTGAAGACCATGCTGGGACTCGTTCTTCCATTCGTCTCATGTGGCACAGGTGATTGTCGTCCGGCTTCATCTTGAGCAGGGCGATTCTGTTGTTGGCAGCTTGGGTCTGGACAGTCATCATAGACAGGCATCTTGACGTCCAGAATGCTTAGTCGAGCACTCTGGACGGAGTGATGGTCGGTGTGTAGTAATATGAGGTCAAGGTGAAGCAGATAAGGTGATGCTACCAGATATGTCAATCGTTCGGGTCGTCACGCTTCAGCAGCATTCTAGAGTCCAACATCGAGCACGGAAGGAGGTGTGTGAGGCGTTATTACGTTGTGAAAGAGTGTGTGGGTTGTTGGCAACGCAAGGCAATTGAGTAATGACCAGTTTTAGATCCATGCAACCGATTGCGTAGTGTTGTTGTACGGTCGAGCTTCAAGCTGTCATCTATTGCCGACACTGCCACTCTTTCGTCCGTTCTTACCTTTACAGCGACCTCTGCTTGAGACAATACAAAGAACAAAACAGTGGTATTTCGCCTTTGTACTCTTGTTTGCACATCAGTGTCACGACAGGCCAGTTTGTGTTCATCACGGTGCTCATCGTCGTTAGCCGACGTCGCGGGACTTTCTAACGCCAACAAGGAGTCATCTGACACCATCCGAAAACTTCTCGTTTCTTTTGTCACACAAATCGCTCGATGAAACTGCAGTAGGTGGTAAGTCGCACAGCTTGGCTCACATCATGAAGGTAAGAAGCATTCATGGAAGCTGGACTCCACTACATCGTCCAGGTTATGCCTCGACAGCCTGGAGTGCTGTCGAACGGCATCAATGTTGCTCTTAATCAACCCTGAGATATCATACGGCATTACAACTGAGGTATACTGCTCTCCATTGTCCTTTCAAACACAGTTCTCTTCATCCACTTGTCCAGCTTTTAGACCTCTCCTCCTCTAGCCTTAGCTCTATCGCTGGCACCACGGATGATGTGTGTAAGATCGCCAACTGTGAATGCATCAGCATCGTCCTGAATCTCAAGAGCAAGACTCACCAGGAACCTGAAAGGGAAAATCAAGAGAAGCGAGCATGATTGCAACAAAGATCCACCAGCCGAGAATATCGACGATGAAGGTGAGGGCGCCGCCAGCTACAATCAGTTGATCGTAAAGAGCAATATTGCCTATCATATTCTGTCAGCACCAGCATCTTGCAGCGAGACGATACTCGGCCTACCTTGAGCGAGCTGCCAATACGCACCAGCGAGACAGCCAAATGACGGAACCAAGAATGCGAAGATGAGGAAGAAGACGACGTTTGTCCTCAACGCGCAGATCATGTAGACGAAGCAAAGCACACCCATCCACAGCAGGAAGAATGCAAAGCTAGCCTGGAAGCCAACAGTCTTCAGGCCATCGGCGACTGATCCGGTGGTGCTGTACGCTCCGTAGGAGTTGTATGCCGGGATTAAGGTACCAGCGAACGTCAGCCAGAAGGCGCCAAAAGATCCAAAGACGACGAATGGGAAGGTGTTGCCAATGATCCACTATTACGCTCGTCAGTACAGCTTCTGAGATCCGGCGCTTGACATACCTCGCCAACGGCACCCAGTATCATCAAGAGACCACCGAAGAACAGGTACGCTGCAGTAGATGCTGCACCACTACCACCAGCACCTCGCCAGCCCATGAGGTCGCATGACAAAGGCGTCAACGAGAGAAGGAAGCCACAAAGTGCACTATCATGTGTGTTAGTACAGCCATTGGTAGCTCCTCATCATGCTTACAGTGGAGTTGGGTTGCCGAATGTCTTTCGAAGGTCGCCAGCGATGCGGTTCTGAGGGCTGAGGTACAGCTTCTCGAAAAGCTCCGGAGAGATGGACAAGCTTCCAGTGGTTCGGATCCTTCTCAATGCATCGTCAGCATCGATATCAGTATCGAGATGCTCGTGTCCTGGACAGAATCAGCTCAAGGGATCACCACGAAGCTCTTGCTATGTGTACTGCCGCTTCTGCTGAAGTCCTTCTCCGTTGGACCGTCAGGCTCGAGGTTACGATTGTTCTGCGTGGCGTTATATGTAGCAGACATGATGGTTGACGAAGAACTTCTCAACGAGGTGAAAGCTCTGAGACAAGTATGTCTTCGATTAAGGCTTCGCCGAAGACAGCGATGCAGCAGCTCCTCTCCTCTTTATGAAGGAAGATACCAGGTACATGGCTCCGCGCAGGGGGGAGCCCGTCTTAGATCGAGACCAAGAGCATGATCATGTGTGACCCTATCATCGCGAGAAGAGAGGAGTATACGCGTCTGCTCATCGCCAGGGCGCTTCCATTTCTCCTTTCCTTGACTTGCTCGTTCAGGACGGAAAGTGACTGTCTCAATGCAGATCAACCTGGAGCTAAATTGAGTATTGACCAGGATCCGTGGTACATGAGACATGTTGTCTTTGTGCCATTGCACCGGCAGTGCTGTTCAGACTGAGCACTGCGACGAACAACCCAGCAGATACTCAATCTCACATCCATGCTAGATCTCGATACTCGACGATGCACATACGACCTCGAGCACTGGTCGCGCAGCTGGCTCCGAGAGCTGTAGCTGGGATTAAGGTATGTGTGGCTGGCCGGACAGAAGGCATAGCTTTGGAGCCGCCGTTGATCATTGCGGAGAAGAAAGCTGGGGAACGACTCACTCATGAGGATCGCTTGGCAGATTCCAGTGCACTAGACGAGCGTTCGCTATGGTTCGAGCTATTAGGCTTCGCGAGGCGTATGTGCAGGGGAGTGCTCGTGTGATCTAGCATTGAGGTTCGAGCTCGCATGTATCTCAGCTAAACCGAGGGACAACATGACCAATCTCGATATGAAACATGATGGCATAGTCATTCGTATCAGTGCTCTTTCTGCTCCTTTCTTCGTCCGGATCGTGGTCTGTGTTGTTGCAATAGCTTCACGTACACCAAGCGCTTGTCAAATGGAGCATTGCTTCCGGCAGCCAGTCTCGGTTCATCGTTGTCTCATCGCTACGAACCACATGGACTTCCACTGTTCTGAACTCAAAGAGAGCCGTACTTCTCGACAAGCTTGTTCACCAGCTCAACGTACTGCTTTTGAGCGTCCTCAGCCGATGTTCCAGCCTGGTTGACCTTCTCCCAAGCAGATCTCTTCGCCTTGCCCTGTGGCCGTTGTCAGCTAGATGTTGGGGGTTGTCGCGATCGTGCTGTGTACCTTGAAGTCGAACATGCCTGCTGCCTCTGACTTCTCGAATGGTGGATCTTGTGTACCCTGCTTGTAGAGGCCGTATAGCTGCAATCATCAGTACCAGGCTTTGTTGCTTCGGCGAGCTTGCGTACCTCGAGAAGCTCATTGTCTGTTGGCTTGGCCTTGAGCTTGCGGCTTTGCTCAACGGCCTGGGTAAACTCAGTGGTCTGTGTGGCAGGCATTTCTAGTTTCTGACGAAGATGTTGTTGTTGTTTGAGAACAAAGTAGGCTGTCTCGCAGCCTGTTATTCATTTCACAGCCCACTTCATGTGTGATCGCAACGTGGGGCAGATGACGCAAAGGCGTTGAGATAAGATGATGAAACACCAAACAAGACAAGGCCACTTTTCACATCACACTGATACAACAACTACAGCTCATAGCCGGTCTTCTTGACAGCCTTCTTGTAGGCTTCAGTAGCCTCACAGTCTTTCACGAACTGCTCGATGCGTGGCCACGTCCTGCCTTGAGTACCAAGCTCCCGGGCGATGATGAACGTGACGGAGAAATGCATAGCAATGTCTCCTGCTGTTGGCTCATCGCCGAACAGGAACTTGCCCTTGCTCTTGTTGAGCTCAGCCTCGAACCAGTCGAAGTCCTTCTGCACATTTCCGCTCAGGCCTTCTTCGGTGGCTTTAAGATCACCACCCTTCTGGAACCAACGCGCATATGTGATGGCCAACGCATGGGTCATGAAGGTACCCTCAGCTGCGTGTACCCATTGCAGTATCTGATAGCGCTTTGGATCGCCTAGAGCTGCGAGGAAGCGATGCTCCTTGTCGTAAGTGTCGCAGAGGTATCTGAGCGATCTGTGAGCGAGACGTCTCGATATGAACCACATACTCACTCTGTGATGTTGCCGCTCTCATAATAACTCTTGCCATCGTCAACTAGAGTTGGGAACTTGCCAAGACCTCCTGCCTTCTTCTCTGCATGGGACGTCAGCACCGTGAACTCTTGCTACCTCATGCTACAATCAACTCAGACCACTTACTGAACTCTGGTGGTGCTACGCCATTGACCCGAGGTGAAAACTCGACTGCATAGTCGAGGTTGAGCTCATCTAGCAACCAAGCTGTACGGATGCAGCGACTAGCCTGGAGGAAGTAGAGTTGGATGTTAGGCATGGTGTCGATGTGCAATATGCGGTGAAATGAGAAGTCAACCTACCCCTACAGTGATAGCTCCTTTAGTAGTACGTACACTGTGCTGGAAAACACAAATCGATGTAGTCTAGGTCATAGGCATGACGTCTGAGCGTGTTGATCAGAGCTGGTGGGGACAGCTATTCCCGAAGGACTGCCCGTACTATGTGCTTCGTTGTCTCTATGCCTTCGATAGTCGTCCTAGCTGGTGCTTGACAAGTTCTACAAGTTACTTCTCGTTCGATGTGATCGCCTCTGTGACCAACGACGATCGTGCTTGGCTTCGTGTGTCTGTGGTGTGCGAGCGCAGAGGGTGGATGATATCTGGATGCGGCGTTGGGTAGCTTCTAGAACAAGTTGCAGAGAATATGAGGTAGAAGGAGAGAGTAAAAGGATGCGAGAGTCGATACCTCAAGCAAATGCCCGCCAAGATTGGTGACGAATGATTTGGACTTCATTGAGCCGCAACAACGACCTCGTGGTTATATCATCGATCACCGCCTTGCACGCTTGCCTCCACCACCAGAAGCATCACCACCTGTCTTCCTCTTCCGACCTTCTTTCGACCAGAACGCATCTCGCTCCCTCTTCTCGCGCTCCTTACGCTTCTCCTCATTCTCAGCCACCTTGGCACGATACACATTCTTCCGCTCCTCTTGCTTGGCATGCCTCTTCTCGACCTTGTCCTTCCTGAGGGACATGACCTGCTGCATCAGACGTCTCGCCTTCTTCTCCTCTGGATCCGTAACCACCACAGCTCGGCGCTGTACGTAGGTGTCACGCTTCTGTGGCTTCATCCGCACGATCTGGCTCTTGAAGGGTAGGTCGGCTTGTAGCTTGCGTGGCACACGCAGCGGGTTGAAGTGACGCTCCTCTCGTTCAACCGGACGATAAGCTGAATTGCGATCCTTTGGCGCTGAGATGCCTTCCTCATGGCGAACCTGACCTGTGAGACGCATGCCAGTCCAGGAATCAGCACCAGATTGTAGCAGGTTAGTCACCGGATTGTAAAACCGCCGTGGTTTGACAGGATACCAAGCGCGAAGGAATATGATGTCGCTCATCAAGACCTTGTCCTCAAATGTTGCTCTGAAGCAGCCATCCGGCTTGGCGAGTGCCTTCTTGATCTGTCCTCGGATGCCGCTGACAGTCTTGATGCTTGCGCCTTCGAATTTTGCGATCTCCAACGACGAGGCGAACATGTCCTTGATGAAGGCGGTGTTCTTGAAGATCTTGTATGCGTGTCCGGTAAGTTTAAGCTTCTTGACGATCTCAGTGCCTTCGTCTACATTCAGAATCACTCCAGTTGCAGCAATGCGGAAGCCTGGGTTCTTGTTACTGAAGCTCTGGACGCAACAAAAACCAGTGTTTGGTGCTGCCAGTGGCCCGTAGAACGTTCCAAAGCAGTATGCGTGTTCCTGGCTGTACTTGAGCAGACGATTGCGAGTCCGAGAGTCTGAGGTACTGTATAGTGGTGTAGACTGGAATCTTCGCCATCCCAAGCTGAAGATGAGTGGGTCATTAGTCTTGAGGATCTTCTTGTGCCAGCGATGCTTCTTGATGCGCACTTGTACAAAGCCCATGCGCTGCTCTGTCGCCTGCAGACCACCGATGAGCAGCGGATATCGTGGGTCGAAGTTGTCAATAAACTCGTACGGGACATTCTGGAGGATGATGCGAGCATAGGTGCCAGCTTTGTGACCCTCAGCGCGGACTCGAGATGCTTCGTCCAAGAGCTCAAACTCTCGTCGATTGACGTCTTGCTGCTTCTGCAGCAGAGCCTTCTGTGATTCGTACCACTCGTCTTCGCCAAATTCGTCCTCTTCAGCTCGACCGTCTGCTTCTCTGTTCTTGTTCTTGGGATTGAGGAAGCCTTCTCGATCTTCTTCTTCGAAACGAAGTTTGAGCTCTTCCTTACGTCGTGCATTCTTCTCTCGCTCGGCGTCAAGGTCGGGTAGATCGTCCTCGTCATCACCATCACCCTCTTCGGCATCAGCTACATGCTTCTCACCAGTCTCGAGATCTTCGAACTCTCCGTCTCCTTCATCGTCGCTGTCGCCTTCGATGGCTTCCGCGTTGGCGCCGGTGCCATGTGTTGAGGCAAATCGGTTTCGGAGGGCTTGGACGTGCTCCTCATTTGACCACTTCTCCTCCAGGGCAGCACGATCGAAAAGCGGTAGCAGACGGTCATCGTCATCGTTGCTCTGAGCTTTGCGTTCGAAGAGATCATCGTCCACAAGCTCGTCAGTCGTCGTGGAGATGTCCTCGCCCTTCCATTTTCTGATTACATCAGCAGCAGATATCATATCGTCATACATTATCCGTGCAAGCTCTGCGACACGATATGGCTGCTGCTTGCTCTTCAGCTCCTGCATACGTTCGGCCATCTTACTCTTCCAACGAAGATCGCCATCGACATCCTCATCATCTGAGTCAAAATCGCCCTCATCCTCGAGGTCTTCCTGTTCAGACTGCGACGAAAGACTGCCAAGATCGCTGTCCGAGTCTGCAAACGCAACATCGCCTTCGACTTCGACATCTCGATCGACCTTGCCCAAGCTCTTAGGTGCTTGTTGTAACGCTTCCAGGTCTGCTTCGTCGTCGGAGTCAGCACTTGCGAAACCTTCGTCCTCTAGTGGCTCGTCCTGGTCAATCATGGTCGCCACTCGTTGGCTCCTTCGACCAGTATCCTGGACATCATCGTCGATGTCATCAAGCTTGTCCCCATCTTCGAACAGCGCAATGCCTCGCTTCTCTTGTCCGAGCACTCGCTGACCAGTCTGCAGACCAACCATGAGTTGTTCGCCAAATCCTCTGTCGGCTTCTTCATCCTCAGCATCGAAGGTATTGCTCTTGACATCGATATACACTGCATCCTTGTCGATCAGGACGCCTCCAACATCACTCATCGGAGCATAGATAATCTTCTGCTTGTCACCCAATCTTCTTCGCTTTTTCGTGACGCCTGCCTTCTCTTGTGCTTGTACGAAGTAAGGAGTCGGACAAGGATCAGGTAAGGATTCCACTGCCGAGACGCTGAGATCACCGAGGCCAGGTATGTGCACTTGTGCATCGTGAGAGGGAAAGTTGGTGCCACGCAAGTAACCATAGAGTGCGACAGTGCGATCGCATTTTGGGTCCGCTTCGATGGCTGTGGGAGGTGTGATATCCAGCATGCGATCTGCAAGAGCATAAGGGTGACTGTTCCTCCAAATTAGTGGTCGCGGATTCTTCATGACTGAAAGGAATCGAGACAAGTTGAGGACCTCACGATCGGGATATCTGCCGTTGATGACTCCAGACAGGTAGAATAGCTTCGCTCCTTGGTACAGCTCGCTCCAAAACCTGTGCTTCAGTCGTTTCTTCTGTGCCTTGAGAGTGTCCTGCTTTCTGAACAGATCGAGATGTGTCAGGATACCAAAGACGTTACCAGGCATTCCAGAGCTGGACAAGACAGATAGAAACTCCATTGTCTCCATCTCGAAGCCATAGTTGCCATCGATCATCAGAAGAACAATATCCACAATCTTGGCCATATCAATAGCCGCTGCTAGACTGTCCGACGGTGACTCAATAAAGGTCAGTCGCCTCCTCTTTGCTGTCACGACTGTGATCGGTCCTGTGGGTTGTGTGATCGTCTGTTTTGTATACCTTCGAAGCAAGCTCTTGATCAATGTTGTTTTTCCCACGCCAGGAGGCCCAACAACACCGACGACCAGCGGCGGAGCTTCTTCTGGTAGCCTGTCGACCAGAGGCACATGTAGCTTCTTCTCGCGCACATCATGACTGCGTTTCGCCTGTCGGTCGAGTTTGCCGGGTGCTGAAAAGGCGAAGGCTTTCGGGTTTCGTTGACCAGGCTGTCGCTCCTTCTTGTCCTTTGTCTTTGACGGCCGATGCGGGCGATGTGCCTGATCCTCGCCGCCCATCCTGTGTTGCTGAGAGCCGTGGTCGTGTCGCCTCGGAAAGTCTGGGTCTGGAGATTCAAAATCTTTAGACGTGATCTAATCTGATCAGATCAGTGGAGATTGTGGAGCTAAGCACGCCCGCCAGCCCACTGTCAGGCGACACCTGCACGTCATATTGCGTGCGTCTAGCCAGGCAGATGTTCTTGATCAGACGAAGCAGATCCTGCACCTCGATACTCTCATACTCAATCTCGTCGACAACCTTTACGAAAGCCAGCATCATGACTCAAATCAACGTAAGGGCCTGTACTGAGACAATGCAGCACAAACTCATAACAGCAGGTTTCACTCAAGGACGGCGGCAATGCCGAGCAGTTGGACCAGGCCAAGAAACAGGTCACTGATCAGGGCGGCAAGATCATCAACGAATTCAAGCTCATCAAGGGCTTCACGTAAGTAGAGGCCCATACCAGCCATCACAACGTCCTGACGATCAACAGTGCAGAGTTTCCAGATGACAAGGTCCACACCCTACAGTCCAACGAGCATGTCAGTGTCGAGAACAACTCCGAAGTTAAGACTCAGTAGGCCATATACACTTTATACATAACTACGCAGGCACGCCCTCGTAATCTCCATATTCATCATGGCCTCTTCGCCGTCTTCTCTTGGTATTCTGCCTGTTCGCTGCACACTTGACGAAAATGGTCAATATGGTGAGGACGAACACGATGACAGCAGCGACAGTGGGCACCGTGATGGTTTGCATGGAGTTATCGTTGGTCTCTCGGTATGGACAGGTCGTATTTTGGCCTATCACCCAGCAGCTGCTCACGTCTAGATCGTTGAAGTTGACGAACAAGAGCTCGTCGCTGATCGAGTTCGACATACGCGCTGTCCGCCAGGCGTGAAGAAGGTATTCGTTCTCCAAAGCTGTCCTAGCCACTGTGAAGATCGAGTTCTCCGGGCAAGCTTGGTCGACACGATCATAGGGAAGACCGCTCGTGCTGATCTGCCAATCATATGGGCCGTTGTTGACCCGACACGCACAATAGCGACTTGCACCACAGCCTGCGACTTGCCACCTCCCTGATGTGGCATTGAGAACTGCGCAGTGGTAGTTTTGAGTCGAGTTAGGGTGATCCATAGGCTCATTGATGTCCCAGGACCAAATCGAGCTCACAGCAAACTTCTGGTATGCCTGAGGTGCTAGGATTGCGCTGACGTTGTCAAGCGTCTGGTTTAACACAGGTGTATAGCCACATGTCGTGAGGGATGTGCTCGCTTGTGTTGCACCTTGATTATTCATGTTCTGTATGTCAGCCACTGCCCAGGAGTTGTTCAACGCAGACACCTGTGTCGACTGCAAATTGTAGAAGCAGCCGCTTGATACGTTCCCAGATGATGTGAGCTGATATGTGTGCGACTGCTCTAAGTATCCAGGAGTGAAGATTGTGCCAGCATCGGCCGCTGTATCATATTGTGTCATCTCCTGACTAACACTGCCAAACCCTACGAGCAATCGTTTAGCTTTGGTGAATTCCACAAAACTATCGCTAGGCCAGCCGTCTTGTGTAGTAGAAGTAGATCCATCGCTCGATATGCGAAAGTATGCTGCATCCGGGACGACATTGTCGGGCACACCAAACCAGTTCCCGGTGGCATTCAGATCTGCTCGTTGTGACCTGAGATTGGCAGGAGTGTACAGATAGCTCGATGTGTTGACAGCAAAGAGTGCCTGCAGGGAGGACGAGCCTCGTGGCAGATTACTTGGAGGCCGAACGACCAAGTCAGGTGAGAGTGCAGCGTGCAGGTTGAGAGACAAGTATGTTGTGGTAGCATTGAGATTGTTCTCGGTGTCATCCAGGTATGCTGCTAGGGTTCCGAGAAAGATGTCAAGATTGGCAGTGGACGAACAAGCATAAGGTCCGATGTGGATGAGAGGTGTCGCGGTCGGAGATATTGCTGCTATAGTGGTTGTGGCGGAAGATGTGTTTGTAGTGATTGACATCGCCGATGCTTGACGAGCCTGGACCACTGCTGGTGTCTCTAGCTCTCGCAGGTTGAATGAAGCACTCACGAGTTGCAACGAAGATGTGCTGCCTGTGGTGGTCGTGGTTGAAGTATTGCTGACCCTTCCAGCATTCCCGAGCTGCACAGGGCATGCACTCCATACCGATCGACTCTCATCCCAGTAGATGTCGAGTATGAACCGTCGAAACTCTGATACCAGCAGATTGGAGAAGCATTTGGCCAGGCTGGCAGTCTCGTACGTGTCGCCGACGGGACACACAGCAGAGATTGATGCACCAGCCACAGGAACGAAATTGATGGGCACTCTCAGGGCGAGGTCGCGCTGTGACTAGGAGATGGTCAGTGGTCTGTCGAACTTGGTGCTCTTCGGCTGCGTACCAGCAATTTGATAGTATCAAGGTCATCCGGATATGCCTGGCTGTCTGGCTGGAAGAGGTCCGTCATCGAAGCACTTGGATTGCCGTCGCACCAACATCGAATTCAAACGTCTCCCAATGCTATTGCGGACACCAATAACGATGATCGAGCATGCTCACACGCAGCATTGTGGTGTTAACGCAGATGGACGCTCGAAAGACGTCTGCCGCTGGAGATATACCTCGCGACAGCCAATAGGGAGTCAGAGCTCGACGACATGGTCACAATGCAATACAGCAGTCACGGAGTCACAGTATCATCATCGTAACTTGGCTGTGGCAGCAACATACAGTATCGTGCAGCGCCATCCTGACGGCGAACTTCATGATGAAGCAGGCGATCAGTACAGATGCACATGCGTCAACTTCACGACATGCGACATCTCAGCCCAAGGACTCTGCGCGACAGCAGCAAGTCGATACTCTTCGCACGAGATGAGCACTGCGTCCTCGTGCGCTCAATACATCTCTGGTCCGAGTCAATCCTTCAGCAGTCGTCTTTCCTGGTCGAACTGACAATCGGAGTCTACCTCCTGCATCGAATCCATGTTCATCATGACTTCAGTGTAACCCTATCCACGCGACAACTCATTACAAATCCCAAGCTTCGCGAATGACCTGCCGGCTTTCATCTTCAGGCCTGCACAGGGGCTATCCTATCTATGGTAAGAGTCGCATACCTCGTCACCAACGGGTTGAGTTTTAATTAGTGCTGTGCAATTTCCACCAAGACCAGGGGCTCTTAATGACGATCAAGAATAGTAGCGACTGATGCACGGGAGATCCTCATCTCGGAGGTTGTCTGGACGTCATTTGCTCGCGATCAGATTGTTGTTCTGCGGGAAAGAACTCGTTTCGACGAAGGGCGGACAGGGATTCGAGGTCACTTGTGATGAGAGGCACATCGCATAGCATGATCTGTAACGATCGTGTGGATACACTCCATCCAAAAAGGAGATATGTGCAGTGTCCTCAACGAGGACAGCACGACGGGATTGAGCCTGTATTGCCCATCTGGCCTTTGCCAATCAATAAACCACTTTCCATTCAAGCTCAAAGGGTATTCCAATGAAATAAGTAATGGCTCACATTACGTGGCCAGGAACCGCCGCAAACGCCTGCCGCTAATATACTGTCCAAGAATAATCATATGTGTGTAGTCGTCTTCACAGGGTAATGTTTGAAAGCTTCATCTTGTCTTTCGGAGACTCGTCTAGGCTTGATGCCGTCGTCAAGGGTGTGCCGTGTGCCACTAGATTAGGGTCGATCATGAGACCCGGTGACTTTGCGGGTCTCTCCTGACTGGCCAAGTCAGAGATGCTTGGGAGTTGTAGAGCTGGTGACGTTGGCGCTTGTTGGCTCTTCAAAACCTGTGCTGGTGGAGGTGGGACGAAAGAAGCTGCGAGGTAGTGCTGAGGGACAGCCATGACTTGCATCATCGGCTGCTGTCGTGGTGCGATATTAGAGTATGTTGGTGCACGCTGTGCGAAGGCTGGACCAAGGCTTCGAGGGTAGTGCTCAGCGAGCATTTGCTTCTGAGCATCGTTCATGGTCATCATGCTGTAATCTGGCTCGTTTGTGAAAGTTGCGGAAGCGCCAAGTTGGAGCATTGGCGCATTTCGTCGGTCGTCTTTGGCACTCGAAAGTGGAGGGAGTTCAATCGGAGAGCCGTTGTTCGGCGATCGCGCTGAGCTCGAGGAGGTGTCTGAGACCAACGATGGTGCGCCTTCTGCGGAGAGCTGCGAGAATGAGGATGGAGATGGAAGAGGAGTGTCCATCAAGAGAGGTCGTCCAAAGGGCGGTGCATTAGATGGAAGACTGATTGGTTGTGGAAATTGACCACGCTGCTGATGTTGCTGCTGGTACAATGCCTGAGAGTAGTACTGAGGATGTAGTTGTTGCGCCATCATAGGATGTGTAGGGAAGGCGCCTGGGAGTGGTTGCTGCACTTGCGGTACCATGGCTTGTGCTGGCTGTCGAACACTGAACTCCTGTCGACGCTGATGATGGCTTCGTCGTCTTCGGTTCATGCTGCCATTCCACCAGTTCTTCACAGCGTTGTCGCTGCGACCTCGTAATCGACGAGCGATCTCTGCCCATCGCTTACCCATCTCGGCGACCATCTGCTCGATGAGAAGTCCCTCCTCGGGTGTAATGGGATCGTGGTTGAGATTAGGCTTGAGATTCTGGTGAAATCGTTCTCGACATTGCTTTGGAGAACGTGTTCCAATCGTCGTCGAGATGCGAACCCAGTTGTGAGCTCCATGAAGGTTGACCAGCGTCAGCAGGAGCTGGTCCTCTTGAGACGACCATGGTCCTCTCTTGTGCTGAGGCATTGTATAAGCAGAAAGGAATATGTGTCTGCTTCGATCAGGATGTTCAAGAAAGACGTTTCTGTTGATGGAATCGAAGGATGTAGATGGCGGATGGCTCGAGGAGAAGCGCCAGGGTTTTAAGAAGGAAAGACGATGGTCTGTATCAGAGAGGAACGGTCGCTAAATCGTTAGGCTTGCAGGCGTTGGATGTGCGTGTAGCGTAACGATTCCGAGATGTCGACCAAACGAAAACAGGCAGATGGAGATCTAACGTGGACGGCCAGTGGTCCTATCTGGTCGTGGCTTTCGACTGAACTGGACTGAAGTAGGAAGGCCAGTGCTGGATCCAGCAAGGACGCAACGGTGCGGTAATTTATAAATTGGCTTTGGCCGCTATTGCTGCGAGTAGATGTCGGGGATCTTGTCGCTCCTGTCTGTTCTGAACTCTAACCGCAACGCAAAGTGTCGGATGAGGAGTATTTGAACTCTTCGATCTTGACTTCCGAGCTTGTTGAAGTGAGTAGCTAGGGACGGAGGCGAGGTCGTGCAATATCGAGCATTGGACATATGAAACGGTCGTGAGTAACGACGAGGAGGAAGACAGAACGAATCAGGTCGGATGATTTGCAGGGCCTGAATGGAAATAGTTTTACCAGCAATTCAAATAAAGTCGCATGCCATCCGTGCCAAACGTTCCGGAACCATGGGTTAGCAGGCGAGCAAGGATAGGGAAGGCCTGTCGAGGATGAGCATCCAGGAGCATGGTCGAGCTGCGCGCTAGCATGAATTTTGTCGGGGATGGCACAAAAAAGAGCCACAATCTCAATCTCAGCAATAACTTAGACTCGTTTCGAAGACCTTGTCGTCCCTGTCTCTGTTACCTGCATGTGTGAGCAGACAGACGTATGCAGGAGGTGTGGATGGATAAACTCAGTCCCAAGAAGAACATTGTTGGCTTGAGTGGTGCTCGAGGGCTGTTGCTCACAGAAACTCTGTTGTTTGGAACGATACAGCACAATAACTTCTTCTTCAGGTTAGATTGGAAGCGGATCTTGATCTCATTGCACCGCTGAATTGGATGAGATCAAGATCATCCTTCTCCATCCCCTGCTACCCGCCCGTTGTGTAGAACGGGATGGATCGTTTCTGCGCGAGTCCGAGCGTGACCGTAAGTGGAGCCTGCACGAGATGAGGTACGTACGGCTGTGTGGACGTCACAGTCGTGTCTCGTGTGAAGTCATGCGAGGGAACGATGCAGACATTGTCTGGACAGCTGTATGAGTCCCTGATTGCCTGAGCAGAAAGGACAGCGGTGTGTCATTCCTTTGCCATCTTTGATCGCAGCATATAACTGCTGAGGCGTTCTGCATTGCAGGTGTGTCTCAGAGCACGGCTATCATCCAAACCTTGTTCTCCGTGCATGGTCTGACTTTAAATGAGTGCACAGAACTTTTAGTAGAGATCCGCCGTTGATGAAATCTAGTACGGGCAATAAGAAAGAGGTAAGGCGTGTCGGTCGAGCAGATCATCTGGTAGCGTGGCACTCGATACGCAAGTGTCGTATGCAATCTCCCATGGCTTTTGCAGAGACGGATACACTTCGTCCATACAGTGCGCGAGTCGAGTCGCTCGAAGTATAGCCAGTCATTTGTTGACGCCGCCTGACGCCATCAATATTCGTGTCTTGAACGTGAGGTGGGCTGATTCCGCGCGTTCACCATCGCTATGCGAATATCGTGAGGCTTGAAGGCAAAGCAAGGAGCGTACTGCGTGGAGCGATCGTGCATACGCTGTACTGTACGCAGTAGATGTGAGCAGATCGGTGTGGTAATTCGACAAGCAGGGTATGAGGATGACGGCAAGTGTGTATTTGGAATTGAGCAAGGGAGCTTCGAGGCCATCGACGCTAGCCGAATAAAGTCATCGCACCAAAAGCACGAACCACAAAGCACCGGGCAAGCTCCACCAGTCAGTCCCTCCACCACACAAACGGCTGGAATAGAGACGACTTCCACGATTATCACCTGCTCCTCGTATTGTCAATCGTGTTTGGCGCTACTGCTCCTCGCCATTACAGGCAGCTCAGGTCGTCAACGAATGTGGTCGCTGGGCTCCTTTGCCTGAGCTATGTATGACAATGCCAACAGATCAACAGTCAAGTCTACTAAAACAAAATACCAGTGCGATGCCTGCTTAGCAGAAGACCTATTCGATAGCCGATTCTTGAGAACCCTTGTAGTATCCGGTCGACACCGATCGAACTCATAAATGCCTCCTAGAGAGGAGGATTCTACGCCAGCGACAAGCATCCAAATCTCCTCGCAAGCGTCAGGGTCAAGCAGCGTGCTGACGTTGAGTGTAAACGGCATCCCACGTTGGTTCTATCGAAGCGAACGGGTAGAAACTCTATTTGGACCCGAAGAGCGGAAGCCCATCTCAGTACAACTCAGATCTTGCATGAGCTCAGCAGGATGGGACCCCAGCACGTTGGTTGTGCGCTGATCTCTACCCTTGCAACACGGCTCACTACACTGCGGGTGTACAGGGCCTCACTGGTGTCCAAAGGCGTGATACAGCTCCCTAATCCATGACGAAGAGCTGGACCTACCAGCAGACCTCGATCACTAACCGCCAAGCATACCTGTGGATCGGGTGTGCACACCCTTTCTCTTGAAGGATCGGCTGAACCGTTTCAACGACTCTGCAGGACAATTGTGCGCCTAGCGTCCCTAACGTGCGTCTCCCCGCCGCACAATGCAGCAGGCATACCATCGTTGCGCGCTTCCATCGCAGAGAGCTCGCTACGTTCCATGACAGCTGCCTGCATATGCAAAGCTCTGCCGAGGCTGGGACAGAAAAGGCGAGCAGGGTGAGACGTCACAAACTCGCTAAGATCCTTGTGCGTTGACGGCTCGTTTTGGGTGTCACGATACCACTGTTGTGTTCACGACAAGGGCTCTTTCCATCATTCGTCGCACGTGGTTATTCGTCCGCAGCAGCGAAAGTGGTCACAGCATTGAAACAATGCTCGGCGCAAGAGAGGGATCCAGCGCAGCAGTGGATGCACGTAGGTCACACAGCGTGTCCGCATGGCGAAGCTGCATAGAAGAGAGGACAGCTCCGTGATCCGCAGCCGGCATATGAGGTACTTCGTCAGAAGTAACGTGCATCAAGGGACCTCGTCAGGTCTTCTATTCTTTTCATGACTTCATGATTTGAGTTTTGTGCATGAATGCACAATTGAGACGCTCATTCGCCTACTGGCACCTGATCGAGCCAGATGTCTCCTCCTTGTCCAGCAACGTAGCGTCTCCAGGCCTCCCCATAGGCATCCTCTAGATCTCTGACCCATCGCGCCGTGTCGAAGAGCGCGCTGGTCCAGCGTGCATTGTACAGAGTCTTTCGTAAATCCATCAGTCGTCCAGTAGCCTGACCAGATGATCCGACCTGGTAGCGGAATCCACGAGCCAATGCCACTGCTTTGTCTTCGTAGTCCTCCTCACTTGTTGCGATGAGCTCGTTGGCAGCCTGCTTTCCATCTGCGTTCTTAGGAAGAGCACCCTTCAGGATGCTAGCTGCGATGCGACTGCACATTTTGAAGTCGTATCTTGGAAGTGTGAGCAGAGGTGTACCACTCCAGAGCACATCTGCTGCCGTGGTATGTGCGTTACACTCAGCAGTGTCCAGAACAAGATCACATACCCTCGCGCGGGAGATGTGAAGATGTTTGGGTGCAACATCGGTGAAAATGACCCGTGCAGCAACATCTGGACCAGCCCATTGTCTTGCCGTGGCGAGCAGATGTTGCTCACCCAGATCTGGGAAGCGCAGCAACCACAGAATTGAGTTTGGCACACGAGCAAGAATGCGCAGCCATGTTCTGAACGTCGTCGGGTCGATCTTGTACAGTTGGTTGAAGTTGCCAAATATGATCGTGCTCTCGGTGAGTTGTGGGAACAGTTCTTGCCGCATCTGCCATCTCTGCTTCTGTTCGTCTTCCCATGTCAGCTGCTTGTCACGAGCATTAGCATTGCTCTGCTTGTGGTCGCAGCAAAAGAACGTGTCACGACAGTAGATGATGTTTTCTCCATATACCCATTCGTCATTGTCGCTGCCGTGATTCTCGTCAGCCACGACATCCTCAATGTCGACATTCTTTCGCCAAGGACGTAATGTGCCGGAAGGTATAGCCGTCTCATCGGCCAGGAGATAGTCGCACCATTCTGCACCAAGAGTGCCAGCGAAGCCCATGAAGGACATCTGAATAGGAGCGGGACGAGCAGCGAAGATCTCGTTGCGGGCTCCTCGAGTGTAGCCATTGAGATTGACGAGAATGTGAATGCCGTCTTCCACGATCTGCTTGACGAGCCTTTCCGCGGACCATTGGCTTGCATCACGAAAGACAGGTGCTTCATTCTGAATCTGCTGTCTGTGAATGGAGTGATCGCTTGGTGTTGTTGCATAACAGTATGCCATGACTCGTTTCCTGTTGTGTAGACCGAAGACTGACTGCATCAGATGAGCCAAAGGGTGGTTGTTGAAGTCTGACGAGATGTAGCCTACTCGAAGGTATGGCTCTGGTGGTTTCGGTGGTGTGAACACGATATTCGCCAGCCATGGCGATCGAAGCGAACACACTGTGATGCGGAGACCGTTCCTTTGCGAGATAAGTCGAATTTGCTTTGCTGACATGGGACAGGTGAATGTGTGGAATGGTAGCACTGTTGGGGCAGATGGAGTCGCCAACGCTGGTGGAAGCTGTGGGCGCTTGTAGACTGTCGCAGGACGAAGCCTCTTCTGTACATAGAGGTCGCGGTACCACTGCCAGGCAATGCGTCTGATGGTGCGTTCGACTAAGCGTGCGACCCTAGCACCCTCCCAAGACCTGCCAGCCCAGTCGAACAAGGCTTTGCGCAAGTGTGATCTATCCTCACTCTGCAGCCCTTGCGATTGTTGTAGCAGGGAATCTACCAACGCTGTTGTCAGCACCCCTTGCCCCAGCTTTCGCCGTCTTCGAGTTGTCTTTGACAGTGTCGACCACCCTGCTGATCCAGCCTGCGCTCGTTGCGCCAGGCTGCTTGGCATCAAGTAGCATACCATTGTCATCGACATGCCAGCGATCGCGTCTGCCTCCGTCGACAGCAAGACCACCTCTGCCGTGCCAATTACACACAGAATTGAGCGCATTCGCCAGACCACAGACAGCTTCCGCAAAGTTGGGGTTGACATCGACCGCTCGCTTGTAGTATGTGATGGCGTCGCTGATGCGACCTTTGTCCTTGACAGCGTTAGCCAGATTGGCAAGAGCGATGTCGAATTTGGCGTCGCACTTGACGGCGAGCTCGTACATTGCTATGGCGGCATCTAGCTGGCCAATGTCCTTCAGCAGACTGCCAAGATTAGTGTACAGATGCGCGTGGTTCTTGTCCAGCTGCAAGCCATAGTTGTAGTACTGCAATGCGAGAGCGATACCACTACCAGGGACGACTCCAGGGACGTCCAGCTTGGGATGTGACTGCACCAGAGGTGTGACTTGCTGCACGCTGGCCAACAGGATGCCAACATTGTTGGCTGTAGAGGGAGAAGGCTGCAACGACAACGAAAGGTAATAGAGAGCCAGTATGTCTCGAACGCCACAAGCCACTGACTTGATGCCAGATGCCCTAGATGGATTCGACATTCCGTCCTGATATATCTTTGCCAGAGATAGTAGCGAGTTGCTTGTCGTAGAAAGCACCGCACGTCTGGCAAGGCTTTGATTACCGCCAGGCACATGCTGCAAGCCGGGGAGTTCGCCCATAGCAGGAAAACAGAATCGTGCAGTCTGTAGAGCTTGCTCTGGCGTAAGAAGAATTGGCTCCTTCTTGAAAGTCTGCGAGATCTTGAGATCTGGTCTGTGTGCTTGTATCGTTGACGACACGACGGAAAGAATATGGTCAATCAGTCGCTGGATGTCTTGAAATCCTCGACCAGCAGCGATCAGAACCGCATCTTCGAATGCTTTCGCAGCACCACTGTTATCGCCGAGGGCATACATCATGTTGCCTTTGGCATGTATCAAAGCTAGCATCCTTCCATTGTCTGCGGCTGGCACTGCAAATCCACTCGATCCAAAGCCAGGCTCAGGTGTGTCGTGCAGCTTATGCGACTCATGCTCGTGGTCGTATTCATGTATGATCTTGTCCGAAGGTTCTGACTTCGGCGACCGCTCCGATACAGATGATGACTCGCTCTGCTGATCGTGCACAGTGAGCAGATCTTGTCTGCTCGTCTGCCGTAGTGTTCGCTCGACATGCTCAATTATGGCGACTGCATCCTTGCTCCTGTTTTGACTGCACAGCAAGCCAACGAGATGCTCCACAGCCTCGAAATGATTTGGCGCGGCCTTGACGACTTTCGTCCAGTATTGTTCTGCTTCCTCTTTCTGACCCACAGCTAGTAGTGTAGCTGCCAGATTTGACATGACTTCCAGATGCCCAGGCTCGATCTCGAGAACTTTGTTGTACCACCGCAGAGCCTTGTGGTAGTTACCCAGTCCGTAGGCCAGACATCCGCCAAGATGTAAGCCGTCCACCCACTGCCAATTCTCTTCCTGACATGCTTTAGTGACATGAGATAATGCTAAAAGAGCTCGCGAAGGTGGTGAGTTGTCGTAAGGCACTGCCGGAATGATGGGAGAGATCGACGCGGACGATCGCCGAAGCTTCGTTGTGTCTGCCTTGGATGGATCAAGTTGTAGCTTTCGATACTCTTCATGCGAAGCCCGTCGCTGATACTCATTGTCGTGCATATGCAGACCATTTGGCGACCACACTGGCTCCTGGGCTTTGGCCTGATCCTGCTCCTTACTGTTGGTATCACCGTCATGTGGGTTTACAACTTTGAGCACATCTCCCGAAGAGACAGTCCTGCGCTTGTGCCATTTGGGTGGCGAGAACGTAGGTCCCTGGCCAGGAGGCTTCGGGTAGAAGCTAGGGCGATGTATCATCTGAGGCTCTCCTGCGATCTGACGGGCATGCTGTTGTTGTCTCCGGCTCTGATGGATGAAAGCCAGCAAGTCACGATACTGCTGCAGCGCCCATGAATGCAGACGATCTCGTTGCTGCCCAGGTGGTGAGTCTGGGCCATATGTCTGTGAAACACTCGCGTACTCGAGTGGCTGCGGAGGATTGTTGAAGGGCTCTGCGTGTACGTTAGGTCTTGACCAGTTGCCATGGATTGGCTGTCGAGGATTGTAAGCAGTATGTGAGGAGGACACCCATCCTGGCGCCAGAGGAGAATTCGCCGCCCATGAGTACGGATGAGGCTGATAATGATGTTGTACACCATGCCAGCCAGGAGGATGGAAGTGGTAGAATCGTGGGTCGCGCACAGCAGCAGGCCGATATGGGACAAAGGTTCCATCGTAGTAGTATGGCCCGTATGGACCAGTCCCGTGTCCTCCAGCTGCTGTCGGCCCGATGAATGGAAACGAGGGTTGGATGACACTAGGTACCGAGTTGTGGTAAATTGGTTGTTGAGGGACTTGATAGCTGGGTACTTGGTTGAGTACAGAGTCCATGACCGGCATGGATCCCTGCGAGGACAAGAGCCAAGCTGGAGGATTCGTGCTCGACCATCGTCCTTCCTGACGCCGCTGGTGCTCCACAAAGGTGTGTTTCGCGGCGGATCTTGCCTGGAAAGGATATCTAGCTGCGTAAGATTGTTGTTGTTCTATAGGTAGCAGCTTGTGCTTGTATGGATTCGAAGCGGTGTCCGTGGCATCATAGCCGGCGAAGATGGTACCACTCGGTGTCTTGCGACGCAAAGAGTCTTCTGCCCGTGGTGTGGTTTGCTCTGCGGATTCATGCAAGCTGCCACCGCTAGCATTGGAAGGATGGATTGGTAAGGCGTACTGCTTGTTCTTTATAGGTGAAGTGTGAGAGGCAGGCCGATGCGCAGTGCCTCCAATGGCTGCACTGCTCATGGCTCCTCACATACAGTCCGGTCCAAATATGAAGCTGTTGGTCCTTTGCGATGGCAGAAACGGTTGTCCTCTTCCACAGACAATACTGACATGTCTGTTGTCTTCTCTGTCTTACGATATCTCTTGCTCTTACTAGACACGAATTGTTTTGAGAGCGCGATGAAGGTGGATCGTGGCACGATAGGGATTTTAAGGTGTTGGGATCAGGTAGGATCAGGTATACGGCGGTGTTGTTGCTAAGTTGATAGGATCGTAGGAGAGCAGATAGCAAAGTACAAGGTCATTATCGTCGGCAAGTCGGTCTTCGGCAGCAGCAGCTCCTGATGTGATCTCGCACGGCCAGCTGCAGATGTCGTCCAAGAAAGTGAGAGAAGTGGACCAACGCGCTGGATTATGCGGTGTAGACGCTCGAGTCGCCAGCTCTGGTGCAGTCTCTTGATATGTGCTGTGAGGCCCGCGCGAACGGACACGTACGTCCTTTTTCTCCAACTGTTTCTGTGCAATAAGCTGTCTAGTCGGGCTTGAGACAAGCTGACGGTTTGTATAGGCCCGAGATGGATGACAAGAATGCGGCGCGCAGTAAGCCAGAGCGGCGGAATGAGCCTTCGCGACGCATGGCGTTCGAAATACCTGAACACGCATATAATCTGAGAGGACATTGGTCGGGTCTGCGTGTGCTGCCACAGCCTCAAGCCCCGTCTGAGGCGGCACTAGCAAGGATTATGTGATACACTAATAACGTCCGTTCCACACTCAAAGACGATCATCCTCACCTACCATGCCAATCATACTGTCTTGCTGCTGTCTTTTTGTCGATCAACTACTCTATGCTGGGCGATATGCGGCCTGCATTGAGGCCTATCCATGTACGATTGTGCGTCTCGCTTGATATCTGACACGTCCAATCCTCGCTCCCTGTCGTGGGAACGCACTCGCCTTGCTAGTCAGTGCTGCTGTTGATGATCCTATCACACGTAAGGCGTCTCCCCGAACGGCACGGGCATGCAGCGTCGAGGCGTATGTGTGCGACACAGAGGATGCAAAATCCCGGCCAACACTATGCAACTCGCCATACATCAACATGGCTTGAGAGCATTATCTATAGGAGCCCATCTCAACCCAGTGACGTCAAAGCCGGTGCGCTTCTTGATTCGTGTCGACACACAACCCTTGCGCCCATCAATCATCATTATCATCACTACATTACGTGGCAACCCTCGTGTGCTCTCACCATGACTGATTTCCCGTGGAAGATCGGCGTCTTCGATGCGCATTGTCACCCGACAGATACTGTCGCAAGCCTGAGGTCCGTCCCAGGCATGCGAGCGAGAGTATTGACAATCATGGCTACAAGAAGCCAGGATCAAAGTCTCGTTGCAAAGGCGGCTGATGACTTTAGTGTCACATCAGCAGAGTTGCAAGATGCAAATACAGATTGGAGGTAAAGGCGACCAGTACTTCACAAGGACTACACCGACACTGTCAGCTCACAGCACCGTATCATCCCTGCGTTTGGTTGGCATCCCTGGTTCTCTTATCAGATGTTCTTCCCGGCAGATCATGGCCATGCTACAGTCTTGGCCGCAGAACAGAAGACTGCACATTATCTGAGCGTGCTGACACCACGACCTGATGATGCTGTGCTTCACCAACTACCAGATCCAAGCTCATTCGATGAATTCATGCAACAAACTGAGACATACCTCAATCGCTATCCTCTCGCCCTGATTGGTGAGGTTGGCCTCGACAAGGCTTTCAGGATCCCTGAGCATTGGCTGCCACAACATCTCAATGCCCGCGACGATTCACTTACGCCAGGAGGCAGAGAAGGCAGGAAGCTCAGTCCTTATCGTGTCAGCATGGAACATCAGAAGAAGATCTTGAAGGCACAACTCAATCTCGCTGGCAGACTGGGCCGAGCAGCTTCGGTTCATGGTGTTCAAGCACACGGTATTGTGTATGAGACGCTTGCTGAAACATGGAAAGGTCACGAACGTCAAGTCATCTCCAAGCGCGATCGAAAGAAGGCTACACTTACAGGCCTTCACGATGGAGGACTAGCCGACGACGATGATCAAGACTCTACCGAGCACATCTCAAAGACTTTTCCGCCCAGGATCTGCCTGCATTCATTCTCAGGTCAAGCTGAGACTGTCAAACAATACCTGGCTCCTTCAATACCGTGCGAGATCTTCTTCAGCTTCAGCGTGACCATCAACGCTTGGGCTGAACAGGGTGAAGGCAAGGTCGAGACTGCTGTGAAAGCAGTCCCTGATTCGCAGATACTGATCGAGAGTGATCTGCACACTGCTGGCGACAGAATGGACAACTATCTTGAGCAGGCTGCCCGCAAAATCTGCGAAGTCAAGGGCTGGTCTCTGCAGTCTGGAGTGCAACAGCTTGCCGACAACTGGAAGCGCTTTGTCACTGGCAGCTGAAATGCTTGCGTGGACGCATGGCTGTCTCATCATGTACGACAATCAATAAGTCACTGCACAAGTCGTTCGCATTCAATGACTTGTAGCAATCATATACTGTTAAGAATAACCGCAATCCCCAATCCACGACTCAAAACACATCGGTCCTCCCAACGAACCTGGTGGTCAGTCGAAATGACTTCAGACATACAACGAAATAGAGATCCATGGGTGACCCGAGCATACCCACATCTCCTTGGACCACATGTACCTCTAGCGAGAGTGACTACCAAAGATCGAGTTCACATCGAGCTGGCCAACGTCCTCAAACACGGCTTCAAACCTCGAATGACAGTCGATGACCTGACACCCGGAGACAGCTATTCGGCACTTCACGCAAGCTTCAAGACGGCTCTAGCTGCCACCGACTCACGATCTTTCAACGACTATGTCCGCCTCCGTCTTTCAGAAGCTCCACAACATGGGATCGACAATGAAATCCCGTCACCCTTCTCACCCGAGATCGAGCTTGATCGCTTGGTAGCGATGCAGGATCCAGACGGCGAGTTTCTTTTCCCGAATTGCCAGCTAGGAGTGCTCACCTGGGAAGAAATCTTTGGCGTCGGACAGGGCTACGCTACGATCTATGAACGGGAGTCGGCAGACTGGACAATTTGGATCCTCAGCTATGTACACGAGAATCAGCACTGTCTTCAACACAACACCTGGCTCTCGTTCGGTGAGGATGGTGATGCAACACCTTCCGCGACCACGGATCAGCAAGTGGCACAACGGAATGTGTACTGTCCACTGCAACCGCTGAGATGTGCATGATGAAGCAGCAATACCATGGCGGCAGTAGCCAGATTTGCGCCACTTATAGTCATCACCTTTGCGGCTGTCGCCTGCTCGATGCCATAGACGAAAGCAGAGTATGTGCCAGATGCTCTATATGCCACTCCAGCTGCACTGTCAGGGATGGCGGTCAAAACGTACAAGACCTCAACCCGTTTATACTGCCGGCAACCAAGACATGTCGTCTCGTTCGACCTGCTGTGGTTGTCGTGTCACTATGCAGTGCATCGAGTGTGCTGCAGCACTAGTGTCTGAGACTGGAGTACCACATTCACATCCTTATGCTTGCTAGACGTTCTAGCGTCGAGTGGACCGCAAGGGTCTGGTTGATCGCCACGCTCACTTGATGATGTCCTCGACAAACTTCCGGCAGCTGTCACTCCTCCGATTAGTGTACTGCAGTATAGTAGCTCTAGCACCTCGTGCAGTCGAATAGCGCTCGATGGTATCCGCCTCATGAGATAGGCATCAGATAATGCAGGTTTCAGACTGGTTGATAATCCAGTTCGCTGACCTGCAAACAGTGGCGTTGATCAGCTGTCATTGACTCAAACATCACACGAGATCTTGCAAGGCTGCCTTTCGTTCGATCGCAATCTCGTCTATAGTCTCATCTCTGACCCTACTGTAATGTTTGTGCCTCACATGGTTGATTTACAGCGTTCCAGGGCCCTACTTTGTCGTCTATGCTAGCTTCACAACTCCAGCTATGGCTCCGAGATGACCCTCTTGGATGGACGAATGTGACCCTGCTCTACTCTTTCGATGCCCTTGGCAGACCGCTCAGCTCACAATACGCATACTTATACATCCATCAGATGGCGGATGCTCACTCGACGACGACATCCAAGATTAGCGAACCACAGACGACAAGATCGTGGAATCGGGCTGAACACCGACACTGGTAGGCTTGGCGTTGGTTGTCTTCTCGCTACCATGTCGTATTGGTATTAGCGACGTCACCCATGGGAACGGCGCAACTGATCATTGATTTATGCTTTGCCATCGAAATCGAACAGCTTGCGGTGCATCGCATGTAGACAAACTGTCACGCTCCGGGCTGTAGCAGTGGCGAAAGAGTCGACTCGTCCAACCTGGTTGTATTGGACTATTCGATTGAGCGGATCTCGTGTAGACAAATCCCTTCTCGCCCGCGTGCTAGAAAGTACATGGTCCGCCATCGTGGTAATGATCTTCATTCCGTTGGAGAACACTCTTCCAATTCATCGGGTGAGGCTGGAGATCTCAAAGCGCAGTTCCTCGATCTTCAGTTCCCTGCCGGCTATGTGGCTATCGCGATCTTGGTTGCATGCGCCTGCCAAGCAACGCTGATCACCTGCTAACTATGCGGATCAGGAGAGCTCGCTGCACTCTTTGAACTCGTCATCCAACGGTATGACATCGATGCGTCTAACGCCTCCCATTTCAACACTAAGATCATCCGCCGCCCAAAGGGTCAAGGGACACCCGTTGCTGAAGCAGCCTAGTTCTGCATCATGGCATCTCGTTAGAGCATCGCCTGGCGCCAGTGCATACGGTTGGCAGGTATGCCTTCGCTTGATATATATGCCCTTGCCGCAGATTATCGGACATTTCCTGAGGTCTAGGATTCGCGCATATCGATCTTGCTCTTACCAACTCTGCCATTCCGGCAGCCTGTTGACACTTCTGAGCACATGACCGTGGCGCTGAGTGGATGGAGTGAAATACAACAGTTGCTAGAGAGTACGTGGGAGGTCCGACAGGCTGGCCTGGAGACTTTAAGCTTATCAGATCCGAGAACATGGCATCGAAAGTGTTGATATATCTGCTCAGGCGAGACCTGAGGTTGGCAGACAACGCCATATTCAACGAGATTGCGAGTCTGGCCAAGCAATCCCAGACACCATTCACCCATGTCTTGCCGCTCTACGTCTTCCCGGCAGAGCAGATCGAAGTGTCGGGATTTCTTCAATCAGGACAGAAGTCACCATATCCTGAAGCTAGGAGTCAGGTAGGTGGGTTCTGGCGCTGTGGCAGGCTGCGCGCAAAATGGCTCGCCGAGACTGTCTGGGACCTCAAGCAGGACTTGAAGTCGATTGGCAGCGATCTTCAGATCAGAGTCGGCTCTATCAAAGATGCAGTGCAGTCTATCATTGACGACTACGCAAAGACTCAAGATACACAGCTTTATGGTCTCTGGATGACTAGAGAAGATGCCTGGGAAGAGAAGAAGGAGGAGCGAGCTGTCGAAGCTCTCATGGATCGCTCTCAGCTCCAATTCAAGCTGTGGACTGACGAGAAGTACTTCATCGATGAGTAAGTTGTGCGAGTGCAGGACCTACGAGAAACTAATCAGTACAGTCGAGATCTCCCATTCAAGGATGCCAAGGAGCTATCAGATGTCTTCACAACCTTCAGGAAGACGGTAGAGCCACTACGGGATGCTCCTCGAAAACAATTACCGCGTCCCGACAAGCTGCTCCCTCTCCCCGATCATATTCCAGCGCAAGCAGCGCCCTTCAGCATACCCGGTACTCTCGACGGCATTGTCGAAGCACTCTGGAAACCTGTTGAAGAAGGTCTCGGTCTTCCAGAACCACCAAAGATGCCTGCTGGAGTACAATCCGCTCATCCATTTTCCGGCGGTTCCAAAGCAGGTCACGACCGGATCAAGCATCTTATTGAGTCTGGATCGATGAGTTCATACAAAGATACGAGGAACGGTCTCCTTGGCCTGGACTTCAGCACCAAGCTGTCGGCCTGGCTTGCATATGGCAGTATCTCAGCTCGTCAAGTTCACTGGGCATTGGTCGACTTCGAGGACGGCAAAGGTGACGTTGGTGAGAATGCCGACGGCTACGGTAAAGGCGAGAACAAAGGAACGTCAGCAGTAAGATTCGAGCTGTTGTGGCGAGATTACATGAGACTCTGCACACGGAAATTCTCGACACGACTGTTCTTCGTCGAAGGTTACCGTGGCGACCAGGACGCAAAATTCAAGTTCATCAGCAGTCCGTACACAGCTTCGACAGAGAAAAAGAACAAGAGCGGCGTCAACGACGATGACACCAAAGCAGCTGTTGAGCGTTTCATGTGTGGGCGAACTGGAACTGGCCTGATCGATGCCTCGCAGCGAGAACTCTTCACCACTGGATGGACCTCAAACCGTGCGAGACAGAATGTAGCCTCTTATCTCACGAAGCATCTTGCGATCGACTGGCGTTTGGGTGCAGAGTGGTATGAGACGAATCTGGTTGATTACGATGTATCGAGCAACTGGGGCAATTGGCAGTACGTTGCAGGAGTCGGCAATGATCCACGAGGCCAAGCCAGAGTGTTCAACCCTGTGAAGCAGGCAGTCGACTACGACCCGAATGGCGAGTACGTCCGCTCTTGGGTGACGGAGCTGCGAGATGTCGGCAACGACAGCGAAGGTGGTGTCTCCATCTCGGGTACAAAAGACTTGCCAAAGATCTCTGACAAACCCGACGAGTTGATGGGCGTGTTTCAAGCTTGGCGACTACCTACAGCTGAGAAGAAGCGTCTCAAACTCGAGGGTGTGGACTGGGTTGAAAAGCCACTGGTCCGCATCGAGTTCTCGATGAATCGTCGTGGCGGTGGTGCACGCAGGGGTGGTCGAGGCGGCTCACGCGGACGAGGAAGAGGCGGTAGAGGACGAGGAAGAGGTCGTGGTGAGCACAGCAACGCTGCTTGAGAGTGAGAGGAGATATACACAACCACACTATTGGATCTAGATTATCCGAGGACGACCAAAAGGAAGCCGTCATAATTCTTTTCACCCACAGTCTGTATCAGTGTGCTTTGCAAGACGCCTGCGTGCTGACCGACAGCCTCAACAACCTCCCGTGAACCTCTGACTCTTTCATCTGTCTGAGCGATAGCCTCGTTTGCAAGATTGCCTTTGCGGACGACATTGTCAACGATGATGCAAGCTCGTGATCTACTTATCAATACAGCCCGATTGAAGTAGTTGAGGTTGTTAGGCTTGTCAGCATCTATGAAGACAAGGTCATACCTCGGTCGAGCTCCAGTAACAACTTCTGCTCGTAGTCGCTGTAGGACATCAACACCGTTGCCTAGCAGGATCTCCACGCGATGCAAGAGGCCAGCGTGCTCGAGGACTCGTTCTGCTACTGCCTTGTGCTTTGGGTCGATCTCAATCGTGGTCACCTTGACATCGTGAGATGTTGAAGCAAGCCATATCGCAGAGTAGCCTCCTAGGGTGCCAACCTCCAAGATATGCTTGGCATTGATTAGCTGACATTGAGATGCGAGAAATCTGCCTTGGAGAGTTGAGACTTCGATGTTGGGCAGACCTTCTTGCTCTGCAAGATCCTTGGCATACTGGAGAGCATCTTTATATTGATTGTTCTGGTCCAAATGCTTCACAGCATACCTGTCGACATCAGTCCAACGACGATCCTTCTCGTATTCTCGTCCTTTGAACGATGGTGCAGTCATGGTTGTAGGTATGTGCCGATAGAGAGAGAGAGGTGGTCAGGGTAGGAGAATCTATACTTGCTGGTGAAGTGAATGGTCGACATGACATATCGCGCTCCGATCACGCAAGTCGCAATATGGCCGATCATGGAGCTGCGCATACCATGACATAGGCAGGTGACCGACAGTCATGCCTGCTGTCATATTCAGCACATGTGTACACCGATACACGCCGACGATGTACTCTGACCATGACATGCCAATCCTTGTTCGTCGAGTCAGATGTGGTTCTAGCACAACATGCTGCTTCACAGACCCTGACCGATGAGGTCATAAAGACGATGAGCTTCAATACATGTAGCTTGTCTCCCGCCAACATCAATGACAATCACCTGTGGTTCACAACAACTCCGATTCTTCTTCTGCTCAATCGACAATAACCTGTCCTAGTCATTACTCGTGTACAGTTTCAACGACAACATCGCAATCATGAGCAGCGACAGTCTGGCTATGTTCCGAAGGCGCCTGGGTCCTGACCTTGGTGCCCTCGCCGAACAGCATCTACAGCACGAGCAAGTGTTGCTAACGTAGCTCGACAAATTGCTAATGGAAACAGTTTACGTCAGTCCGACCGTGATACCTTGAACAAAGCCGCATCAGCCGTCAAGTCCTATGCGACCTATGGCACTGCCATCGGTGGTGCTCTGGGACTCCTCCTCGCCTACCGCATTCGAGCAAACCGCACACGCATCTTCACAGCTCTACGTACCGTCGAGCGACCTACCCATCTCAAGTTCGCAGACGGAAGAGAGCAGGCACTGCCAGACATCACGCCAGCACTGAAGCCAAGCTTGGCAGGAGACTTTCTCACATACACCTTCCTCGGATTTGGCGGTCTCTTCCTTGGAGGCGAGCTGGGTCTTGTGACTGGAAGCTTCAGAGCTCGTCAGCATGTCCTTGCCGACCCAGAGAGTCGACAGCGAATCGAAGCAGCCTTCCGTGGCTTCCAAGCAGATGCTTTGCGTACACAAGCCAACCTCATCGAGCAGGCTGGAAAAGAAGGACGATCGTTGGCATCTTATGGAGGCGACAAATGGCTATGATGGTGGTGATGAGCAATGAACGACGAAGCTGTAACAAAAGCCCTGTATACCATATCTGTGATAACACTTCACACCACACAACTCAGGCGGAGGTGAGATTCATGGAGTGCACACTGACTATAGCAGATACACGTGCTCTGGCCGGATAACGGAGGGAATGTTGCAAAGAGTGGCACTGTCAGTATCACGCACCGTCAAAACCAGGCATCGTCAACACCAAGCATCGTCAACACCAGGCATCGTCAACACCAAGCACCATCAAGACCAGGCACTGTCGACCGGCAGTACGATTCGACTCGGCGAGCACGAGACAGCCAGGAGCAGTCCTTTGCTCACAATCTTCATCCCATATCTTGGCAGCTGAAAGAACGGCATCGCAATCTCGTTTGAAGTGCGTACGACCTACACGTGGACGAGCACATGGTAGTATCGACGTCGTCCCGGAAGCAAACAGTTGTGGCTTACAACGAGCGACCGCTTCTAGAGCCACGAGATACCTTAAAAACGCCAAAATGGCTGGAATGGTGAGCCTGGCTAGATCGAGTAAACAGGCGTTCAGCCATGTGAAGGCGTCGCCACATTCCCCTGGCACGTTCGACCAGCAACTATGCATGGCAGGGCTTGACGAAAGGGCGTTTTGACTTCGACGCACCACGACATCCGGCGATTTTTATCAGCCTGCTTGATTTGCAGTCGTTCTCTGGCTTGCGCAATAACACGCTCGGACCTGATATCGCAGACTCGACACAACTGCGTTCGTTTGACCACGATGTCCAGACTACTGTCAGCAAATGAGGGGAGACGTAAGCGCCCAGAATCAACTCGCGAGCGACGTGTGCATAACCCGAGCTTGATATTAGCTCGGCGTGTGCAGCAGAATCGTTCGAGATGTGCTGTCGGCCAGTCCGTGTCTCACATGAGCTGCATCCTCGATCTCCAAGTCGCGTGATAGCCATAGGTGCCTTTTGAGACGAAAGCTACATCACAGCAGACCTCGTTACCAGGCCAGGCTCAAGGCTATGATGAGGCATCTCCTCTGGAACCATGGGATATTGGATTTGACCGTTGAATACTAGTGATCGGCGTCGCCGATACCGTTTTGGCTGGTCTTCCTAACCCGCATCCCGCTACGCAGGGCTCGAAATGAGACAAGCATGAAGGTGTGATAGTGTCTCTCTGGACTCTGGAAAGCTTCCGGAGTGATCATCTCGCTCTGTACTGCCTGCGCAACGAGAGACGACTGATCTGTGAAGGGCATTTCGGACCGGGACGGCAGGCTGGTGCAGTGTTTGACCCAGACCAGCATAAGTCTCGCTTATCTGCGTGTCTCATTGGATATTGCGCAACGACTTTCTGCTGGTGTCCTGCATCCTTCGATGAGAGCAGCACCAGAACGATCCATAGCGTGCGTCTGCTGCTTTGTTAGATGACAGGAAAAAGCATACCCTCTTGTCTGCTGCAAACCAACTTGACCAGGGATCGAAGTGTGTCAAGAGCCAGGCGAAAAAGGAGATCATGCATGATCCCAGATTTGCTTTGCGTGGCTGCACGCTGACAGATTGGTGAGTGTGCAGCATTGCCGTGGTCTCGGGTCGTTCTTTGGGGGGTACTGGACTGATACACGTCCCGATCGAGCGGTGGATGGTAGCAAAGACAGGACGATCTCATCAGTGGCTACTCTTATTCCGCCATCGATCGGACGCATTCACTAGGATGACCCCAGGACGAGTATGTGTTCTGCTAGGACAAGCCTCAACCATCCAGGGATCTTCACAATCCTGCAGGCGGGCGTCTGCCAGCTTGGAGCTCTCCAAAATGTGCCGCTAGCTTTGTTTTTCCATCATCGTCTGTTCTCCTCATTCTGATTGCGCGCGCGCGGCGGAAACATGATGGTGTGATAGGCTGACCAGGTGTCGACGTATCCACATCGTCCTCGGCTGCGATGAGTGTTCAGCTGAACACCATCCAAAAGCACTACAAACCAAGGAGATAGTGGTCATGCGTTGCCGAGCGCGGAAAAAGCTTGAAGAGATTGAGCTGCAGCTATGCTTTGGACACATGGGAAAGCTCCAGCGATTCCAGCAAGCTTTCTGGACCGCGCTCTGCACCTCACACGTGGTCTCCAGAGATCGGTGCAAGCCACGACACGGCGCCACCCCTGGTAGATGCGCTATAGCAGATCCGGGTCGAAATCCGAGCAGATGCTGACGGACATGCTGGCCAGAGCAGCAGTAGATCACACAGACACGAGGATTGCGAACAACAACCTGAGCAGTCTGTACTGAAGGCATTCGTCTTGGATCCTTTGATGGGATGTGCCTTGCAAGCGCTGGGCTCTAATGTGACAGGTCTTGCCTCACCGGCGATGAGCGCTCGCCAATCATTTAATCTCCTCTCCTGCGATCAGGCTGCCTGGGACTCAGAGCATAAGGTGATGCTCGGCAGTCGACATGGCCAATGCGAAGCAAAGGTCTGGCTGCAAGAGATAAGCGTCAGCTGTCGACATACAACGATAGCCGTGCGATGGACGACTCTAGTGCAGCCCAAAGAGTTTGTTGTGCCTCTTGGATACAGCCAAAGTCTGTTTCAGCGCGCGTGTAGAGCACGCGGAAAGACGCCATGGCCGAGTCGATGCTCGTGTGTATCTCATAGTGTCCGGTGGACGTTTTGGCGCTGCTTCGCTCCCGAAACGTGCGCACTGGTTCAAGGGGAGGCCTGTCGATGGGAAGTGAAGCTGGGCGGACGCGAAGCAGGGAGATTGCACAGTACTGTACATATGCAGGTGCGAGGATCGACGACAGACATGTTGGACAGGCATGCTGCTGGTCGATTAGGCGATTTGAGATGAGCAGCGAGCAGAAAAAGGCCGGCTGCTCATCCTTTGCTTCTCCTCTTCTTTGCTTGCTCGGAGCAAAGCCAGATCCAGCGCATCGTTGTGTCTCGCTAAAATGGCCCGTGAACACTAAAACTTGGCCCTAAGGGAAAGCATGCTCTCCTCTAGCGCACCTTCCACAGAGTCTAAGTATATTTACATGAATACCCGCAGGAGAAACACTGGGCAAGGATGGTGGCTAGCCCTCGAAAGCCTTCCGCACGCCAGGCTTCTAAGCTTAACAAAGGATCGTCGCGCCCACTCTAGACAAAGGACCACAGCTCATCTTCTCATTCTACCTTCAGATATCAATTGTCAACGGACGTGACGACGTGTCCGAGGCCAAGGCTTTGCCTAATCGTGCAACTTCATAATAACAGACACGCCCTGGGCGGGTCTGACTCCTCCATCTCACAAAGCACCAACACCAGCAGTCGACAATCGCTACAGGTTGTTCCTGCTGCATAACTCTGTCTGCATTCCGATCTTGATCACACACGCCTCGATCTAATCCATTCGACCACTTCGAGCAACACATACCTTCGCATTCTTTCCTCTTCTCTGACATCGATCGTCGTACTGTAACAGTGGACGAGAGACAACATAGACAGACTCGTCCGGCCTTGTTTCTTGTCTGATCAACGAAGCCAACACCCTCGGTAGCAGGACAAAGAACTTCACGTCACCCTGTACGACAACTGTTTCCTGTCTGGTCCTGCGCCTGAAGCTATTTGGACATCTTACACACGTCCGGCTGCCTCATCCTGCGACAGTCACACCTCCCTGCCTCCACACGCCACCTCTCTGGGACGACCTTGCATATCCTTGCGTCGCCACACCTTGAGCAATCCACTCGTGTGGTGTTGCTTATCCTTCGTATCGGTATCGTCGCATACCTGTACAAAGTCCTCCATCCGTTTCCTCGGATTCGACACTTGATCGGTCTCGACGTCTCCCAGCAAGGGTAGACTCGTCTCGTCTCTGCCAACTACAGTCCAACGACAAAGCTCTCATAATCAACCGCAATCGTGGCTGCTGCAGTAGCATTTCCACCTTCGATGCAAAGTGGGACAGATCCCATGAGCGCTCCGGCCAGCTTTGCTGCTCGGAGGCCGAATGCTTCGACATTGCCAAGCTTTGAACTACCACCACCACCTCTTACTGGTCTTCACCACAAGTTCCAGAACTATCCAACTCTCAATTCAGGCATCTCGAGCTCGACCGCTGCCGTGCAGAGCGTGGGCAACTTGCTTACACCACCATCGAACGGTTCAGCAGACGGACTGAGCCCATCCGGACAATTGAACCACTCAGGCCTTGTTCAGCCATACACTCCAAACAGCACCACATCGATGTCATACCCAGGCACAGCGCCCTACGGCTTCCAGTCGAACGGCCAGCAATACAACCAGGGCCGAGGCCTCTTCTCACCGTCATTGAACTCGATTGTTCGTGGAAACGGATCTCCTTCTGCTTCGGACATTCCTCCACCACCGTCCTATGAATCATACCAGTACCCAACTTCCTCGATGTCGATGTCTGCACCAGCTCTGCCGACAGCACACACACAAATGCTTGGTAACAGCATGATCACACCAGTCTCTGGCTCGCTCTCCCACCCATCGCCAGTAAGCGCTCACGATGCCTACGCCAGGCCACCACCCACGCCAGGCTACCACAGTGGCTCCCAGGCTTCGTCCACACCACAACAAGGCACTTTCACGTACTCGACAGGACCATCCCCAGTCCAGCAGAGTCCCGTCAGTGCAGGTCCATTATCGAGGCCTTCACCAGTTCACGCCCATGGACCAATCCCTCCTCTTCACCATCCACAGACACCAGGCTACCCTCAAAGGCCGTACACATACCCATTGCCAGGTCCTATACTTTCGAATGTGAGCAATCCTTCCGCTGGTCTCACGTTAGTAGGAGGAGTGGTGCCAAATGGAATGCCTATGACATACAACAGCGGCCATGCAGCAATGCAGCAGATGTACCATCAACATCCTCAGCAACCGAACCCTCAAAACGATCGACCATTCCGCTGTGATCAGTGTCCTCAGAGCTTCAACCGAAACCACGATCTCAAACGACACAAGCGAATTCATCTGGCTGTCAAGCCATTCCCTTGTGGTCACTGTGACAAGAGCTTCTCACGAAAAGATGCATTGAAGGTATGTTCAACTCCAGCGTTGCGACTTGACCTTATTAACAATTTCTGCAGCGCCACGTTCTCGTCAAAGGCTGCGGCAAAGCACAAGCTACAGCAGACGTCAAGTCTCTCGACGGTTCAACATCGCCAGACACCAAGAGCGAAGAAACCAGCCCCATTATCAGCGGAGCGGCGCCTTGAAGCCTGACCATCGACATGCGGTCTTCGAAATGTGTTTACTTTGCAAAATGATACCCTTCTTCACCAATTTCTCCATGGTACATCGATCGGCGCAGGATATAATGCGAATGGGACAGCGCTAGCTATTGCTTTGCATGTAAGATGGAGGCGTACACTCAATGGGAGTAGTGACAAGGGCTGATGTATTGGGTGGACATGAAATGGCTGGAAACGAACAGACGGAATGTATATTGCCTGAGCGAGCGATGTGGATAGCTTATCCTTTTGATGAAATGCAGTACGAATCTTCAAGCAATTGTGCACTTCCGAAACGACACATGCAGTGCTAGTAGAGATGTACCGCCTGTCGGCAGCTTGCTCATCCTTGGTTGTGCAGCATGCAGATCGTGCTCATAGAGATCAGACCAGACGCCTGGTATTTGCCGGCGCGCTATTTCGTCTCTTGGCGCTCACAGTTTGTCTCACCTCACCTCGTCTTGTCTTCTTGATGTTTCCATCTCTTCGCAATAATGCTGCATCTCTCTCCTTTCAGCATCCGTCTCATAGATTCACTCATCTGGTCCTCATCTCGAAAGATCCACCTTGTGCCGCCAGAGGTGGCCGGACCGGCAGATGTCGTCCCTTTGATCCAGCATTCCGGGTCACGGACGACCTGGATCAAATGTGAATACCTCCGCTACGCGTGTGCCCACCGAGCTCATCACCGACTCTCGATCGCGTACAGTGCTAGTGAATGGCTGTGCTCATGCCACTATGTTGACAGGACGTGCAGCTGAGAGTTGTGCTCAATGCACATGCGCCATGAATGGGATTCTGGGACAGACTCAAACTGCAAACATCGTGTAAGAGGTGCTGACAGTATCAACATGAGTGAGAATAGGTGAAGAGATGCTGTGAGGATCTCCACAGAATATGTAAGCTAATTCGTTCTTTCCTGATTTACTTGTGTTGACGACAATTACCGTGGCGCGCTTCTCATTCCTCAGCGTGAAAACAATCCCGACGGTCTAGTACACATTCCACAAGTACTCTTTCAAGCACATTCTAGCATTACGGTATACTACCATCGGTGAGTCCATAACGGCGTTTTCCTTTTCTACGTGCAGCAGGCGGCGGCGGTGGAAACAGTGGCAGCAACAGCTTCAGTGGTGGCAGCAACAGCAGCAGCAGCAGCAGCAGCAGCAGAATCGGCAATAGCAGATAGCAGACAGCGAGCACTTGCTTGGCGGCAGTACTCTTGCTAAAGGAAGTATCATCAGACGATCGGACAGCTGCTCCCGAATAGCCATCCTTCAACATTTCACAGGACTGACCTCGACAAGCTTCTCGCGCACGCGTGATTCACACGTACTACACGTGCTGTGAATACGCACTTTAGCACCGCATCCCTTTACACATCAGATCGTCCATCTGTTTACTCAACAAACATTTGCACAAGCTCATGTTGCGCCGGCTGTAAACACTGGCCGTTTGGATACGGGGGTGCACTGGACAGGCTCGGAGTAATCGACGAAGCACAAATAGTTCTCCCGGCATACACTCCAATGACAGTCTAGGCACTCATAGTATCTTCGCAACATGGCAGATCGTTATCAGCGCTATCGACGGCCTCTGGCTGAGCTGTCGATCCATAACAACACACCTGCTCCCACACAACAGCGCCCGCATGGCAAAGCTCGAGCTGTATCAGACCCACCTATCACCGCACTTCCACACAACGTCTCTCTCGAAGCCAATGGCTCTCTCGCACAACGAAGCCCAGAAGCTACTCCTGACAACCGTCGAGTGCACCAGATCGCCACCGAGGCAGACGGCGAAATGAAGCGTTACTCCGCAGTCTCTACCACATCAACAACCGCTTCCAAGCGCAAGACATACATAGGACACTGGCAGCTGGGCAAGACAATCGGCAAGGGTGGTTGTTCAAGAGTTCGTGCTGTTCGTCACCGCTACACCCAGCAGTATGGCGCTGTCAAGATCATATCGCGAGCGACTGCCGAGAATACTCTGGCGCAAAGTCTCGCAAATCTAATTCAAGCGGCCAAAGACATGCCCACAACGCCTGGCATCAAGCCGATCCCGTTCGGTCTTGAGCGTGAAATCGCCATGATGAAGCTCTTGGAGCATCGAAGCATCGTTAAGCTGTTCGATGTCTGGGAAAATCGCAGTGAGCTGTAAGTTGCAATACCTTTCGTACAAAGCCGTCCACTGACAAACATAGCTACCTCATCATGGAGTACTTCGACGGTGGAGAGCTCTTCCACCATGTCGAGCAACGCCGTGGTCTCCGGGAGCGAGAGTGTGATCGTCTTTCGCCAGATTGTCTCGGCTTTGCTGTACTGTCATCGCCTCAGCATCTGTCACCGCGACCTGAAGCCAGAGAACATTCTACTCAACATCGACACTCTGGAAGTCAAGCTTATCGACTTCGGTATGGCTGCGTTACAGACAGTCAATGTAGGCACTCTCAGCACTCCATGCGGAAGCCCTCACTACGCTGCACCAGAAGTTATCAGCTCGAAGAAGTACGACGGCAAGCTCGCAGATTCTTGGAGCTGTGGAGTCATTCTATATGTCATGCTCACAGGAACCACACCATTCAACTACTCGCCAGACCACAACATTCGCGCATTGTTCGCAGACATTTGCCGTGCCAGATACACCATGCCACAGCATCTGAGCCCTGAAGCGCAGGACTTGATTCGACGAATCCTCGTGCCTGATCCACAAGGTCGAATCGGTCTTGATGAGGTCTGGAATCACCCGTGGATGCACAAGTATGACGAACAGCTTGGCTTGAACGGTCCTCAAGGCAGCAAAGAAGCTGCTATAGGACCACTACCCAAGCTCGAAGACTGGAACCTCAAGCGTGCTCAAGACATCGACCGCACAATCCTTCGCAATATGCGTCCATTGTGGCACAATGACACGGAAGGCCACATCATCAGTCAACTTCTGAACAAAGAGATCAACCAAGAGAAGATCTTCTACGCAGCACTGGTCAAGCATCGCGAGGAGAGCCTCGAAAACTACATCGGCGAATATGATAACATGGGCTATTCAGCAAGCGACTACCACCATTCTCGTCCTCCAAAACCACCACTTCCAGCACCACTCGAGGCTCGATCACAGTCTCAGTACTCTATCTTGAACGACGAACATCTTCGTCCAAGCCACAGTTTCGTGGAGCCACCGCCATCATCGATAAGTAGCTACGATCCATATCGCTCCTCTCGAGACCCAGTCACTGGACGTGCCGACTATACGAATGTCGTGGTTCACCGTAACAACAGCAGTAACCGACCAAGCACACGAGCAAGCATTCGTCAGAATAAGTCCCTGCGTGTTGAAATGCTCAGGCACAACAAGCGTGGCATCTACGCCTCCAGCTCTTCCCTTGCACACAGTCGAAGCTCACTGATTCGCTCATCCTTCTCGAGGAACTCCCTAGCGACTAGCAACTGGCCTAGCAGCCCGCCTGTGATCTCTAGAAGACCTTCCGATGTCCACAAGCGGAACGTCAGCTTCAATCATATACGTCGCACATCTTCCAGCGCATCTTTCACTCCAGTCACACCACGAGGACGCGATAATTCATACAATAGAGGTAGAAGTGTGGCCAGAACCATCGAATTCGACGGTAGTCCAGACATGGCTTCAGAGCAGATCATCACATCAAAGAAGGCACAGCTCGTGCAGACCCCAGGTATTCGAGCACGCAAGACCTCAGATACACCCAGCCACACTTTTCGTAGCGAGATCAGGAAGCACAGCATGGAACTTGAGAAGGCGTGTGAGGAGGCATTCTTCAGGACTTCTGTCGGCTCCGAGACATTGACGCCATCGACCCAACACACTGCTGGAACCGAGACACCACCGTCTTCCGTCTCTATGCGTGGCTCTCAGACACCGGAGCTCAACACAAGCAAGCCACGACCACTTCCTACCGTTCCAGGTGATGCGCCAACCACATTTCTGACACGAACACTTAAGGAGTTTCGCGCCAAGCTGGTTGCATATCGACCAGACGGAGACAATGATGAAGCCAAGTTTGGCGAAGTCATGAAGATGATCGACGACCTTGTCCCTGCGCAGCAAAGAAACACTAGGCGCTTCATGTCTGCACCAGAGCCACGCATTCCCGATCATATTGGCAATGGCCTACCAATCATTTCTGAGGAAGAGAGCAACAGTGATGTTCACTCTCCAAGATTCCGCTCCTTCACTGCTCCTGTTGAAGGTCACAACCAGACCATTCGAATGGTGCCTGCATCCATCGCTCCTCTTAGCATTCGTAAGCGTGCTCGCGAGGGTGATCAACGAGCAGATGCACCACAGCCAGATCGTCTTCGCCGACAACGAAGCCATGACACCGCGGACATACTTCAAGCTATCGACGAGAATGAAGTCCTGAAATCGGCACAGCCAGCTGTCGCACGCAAGAAGAAGTCTGTATGGTTTGGCTTCGGCAAGAAAACTCCTGCTGTCACTCAACCTGGACCACCGGCTTCCAGACGCATCTCGGTGCTTGAAGCAGAGACGAATGATCTCACTCACGACGTGTCGGTCTCTGGCACAAGCAGTGAATTCCCGATCCGCAGACCTGTCAACAAGCAAGACAACAAGCGTGGTCTCGGCAAGTGGCTGGGCAAGCGTGGTGCCGTCAAGAGTACCGAAGCAAGCGACATAGGTATGTCACGACATGGTTCAATCAACGACTGGCTGACTTCGTCAGGCGACCTGACCGCGCACAATCGATCCACGGAGTCGCTGTTCTCGAGTGACTCTCCATCACCATCTATCGCTCAGCCGGTCAGCTCAGGCAAGGGTCGATCTTGGTTCGCTCGCTTCTTGAACATCAAGCCAGCTCAGAAGTTACTCTGCTTCAGCATACCTCGCAGTCGAGCTCGCCAGGAGCTGATCATCCTACTCAAGGAGTGGCAGGCACACGGCATTCGAGACCTACAGTACTCGCGCGAGACACAGACGATCACAGCTCGAGTCGATCGGCAGAACTCCCTCGACATCAAGCCAGTTTCCTTCCGCATTGAGCTCTTCGTTGTGCTTGAGCATGGTCGCCGAGTCGGCTTGTGCATTGCACGCTTCACTCAGACCAAGGGTGCTGCAAGTGGATTCCGCAAAACGCTCGAGGTCGTCGATGGGGTTATGCGTGCCCGTGCTTGGCTTGTCGAGAACGAGGAGAAGGTGAAGGCATTGTGCAGCGTTATCGACGGCTGAGATGTTATCAATGGGTTGCAAAATAATGGAGTCGAGACGGTCAATTCAGCGAGGCATCGAACTGCTTGCGAGTGTGAATGGACAGACTTGACGATGATATGGCATAAGAGTGTGCAGGAGTGTCCAATACTCCACGAGGTATTGTAAGCAGAAGCATATATTACGAATCTGCAGCTGCGTGATAGCTTGAGCAGTCTTTTCATATAGGCTGTCTCTTAATCATAAGGTAATGGGAGCACGTGTTTCTATACGTATGGCTAAATGAGTGGGTGGTCCAGACTCGGGTGTTGCAGATGATTTAGCAAGCGGCTAGAAGGGCCTCGCATGCATGCAAGGAGACTGACAGCACATCTTTTCTGCATCTTAGCGAACCTTCCATGATCACTACTGTATCGGGTTCGTCACCTCCACGAGCACAACGGGTTTCTCCACTTCCCTTTGGTGCAATTCAACACTTCTAGCGACGAAGCTTTAGAAGCATCACTTTGTGAGCACTATTCATGCACGCTGTGCAAGGTGCACCTGGACTACAGTAGTGTTGGTCCTGCGTTCCAGGGCATTGTGGCAAGTGACTGTCTTATCATGCAGCTTTTCTTCTGTACTTCCTAGTGGCTCTCACTTCACTTCAGCATATTTCGACAAGCAAACATGGGTTCAGACTCGATCGTGGTAGAAGAAGCCGTGCCGGCACCTCCAGCCACACCACCAGAGGTGAGCAAGCAAAGACGATGGTCTCGCCTGCAAGAGCTCTGGGATGATGCGAAATGGACTTTCACGACTCGAGAAGGCCTCGTCGGCGACTATGACTATCTCTACCTCTTCACACCGAACATCTGGCCACTGAACCGGCGGTACAAGGACCACACTCCACCATTCTTCTACCCTGACGACAAGATTCCGCTACTGCTGATCATTCTGTTGGGCATCCAGCATGGACTTACAATGATCAGTGGTATCGTCAGTCCGATCTTAGCAGTGGCTGGCTCAGGCTTTCACTTAGACAGTGCCACAACTGAGTACCTCATATCGGCAGGCTTCATCACCAGTGCGATTGCTACATTCCTTCAGATTACTCGCGCAAAAATCGGAAACACTCAGTATCGCTTTGGCACCGGCATGCTCAGCGTGGTTGGACCGACATTCGATGTGATTGCCATCAGCATCAAGTATACTGCGTTGTTGTACGCTCGAGGCGACTGTCCGGTTGCAAAGGACGGCACACGTCTACCCTGCCCTGCCGCATATGGCGCCCTCCTAGGCACAACTCTCTGCACAGTCTGGGTACAGTTTCTTGTCGCTTTTTTGCCTCCTAGGCTGCTCAACCGGCTCTTCCCAAAGGTAGTGACCGGCTGTCTCCTTCTACTGTGCGGCATCTACCTCGTCTCCACTGGAGCCGCATCCTGGGGTGGAGGATCAGCATGCATGAATGGCACCGGCGTAAATGCACTCTGCCCGAGCACTCAAGCACCCAAGCCTCTTCCATGGGGAGATCCGAAGCTGATCGGCCTGGGATTTGCAACTTTCGTCACCATCGTCATCGTCGAGATCATCGGCAGTCCTCTCATGAAAAGCGCCAGTATCATCTTTGGTCTCGCAGTTGGTAGCATCATCTCGGGAGCTACTGGCTACTGGTCAGCCGCGCAGATCAACCAGGCTCCTACAATCACTTTCCTATGGACGCAGACGTTCAAGTTGTCGGTGGATGGAGCGCTCGTGCTGCCACTCATGATCATGTTCATCTGCGAGGCGATGACTTGCATGCCTTGTATTCTTGCAACAGCAGAGATGTCAAACTTCGAGATCGAAGGAACGGACTTCAACTCTAGGATCCAGGGAGGTATCCTTTGCGATGCAGTGGGCACTGTCATCAGTACGCTGGGCACTGGTCTGCCGATGGTCAGCCATGCGGGAAACAATGGAGTCATTGTTGTAACGAACTGTGCGGTAGGTGAAAGACTGCGTCAACTAACACCAAGAGCCTTACTGACATCCAAGCAGAGCAGAAGAGCGGGATATTGTGCTGCTGTGGTGATCTTCCTGATGGGCGTCTTTGGTCGATTCGGTGCAGTGTTCGCAGCCATGCCACCGGTGTGTATTTCTATACTTACCTTGCGTCGTGCTGAGCTGACAATCTCGCAGAGCGTTCTTGGAGGAATGCAAACTTTCCTGTACTCAACGGTGGCAGTGGCCGGCCTACGAGTGATTGCGCTGATTCCATGGACTCGGCGAAACAGATTCATCCTGTCTGCCGCTCTGGGTATTGGTCTGCTAGACATCGTCGCCGAAGGATGGTTCGCCAAGATCCTCACTTACTCTGGCGACAACTACAACCTGGCAGGCTTCGAGCAGGGCATCAACCTGCTAGTCGAGACGCCGTTCATAATCGGCGCTGTTGTCGCCGTCATCTTGAACGCAATCATGCCTCTGGACAAGAACGAGCGAGTTCTGCCAGGTCCAGGAGATTCACATGCTCTGCCGCAGGAGGTGAAGCTCAAGGCCGATAGCTAGATTCTGCTGCACACTTCCAGCTTTTCCCGGTCCCACTTGTTGCGCCAATTCCATCGTGGTCCATGTGCATGTGCAGACGTTGACGTGAGATGAGATGAACGATATCGGCCGTCTGGGAAAGCTGTTGAAGCACAGACTATGAGCTCAACAGGATCGAGGCCATTCGGAGAAAGTCGCGTCTCGAAATTTTGAAAATAAAGATCGGCTTCTCAGCGCGTGCGCGCATCGGCGACAACCACACACACCCCAGCACCTTATTACCCAATGCTGACAGCCAGATAAAGCTGCAGCAAAGCTTCATCGCATAGTCCTCACGTTGCATCAATGATACGCTCAGCTGCGACTCCAATGCTCGGCGCATGCGCGTCCAAAGCATCCCAGGCTTCATGCCGCCCCGCCGCTATCAGAGCTGTCAAAAGAGCCTCACGATGTCATACTTCTTCCACTTTTCTTCCTAAACACACCTCGTCCTCCTCCTACACCTTCTCCTTGACTCAGACACGAGCGTTCTCACACACCGCACGGCTTACATCACAAGAGCTTGGCGCAGGCGCAACCTCGGGAGCTTCGATAAGAGCATTTTCGAGCACAGCAAACATGGCAATACGTGAGCGCACTGAGACAGACGCCTTTGGGCCAGTGCAGGTCGATGAGAGTCGGTACTGGGGTGCTCAGACTCAGCGGTCTTTGACCAACTTCAAGATCAACCAGCCCCAGGATCGCATGCCACCACCAATCATAAAAGCCTTCGGTATCCTCAAGGGCGCAGCTGCGGTTGTCAATGTTAAGTTTGGCTTGGGTTAGTATATCGCACAGCAGGTGAGACCTATATACTGATGGCTTGAAGATCCAAAGCTTGGCAAGGCCATTGAACAGGCCGCTGCTGAAGTCGCATCTGGCAAGCTGGACGACCACTTTCCTCTGGTCGTATGGCAGACTGGCTCAGGCACCCAGTCGAACATGAACGCCAACGAAGTCATCTCTAACCGCGCCATTGAGATCCTTGGTGGCCAGATGGGAAGCAAGAAGCCGGTGCACCCGAACGACCACGTCAACATGAGCGCCTCCTCGAACGACTCCTTCCCGACGGTCATGCACATTGCTGCCGTTCTCGAGCTTGAGCAGCACTTGTTGCCGTCGTTGAAGCGTCTGAGGGATGCCATACAAGCCAAGAGCAAGGAGTTTGAGAAGATCATCAAGATCGGAAGGACACATCTGCAGGATGCCACACCTCTCACGCTGGGCCAGGAGTTTGGCGGATATGCTGCTCAGCTCGACTTTGGCATCAAGCGTGTAGAATCCAGCTTGCCACACCTCAAGCTCCTCGCCCAGGGTGGCACGGCTGTGGGAACTGGCATCAACACCTTCGTCGGCTTTGCTGAAGGTATTGCTGAGGAGGTCAGCAAGCTTACCGGCATTCAGTTCGAGACAGCACCAAACAAGTTCGAGGCATTGGCAGCACACGATGCCATCGTCGAGGCGCATGGCCAATTGAACACTCTAGCCGTGTCGTTGTTCAAGATCGCGCAGGACATTCGATTCCTCGGATCTGGTCCTCGATGTGGTCTCGGAGAGCTCAACCTGCCAGAGAACGAGCCAGGATCATCCATCATGCCTGGTAAGGTCAACCCAACACAGTGTGAGAGCATGACCATGCTGTGTGCACAGGTCTTTGGCAACAACGCAGCTGTGACCTTTGCTGGTTCCCAGGGCAATTTCGAGCTGAACGTCTTCAAGCCTGTCATGATCCGCAACCTGCTGCACTCAGCTCGCCTATTGACCGATGGCATGGACTCCTTCCGAGAGCACCTCGTCGAGGGCATTCAAGCGAATGAGAAGCGCATCGCAACTATTCTCAAGGAGAGCTTGATGCTGGTCACCTGCTTGAACCCAATCATCGGCTACGACATGGCCAGCAAGGTCGCAAAGAACGCACACCACAAGGGCCTTACCCTCAAGGAGAGTGCCATGGAGCTGCAAGCGCTCAGTGAGGAGGACTTTGACAAGTACGTCAGGCCAGAGCTGATGATTGCACCAAAAGAGAAATAGATGATGGTTGGGAGAATGTCCCTTTGGTTTTGCATTTTCAGCGAGCATCGATCTACTCCGAGTCATGGATTGGCACATGAAAAAGGCCTCGGTCCATACCCATCTACAGCACTGTGTCTTTGCTTAGACTAGAAGAGATGGTTTACATAGTTACAGCTATTATTGCGTGGAATACTGTGCGTTGCAGGATTGCCGCGAGGCGGCCAATGATTCGTGTATAAGCCATTCAGCCTTTTCGCCGTGCTTGTGTACCTGACCGCACTATACTTTCGAGTATAGTGATCAGGCTAGCAGTTGAGCTCCTGGTCGATCTGTCTGTAATCATTGGCTCCTCCTTCGTAGAAGGCAGAAGGTCACACGCCTTTCGACCAGACAACTTCTTACATCGCTAGTCCGGCCACACACCTGACCAGAACGCGTCAGTGGAGTCAAGTACTCCTTTAGAATGCAGCAGCTACACAAGTGGCACAACCACCACTTCGAGGCGCATCTGCTTGTCAATCCTGGTACAGTCTGAAACTACCACCGGCCGCATTCCTTGCACAAAGCGTTGTGTTGGTGCCGTCATCTAATCCTGACGACCGCTTCTCGTCTGCCTTGCCCAAAACCTTGACGGAAATCGCTTCTTCATTTCCTGCCCTTCGTCTCCACCTGTTCCTTTGCGGCTCTTATGTTAGGCACGTCTCGAACTCGACATTTACGAAAGATGTCCAAAGGTAGCATACAAGCATAAGGACCACAATCGCAAGCTGTACTGCGCCCAGCCCATCGTCATGGCCTATGACCAGCGTTCATATCAGCCACCACCCCGACGACAAGCTGCATCTCAGCAATCGAGACAGCAGTATCAGCAGGACTATGCGCAGAACTATGCACCTCATCAGCAACAATATGCACAGCAGCATTCGCAGCCTCAGGAGGATTATACCTCGCCAGATTATGGAGCCGAAGATTATGGCATGCTGAGCCCGTATGCGCAAGATGCTGGGAATCCATATGGTAATGAGCAGCAGGACTCAACCAATGGGCGAGGATATGGCGGTGCACAAGCATACTCGAGCCAGGCCGCGCAAGGCTATGGAGGGCAGTCGCAACAGCGAGAGAACCGATCTTACGCGCAACCGCAACAATATAGCTACGCTGAGCCACAGAATAGTCGAGCAGGATATGCGCAACATGATCAGCAAAATAGTCGGGCAGGTTACGGTCAGCATGGCCAGCAGAGCAGTCGCGGTGGGTATGCACAGCAAGATCAGCAGAGCAGTCGCGGTGGGTATGCACAGCAAGATCAGCAGAGCAGTCGTGTAGGCTACCCGCAGCACGAGCAATCGAACAGTCGTGGAGGCTATGCGCAGCAAGAACAACAGAACAGTCGTGAAGGCTATGCGCGGCACGAGCAACAGAACAGTCGTGGAGGCTATGCGCAGTATGAACAGAACGGTCACACCGGATCCGCACTTCAATCACGGCAACACCAGCAACACCAGCAACACCAGCAACACCAGCAACACCAGCAACACCAGCAACACCAGCAACACCAGCAGGGCACAAGCTACGCACAAGGTAGTAACCAAGGATATCGCCAAGGCAGACCAGAAGGACATATGCAACAGCAACCGAGCCACGCTCCAGCCGGACGACAAGGCTATCCACCACGAGATGCATATGCTCAAGGTGATCAACGACCTCAAACAGCAGGTTCACAGACAGCTGCCTCCCAGACCTACGACGCATCACTTACGCAAACACAATCTCAGGAAGAGCGCCGGTATGACCCACGCTATCAGCAACGATCTGGACAGAGCCAGCCGGTCAATACTCTCCACCAAAATGGCGCCTACAATGGTCAACAGAACAGATATGCACCAAACCAGAGACAAGCTGCGGTTCCGCCATCTCTTCCACAATCGCAGTCTGCGCCGGTACTCCCTTTGCCAACTGGCCCCAAGAAATTGACCATGGAGGAGTGGAAGGCTCAGGAGAAAGCAAGAATGAAAAAGATGCTTCCAAGCCTGAAGTACTAGCACAGGATAATGCCTTTCCTACATTCCCTACCAAGAAGCCAGAGCCTGGCCGAGGAGGAGGCCAAAGTGCTATGAGCACAAGAAGTGGCGAAGAACACACCCGGCCGTCTACTGCGACCTCTCTTCGTCCCGACGCGAGACCACCACTCTCGCGAAGCAACAGCTCGCAGCCAGATCTAACTGATAGTGCGAGACCCTCTCTGGACCACAAGCCTCATGCATTTGAGTCTGCACGGCCTTCGATGGACAGTCAGCATCGACCAGAGCGTATAGCCAGCCCTCTGCACCGTATACAGACTCCGCCGCAACAAGTCATCCGTCCAGCACGGACAGACTCCTACAACACGACGCAATCTCCACCCGTACGATCTGCTAGATCAGCGATGCCTTCTGTTGACACCCAGACGCAAGTGCTGCCACCACCGTCTGGCCCAGTGTCTCCAAGTAATGCCAGGCCGTCGACTTCTGACTCGAATCCCTTCGCCCGCAGACCGTCTGAGCAGCCAATGAGTCCCCTAGGCAAATTTGCAGAGTCTGCACAAGATCAGGGCTCTGTTGGACAATCAGCAGCCAAGTCGATCTATCAGCATCATCCACAACAATCAGTATTGAGTGAAGTCTACGATAACTATCTCGAGAAGCGCGATACGATGGCGTCGAAGGCAAGCTTCAGCCAGAAGTCAATGACGAGAGACGAAGAGATCGAGGCAGAGATGCCAGACTTCGATTCTGCCGCAACCTCACAGACCGACATCATGAAAAAGCGAAGACAGACAATTGACCAGCATCTGGGACAACCGGCAGCAGAAGCACCGCCAATGCCAGCAATGCAGAAAGATCACCATGGGTCCTCATCCACCAATTTCGACTTTGGCTTTGGTCAGCAGCAAGAGCAGCAGCAGCAGCAAGGTTATACCCAACGACAATATCAGCCTGATTCCGCTCTGGAGAGGCCGGTTCAACCCTATGCGAATGAAACGTACGAGAGAAGATCAATGGACGATACGAGACAGGGACAGCAGACGCTTGTCAATGGTCGTCCACCACCACAGCGCTTCTACGGCAATATGCCACCACCATCGAGACCTGATTTTGACCGACAAGCAACAACATCTTCAGATCCAGGTATGCAGCGCGTAGGTAGTGCACCACCCGGGCGACCAGGAACGCAACAGAGTCTTCAACCGGGCTTACCAGATGCACGAAGCAATTCAGTGCCTGGAAACCCAGATGCACTACCAGCACATCCAACTCCGATTCGTGCAGGTCTTATTGGTGGCTCGTCAGCGTCAGCTGCTCCTCGACCTGCGCCAGTCCGGAACTATGGCAACACACCACAGGCTCCTCCGACTCCTGCTCCTCGTGCAGTATCGGGCGAGCAAACTAAAGTGCCCATCACGCAAGGAGAGCTGCAGCAACTACGAGCTCAAGTCGAAGCAAACCCTCAGAGCATGAAGTTGGCGCTGCAATACGCCAAGGCGCTCGTAGAAGCCAGCAAGGTCCTCGCCAACGATAGCGGCCGAGCTGATCCAAAGACTGCTGCCAAGAACCGCGAAAGATATATCATGGACGCCTACAAGAGAGTGAAGAAGCTGGTGTCTGCTGGATACCCAGATGCTCAATTCTATCTTGCCGACTGCTATGGTCAGGGTATGCTAGGTCTCGAGGTCGATGCCAAGGAAGCTTTCAAGCTGTATCAGGCTGCTGCGAAGTCCGGACATGGCACTGCTGCGTACCGCACTGCCGTTTGCTGTGAGATTGGCCCTGAAGAAGGTGGAGGCACGTCTCGAGACTACCCTCGTGCTGTGCAATGGTATAGAAGAGCGGCTGCATTGGGCGAGACCGCAGCAATGTTCAAGGTTGGTATGATCTCCTTGAAAGGTCTCCTTGGCCAACCACGCAACCTGGGCGAGGCAACCACATGGCTGAAGCGTGCCGCTGAGCGTGCAGACAAGGAGAATCCACATGCTCTGCACGAGTTGGCCGTGCTGTACGAGACTGCCAATTCCACGCCTGAATTGCGTCACAAGGTCATTCCCGACGATGCCTATGCTTTGTCGTTGTACAAGCAAGGGGCGGAACTAGGTGCAAGGAACTCACAGTTCAGACTTGGCCAGGCCTACGAGTATGGCCAGCTAGGACTGCCTGTCGATCACCGAGCGAGCATTGCCTGGTACTCCAAAGCCGCAGCACAGGGTGAGCATCAAGCTGAGCTGGCTCTTTCTGGGTGGTACCTGACTGGCGCTCCTGGCATACTCGAGCACTCCGATACGGAAGCATATCTGTGGGCGAGGAAAGCAGCTCGAGCTGAACCGCCGTTGGCCAAGGCCATGTTTGCTATGGGCTACTTCTGTGAGACTGGCATTGGTTGTGCTCAGAACATCGAGGAGGCTAAGAGATGGTATGGCCGTGCAGCGTGTAAGTCTTCTTGTGCTCTCGATGTGTATCCACTGACACCTTCACAGCATACAAACACCCCAAGGCTCTCGAGCGACTCGAGGCGATCAAGCGAGGTGTCAAAGGAGGGTACAAGGCAATGCCAGCGAACAAGAAGATCACCCGCAAGGACCAGAAGCACGACGAAGCAGAGTGTACGGTGATGTAAAGTCTGCAGCAATGGACAGCCAACCTGCTATGCACAATGAATACATCATTGACATCTCTTAAGCCATTGGCAAATCGGATGCTGATCTCTGGTGCTCGATGAAGTGACCACTAGTCGACTGGTCGAGTTTGACTCTACGTCAAAGACACTGTCGGCGTTGCTTTAGAGGTGATTAGTGAGGTGTGGCTGGTGATGTCTTGAGCACGTACGTCCGAAATGCCAAGGTCACAGATACTTTTGTTAGATACGTTTCAAGATATTGTCTTTCATCTTGCGTGTCTGAGATTGAAACCGACGTGCATTAGCTAGCAGCCGTTGGAGGGTTCGCATTGACTTGTACGCTAATCTCGAACGGCATATTGGTCGTGAAAAGGCCAGATGTGCTCAGACTCTGCTTGTGATGAGCTGGCATAACGCATCAATTTAGGCGCCGCCTGCTGTGAAGCTAGAGAGATGATCACAAGGCCGAGAGCTTGTGGGAAAACTCAACCTCGCATGCTGTAGGTTTGCTTGGCCGTGTGCAAATTTCTTCAAGATCACAAGAGCACACTGACGCGTGTAGATGTTTTCACATGATGCATTTGCATAGTATCTAGACTTATGCTGCTCTGTTGTAGTGATGAGCTATCTCCATGGAGTGTGCTGCATCAGATATTTATCAAGCTCCAATCATTCTTGTTGGTGCCGTGCTCTTTCAACGTCATAGCATGACTTTGTAAGATGGCTGACCATCTAGTGATGTGCTGAGTGAAGCATTTACTTCTTCTGGTCGAGGCCAAGAGCGTGGCTGGCCTGCTGAGCAGCGTTGCCAATGGCGTCGGATGCCTGCTGGAGGTAGGATTCTGCAGATTTTAAGTCAGCTATGCTCATCAAGACGTCAAGTGTCCTGCACTAACCTCCCTGTGCCTGGGTGTGGGAGCTGTTGTTGCCAGAGACAGCGTCAGATGCCTTCTGGGTGGTGCTCTTCTCAGAGGATGGCTGGACGGAGCCTGCAACCTGGTCGGCAGTGCTCTTGGCGGAGTCGCTCAGGCTCTCGAAGGTAGACTTCTGAGACTCTGGCTTGAGGTTGGATGCAACCTTGTCGGAGGTGCTCTGGCGGCTAGTGTTGTCAGTGACAGATCGACAACAACAGCTTGGTCTTGGAAGACTTCGGCTAGAGGGAGAACGTACAGTGAGTCAGACATGTTGATTGATGGTTTGGGGTGAGTTTGGTTGATTTGTATTGAGACTGTGAAGTGGTTGGATGAAGAAGCAAAGGTGTTTGTGGAAGAAAGGATTGTTTATGTAGTAGCAACCCTCGTATGCCCATTCCCCACCACCCCTCATCATCAGTCACTTCTGGCAACAGCAAATGACGTCGCCCAGCCTTGCCTAAGCCACATTGGTGGCCATCGTCACGATGACCACACTCTCACAGACTGCCCTCAGTATCGCGCCATCTGCCACAGATCGCTCGATTACCTGGCCTCACCACTGGTCTACGAATTGCCAAGTGGCACGCTCTATTTTGACAAAGGGACAGCCTCGACCTGAATGATTCTCGGTGCAGGCACCAGTATTTCGTTGTTGCTCAAGAGTCTACCATCATCATCGTCATGTGTAGACGCTTGTCTTCTCGTCTTCCGTTCATCTTTCACGTGTCAGTCGGCAGCGAGTCAGCCTCTCGAGAAGAGCCTTGCATAACTGCACTCCTCCCACAGGACTTCGCTGTGGAGCTGTGACACAATCCTGGTCTAGATTCAAGCTGCTTTCTGCATAGGTGAACACCGAGTTGTAGCGAGCTCCATCCGCCTGACTATCACGCCAGTTTGTGCTCCTCTGATCTGAGCAAATCAAGCCCACTCCAGAGCTCTGGTACACATCCACCTCACTCATGGCAACTCGGTCCACCCTAACACTGCCCAGCCTGCTGTACTTCGCTGCGGAGATGCTTGCTTGTCGACCTATGATCGGCAGCCAGCGTGATTCCATGCATTGACACCTTCCAAGGGTCGGCCTTGCACGACCTCAACCGCGCTCGGCCAATAGCTCTATGCAGAGTGCTAGAGCCGAAGTTCATTCGAAACGTTTCAGGCATGGACGCACAGCAGATAGGTGCGTTATCACATGCAGAATCCTCAATGACATGAGCCTGTTCGAGGTCTTGGGCCTGTTCCAAGCGAAGCCGATTCGCGCGATGTGATCTTGTGTCCAGCCTCGCAGTCTCAAACTTGGAGTGCATGCAGGGTAGTCCTTTGCGGTATTGGGTTTTTCTTTTCTGGAACTCCCAGCGACTGCCAGCACTCGCGTGGTGAGGAACTAATTCTCCTGCCCTGCCACGGTCACTGAACCATGTAATTGTACCACCTCATTTCATCGTTGTGTTCGCCGCGATGAAGCATCCCCTTCACCTGTTCCTGGGCCGTATGAATCGTAATTTCCTGTCGGGGCATACCAGCCAGGTTGAGCAGGTTGAGGTTGAGGTTGATAAGTATATGGCATGCCTGGACTGAATTGTTGTGTCATTGGAGCACTCGCTGGAGCAGATTGTGGACCTGAAGCTTGATGCATATGAGCGCTCTGTATGTCCAGGCCAGTGAGACCGTGAGGAACACCACTCATATCGTGTACAGGATGCGCGCCAGCATATACGGGCGATGGCCCAGCGTAGGACGTGTGCATAGTTTCGAAGCCATAAGACATCGCTCGTGTTGGTTGTTGTTGCTGCTGATACATATGCCATTGTCGTTCGTCTTCCGGAGCAGGAAATGAAAAGGAACGCGTGTCTGTTGGCGTAGAATGTATCGAATCTCCTCCTGCGAATGGTGAATAAGGCGCGATATTGCCTTGCGGGAATCCGCCAACTGGCCCTGCCATTGCTGATTGTGTGTTCGGGCTCAAATCGCCAGGGCCACTCCATGCCCGCATATACTCCTGCGGTCTGTAGCCGTATTCTGGTCCTGCGAGAAGTCAACAAAGCTGGTCCGTCAATAAGAGCCAGCAAAGACCTACCTTGCCCTTGGAATCCTGCCTCAAACGGCACTCCGCCGAATGCTTGAGGAACGTTCGAAGGTACTGATGGCACGACTGGGAAGTTATTCGTATCGAATGGCCGTCCGGCGGCTAATTCTTGAGGTGAATGTGAAGGCGCGGCAGAGGATGATGACGATGCATTTGGCGTGGTGCTGATTTTGCTGGACGAAGAAGCTTTAGACTCGGGCGGTCCGGTTTGATCGACTGGATAGAAGACACATTGTTTGCCAAGGCGGATACAGTTCGAGCATCGTCCTTGAGGGTCTGCGTCGGCCATCACGCATCGGATCTTGCGTCGCCTACAGTGTCCTGTCCTCTTGTTAGCACTGCTGTCGCACTGGGCATGATAGTCTTCCGACTCACCACATGCGACAGAGATCCTTTGATAGCCGAGCTTGTTCCTCTTCTTGTCCGCCTCGGATTCTGACATGATGTCGATGTAGGAAGCAGGAACTATTGTCGATCTCGCGAGTGCAATAGCAAACAATCCAGACATACGCTGCGGTCGGACCGAGTGGGTCTTTTCTGTGGCGGAGGGAGTGTTGCTGTTAATGTTGAGTGTGACAGAAGATGGAAGATTGACTGTGGTGGGTGCTTTTTGAAATCCTCAACGGCGAAGTGAACTTCGCTGGTTCATTGAGAAGACAGCTTCTTCTGTGCGAGAAGTGAAGTACCAGCGGCTGACGAAGATGACGGACATGACAATGTCTTTGTGATGTATTTGAACGACTCCACCTTGAAGCGTCGGGCCCGAATGTTGAGTTCCAAGTAGCCAGACCTAGAGGTCCAGGATTTGCTGTCGTGAATGTGATATCTGGCTCGTGCCCTCGTACGAGTGAGATGATGTAGAGATTGCGAAGGTGTAGTGTTCGAGAGTGAAACACCTTAGTCGAAAGAGTCGACCAGGAAAAGAAGCTTCGAGGCTACAGAGCAATCAACAGGAAAGGGATGTAACGGCCGAGATTCTGAACCAAGAAAAAAAGCAGGAATGCAGCGTAGAAACGCTGACGATGTAAAAAGAGGATGCAGCAATAGAGTAGCAAGATGTATGTCTCGCTACCCTCACGTCTAAACTGGACCCAACCGCGCTAGACAGTGAAAGAGCTACTTGATGCACACTCTATATGGAGCACTGATCAAGTGGTAGCTGCACGAGCCTCATCGCAGCATGGTCCTTGAGGCGCTGCAGCTTGTGAGCAACTACTCACTGCTCGCCTCGCCACCTTGGTTCCGTCCCATCTCCTGCGACAGATCTGCTGCGACAGCTCTAGACCAGGGAAACTGGCGATTCGTCCGAACCCCACTGAGAGAAACCTTGACACTTCCATGACGAGCAAAACACAAGAATAATGGATGGATAGACTGTGACAAGTGGGGTGTCTTCGCCGAGGGTTGGAGAGTTGTCGACAGCAGAGGTGCCCTTATCAGAAAGGATCAACAGTCCGGACTGCTCATGCTCTTCCCTATGCTGTTTGGTAGTGGCTGATAACGTCCGGAGACCGACTTTGATGATGCTAGGAAGCTTTTTTTGCAATAGACTGCATCTCGGCGTCTCTGCTTCTCTGCTACTGCTCGCTGCTCGTTGCTAGACATTGGCTGAGGTACCGTTCTTACCGCTCGGCAGTTGTGTGACTATGCAAAGGACGTAATCTTGCTTGGTGGAGCTTCGTGAGATACGTCTGGTACGAGACATGTTTCTCGTCCATTGGCTGGGCTCCAGCTGGACGTAGCCGATGCATAGACCAGTAGTGAGGCTGTCGATCGTCGACATTCGACTACCATCTGTGGCGCGGGCGAGCTAGAGTTCGAGCAACACGATGGAATATGCGCAGGGGTCGGAAAAGCCGTTGACAAAGAGGAGGCTCAAAGCAAGCGTCGTAGGCCAAAGCTATGGGCACGACCCAATCTGGATAAGATTCACGTACAAGCCTATAGCTTGACTGCGTTTATGACCGCATGATAGCGTCAAGTACTTCTCATCAAGAATGCGGACCGGATTCATCCTTTGAAAGGACATCACTCACAGTTTTGGCTGTTCCCAGGTGCCCAACTAGGTTATCAAGCCGCGCGCTATGTCTATCTCTCTCCGTCTCTCTTCGTTGCTTTGTCCGTCGAGAGTTTGACACCTCACCAGTTATCCATGTGGCAAGTGGATCGGCAGCATCTTGTGGCTGTTGACCAGGCCGGGTCGTAGGGCAAGGTCAAGGCTTCGTCTCCATCTCGCAATAGCTCGAGACCCGCTACCATTGGACGCTGTAGCTGTGCATGTGGCAGGATTGTGCAGCTGAGAGCGCCTGCTCGACCCGATATATTCGTACACCCTGCTACCGAGGCGTCGCTCCGAGAGGATATCGCTGGTGAGGATCGCAGGAATGATCGACACTCGCCAAGACGTTGGTGTGTACACACGTGGCTCTGTCAGCCACCAAAAAGCAAGCGAGGCTGAATCCTGCTTGCTACATTTCCTAGGCCTGCATGCACATTCGAGCATGGTAGCGAGCGCACATCAAAGCTCTCCATCTTGTCATGGCGCGCAACGATGACACTTTTCCGTTCTGCAGTTGGCTCCAGCACTCTGTGGATTATTGACAGTCGAGCCTTGGCCGGCATCCAGCATCCGTGTATCTACCACAGTTGTGGCTTGACTCAGGGCTGGGCGAAACTTTGCTGTGATGAAGCATAGGTCATAGCAGAGTCGATTGCCGCAGGTGAGGTGATGCTTTTCAAACAGCATGTCTCAGTCTGAGACCGATGTGAACTGCTCCACTCACTCACAGCAATCTCCTCAGTGTCATTGTCAGCTCCACGTTGTACACAGTATTCAGTCCATGGATTGTGGCGTCTGGCCATCGACGTGCATTCAACAGGGTTCAGATGTACGCGGCCATCCCGGTCGATCTCTCGAACGGTATGCAAACCAAGATCTTCGACAGCTTCACTAGTGTCCAGTTAGGATGGTCTCACCCGCTTGAGTCGAGAAGTTCGGTCGTTGTTATCGGCAGGCATTATGTTGTGCTGGTCGTCTATGTCTCGGTGAATTGCTTACGTCTCTCGAAAGTGTTTCCACCCTCATCTAGCGTGCCGGCGACCTGGTCGTGTACCGTTTTTACGAAAGCTTATGCCTCTTCGCGGTCGTTATGACCTGGACTCTCATCGTGATGGACAGAGGATGTCTGTGAGACGTATGCGTGATCTTGAGGCAGCCGGCGCAGACCGTTAGAAACTCTGTCGATCATGTTTGAGGCGCTAACAATGTCGTCCTTTTAATCTCCTTAACTTTCGTCTCTTGGCTGGTTCTTCTCTGAAACAGCGCCATCAGCAAGGCCACTATGTTTCAGGTTGTCAACAAAACATCAGATTAGACAACGATCGAGATGCCGGAATGTCGTTACTGGGCTGCTTGACTCGGTCGTCCTTGTCAATACCAATTTCTGCCCTGCCTGAGTGACATTTGTCATGGGTAACTAGGTTTACGCTTCGAATCAAAACGATTCATGCTAGCAGGAGGAGAGGAGGAGCATGAATCGTAGAACATTCATAGACATGTCGATAAGAGATTGTGCTCTCATGCTGGTGCAGCTCGCATAGCAAGCGCTCGTTCCGCCAGCTTCTGAAAGTCTAGAGAAGAGTGGTTCTTCGGCATCCATTCTCCAGACGCGATGCAATGCACCTTCATCTTCGGGTGGTACTCGAGGCCGCTGAGTAATTTGGGAGTGATGAGGAAGTATTGGCTGCCTCCACTGCCGTCCTCTCGGTTGGATTGACAGGCGATCGAGACCAATCTCGAGTGTACAAGTCTGCATGGTGTTAGCCGAGCACATCACATGTTGGTGTGCGACATACCTCTCGTTTCGTGGATCCATTCCCTGATTGATCTCATCGACGACTCGGAATGGCGCTCTAGCAAGACTTTGGAGTGCCATGAGGTAGAATATGGTCGACACAGCTCTCTCACCGCCAGACTGTCGATGCGAGTCCAGTAGAGATAATGGCTCCTGCTCCCTGAACTTCACCTTGATCTGGATTGCCCACTGCTCAAAGTCCTCATCCTTGTACAGACCAACCTCGCCAGCACAGTTGATGGACGAGAAGTTCTCCGCAAAGGAGGTACTGATCCTGTCGATGATCTCCTGGAGCTGTGGTTCCCATTGCTCACGTATGTTCTGGATGTCTGTGGCGAGCGTCTCAAGAGCGGTTTTGATCTCTTCGACTTGAGTTTGCTTGCTTGCGATCTGCTTCTCCCGATGCTCGAACTCTCTGATGACATTGCGGTTGCCACCAGTGCTGAGGTCAAGTCTTGCTTCGGCGGACTGAATCTCCAGCTCTAATTGGTCTGAAGTCATCCCTTTGATCTCATCGAAGACTTCGGTCTCGGATTCGGATACATCCTGTCCGATTGTCCTGCAGGTTTGCTGAAGTGCTGTCGCTTCCTCTTTGAGGGCTGCCGCAACTGAAATTAAACTGGCCACCTGAGCCTCGCGTTCTGTCAGAAGAGCTGCTTCCTCTGCATGTCTTCGTTGGAGTTGTTGGAGGTCCGAGGACGCTTCCAATTCCATGAGCTCTGCCGCAAGCAGGTCCATATGTACTTGTCGGAATTGCTCGACGGTATTGGCAAGGTTCAGAGCCAATTGAGCCTTCTCGACTTGGAGTCGATCGACCTCATGATGATATGCCTTTTCGAGCCCGCTGAAGTCTGCGATCTTTCGCTGAGAGTCTACAAGGTTGCTTTGCTGAGCTTCTAACTTCGTTGGCAATGCGTCAAATGCTGTGCGTGCCCTTTGTTGTTCGTTCTTTGCAGTCTCCTTGGCATTCTTGGCATCACTGAGTTGCAGTCGCTGGTGCTGAATTTCATCAAGCTCGGTCTGAGCTCGCTGAGCCTCCTGCTTTAAGGTGTCGATCTCGTCGTTCAGCTCAGAGATGTTGCTCCTGAGCTGTCTATCCCGGTCGTGATTTACAGGCGTCTCTGTGAAGAAAGACGCTGGTTTTAGGCCGCTAACACGAGATGAGACACCTGCCGCGCCATATTCGCGCCGGCGAGTCGTCTGCACAAGCTCTCCTGCTGCGACATAAGTCTGGATAGGAGCCTGCTTTAGACCCTCAAATTGTCGCTTGTCGAGTGCACGTGTTGTGTATCCAGCTGAGTCTATGCCGGCATTGTCGCATAGCATTGCAAGCACAGGTTCTGGGCCTTCCAGAAGATCCAGAACCCAGCCTTCCAAACCGTATGATAGCAGCTCTTCCGTAGAGCACGGCGACTGTAGGCTGCTGAGGTCTTTGACCTTCTCCCGAACATAGACATCATTGAGGTTCATGACACCACTAAGTTGGTCGTTGATCCGCTTGAAGTCTGCTTTGTTGGTAGTTGTGAAAGACAACAGGGCTTGCTTCCCTAGCACAGTCTCGACTGCAGCTATGCATCGCTTGTTCTTGATGGTACATGTGATCATAGGCGGACCATATACCTCTCCCTGGAAGCTTTGCTTGTTCTGCTGTATCCAATTCCAAGCTTTGGCAGTATCATTGGACACCGAACCCAGCTTCGACGCCTGCTGACCTACCTGAGATGCCATATGTTCCCGTTCCTTTTGTTTCAGACCAATGCTATGCTCCCTTTGCTGAATCTGACCCTTGAGGTCGCGCTTGAGGTCAAGAAGCTCGCTTTCTTTGTCGTCAAATCCCAATATCTGTCTTTGGAGTTCGCGAATCTCTTGGTTGAGGGCTGCAAAGTCAACTACGGGTGGTGAATTCTTCATGTCGCTCTCAATTTTTCGAATGTTTGTCTTGATAACATTGATGGAATCGTGGATCTTCTTGGTTGTCTTCTTCTCGTTTTCGTGCTGAGTGTGTTGCGCGACGATGTCGGTTTCGCACTTTGCATACTGCTTGTTGATAGTCGATGTTTGTCCGCCAACACGTTTGACCAGGTTCTGCTTGCTGATAACGACTTCCTTGATTTCATTCAGATACCTTTCCTTCTCGTTAGCAGCACGCAGGTTTGGTTCCAATTGTCGCTGTAGCCTGGTGAGCTCTCTTTGTGCCTCTTGCTTCTGTCCTTTGGCAGCTCGAAACTCCTGAATCTTCTCTGTGTAGAGTGGAAATGGCTTGAACTTCTGCAGCGAGGCGAGTCTCTCTTGCAGGTTGGAATGCTCCCGTATACGGTCCACATCTGCTTGCTGAGCACGCTGTCGATCTTGCAGTCGCTTCAAAGATTCCACGAGAGCCTGCTGTTCAGCTTGTTTCTCTTTCGCGCTCTTGCCCAATGCCTTGAGCTCGTCGTGCCATTGGTTCATGTACTCGGGAGCTGCTGCACGTTGTGTTTGTGACAGTAGTTGTACAGGACTCAAGCTGGCGAACTCAACGACTCGATCTTGGGGAAGGAATTGGCACAGGTTATCCACTTGGATCGAGAAGCTGTTTGCGAGCTTCAACACCTCCTTCTTCGAGCTCTTTCTACCATTGATGGTGAACTCGACCTTGCTGCCGTCTTTCGTGATGCGCGTGGAGATTACAGGGTTACTCTCGTGTTTCTCAGGATCCCGTGCTAGCTCGATCTCAATGGTGGCCCTCTGGCTGCCGTGCTTGACGAACTCGCTGATATCCTTGGCTCTGCCCAAGTTTGCAGTACTCCACCCCAAACCCAAACAGATGGCGCACACCAGTGTACTCTTGCCTGTGCCGTTTGGTCCGATAACCATGTTGAGATTCGGACCAGGGTGGAACTCAGCACTGGTGTATGTGACAAAGTTCAGAAGCTTCACTCGAACGATGGAGCCAGGCTGATGGACTGCTTTCCCACTACGTGGGCTGCGTCGATAGTCGTCTGGGAGAACCGGTCCATCGGACTGTGTGTGTATTAGAATAAATCTGCGAGGACTATACGGCTTGCTCACGTCGTTGTCCGGCTGCTCGCTCCATCTAGCAGGTGTAGTCGAGGATCGTGCGGATAGGCGTTGTCTCTTGCGCGAGGAGCCGTTATCGAGCTCCGAATCTGCATCATCAGAGCCTATGGCTTCATCGAACGAGCGAGGAGTGGCCATGGTAGTACCTTGCGACTGGTGTAGTTCGTGCTGAGGTCAGAAGTGAAGGCCCGCTTCACGTGAACCCTCTCGCGCGTCGCGAGCCCAGCACTAGCGCGAATTTACGCGCAGCCAATTGGTATCCGAGGGCAGCGCGACTTCACGAAGAGTAAATATTTGGCTAGACGGTTGACTGCCAGGACATACGGCATGGCGCAGACTCCCAAGGCCAATTCTGCTCAGCATCCACAACCTACAGGAGGTAAGAAACGTAAGAGCGGTCCCGACAATGTTGCAAAAGATGCGCCAGCTCAAAAGAAGGTCAAGTCCAACAAATTCGTGAACTTCAAGGATGCCAGAACCATTGCCACCCAAACCACCATTAAGGCCTTCGAGCATGGAGAGCTGGATGTCGACAAGTTTGTCAAGTCTCGAGAATATGAGATTCGAGCATTAGAGCAAGGACTGGTCAACAGTAAGAAAGCTCTGAGCAAACGAGCATTTCAGCTGGTACCGAAGGATCTGCGACGACGCACTGCTAGTCACAATGCTAAACGAGTGCCGAAGAAGCTGCGTGCTCGCGCGAAAAGAGAGGTAAGTGCCTTCTTGTTCTCGACAACAGCTATTGATCCTGGTAGATGAAAGAAGACAACACACCCACTGTCACAGCAAAACGACGAAGACTTAGCAGCCATCAACGACTTCGTGCAGAGACCGCCAAGAAGCTGAGAGTTCTCGGCTCCAATCGAAGATGTGAGAAGGAGCCTGGCAAACAGCCGCCAGTGATCAAGACCAGAACCGCCAAGGTAAAGCATGCCAAGCTCGCAGAACCTCCAGTACCGAAAGCGAGGTTCAGAAGACGCCAGAGAGACAAGTCATGGCTCCCTACACATCTCTTTCATGCAAAGCGTGCTCGAATGACACCGCCAAAGGAGCCTGTGTGGAGATTTGCTTTGCCAATGACGCCCACAGCAAAGAGCTATCGAGCTACACATCGCACGGCTAGCGATCGTGGTACGATAGCGTTCGATATGAGCTACATGTCGACAATATGTCTGCGAGGCCGTTACACAAGTCTGCTTGGAGCATTGCAAATGCTTGATAGCGATGCCAGCATGAGCCAACTCAGATACTCCCGGCGATGGGCATGGTTGCGCGGAGAGATAGCAATCACTACGGATCTCTATCATCGGGATGCACCAAATGCGCTAATCGCACCAGTGACAGTCATCTGGTGTCCAAGCAAAGAGCTGTCTGAATCAACCTCGTCTGTTGATCTAGACGCACTTAAGGGATGTCTACTTCTCAGAGTACATCCCTCAGCATTCTTCGAGCTATGGGAAGAACTCCTCCGTGTAAGCAAGACTGTGAAACCTGCAATCAACGTCGAGGACCTCAGATATGAGCTTGGTAGCATTGAGTTGATCGGACCTGCGGCGACCGAAGCACTCTTAGCAGTCCTGAAGCCATGTTCTGATGATGACAAGATTGTCTTGTCGCAGATCGATGGTCTAAGCAACACAGCTCTGCTACCTGCCGGTACCGTGTTCGACATGGAGATGCAAGACCCGAGATTGTGTCAGAAGTCAAGGAAGTCGGGGCATGCATTGCAACCACTGATCATACAGTCTGCATCTGATGCACACCGAAGTATAGCAGCACGCTCTGGCGCACTTTTCGATCGACATAAGCGTGTGTTAGCTACGAGCAGTCTGCCGAGTCAAAAGGCTATCAATCGTCGTAGGAGTGAAGCCCCTGTCGACAAAGATCCTCCATCGAAGGAGAAGGATCCTCGAATACCAGTCCTGCTATACACAGCTACGAGTTCGAGGAGTGCCAAACCACTTAATCAATGGACACTGCTACTTCCTTGGAAGTGTGTGCTTCCCGTCTGGTATTCATTAATATACACACCATTGTCAACTGGTCTTCAACCTCGGTTCGGTGGGTTGACAGAGCTGAGAGAGGTTTTGCTGGAGCACAGTCTTCCATGGTTTCCTGCTGACTACCCTGCAACTCGTGCGGGACAGCAGTGGGAGATGCAAGAGAGTCAGAGGCGCAAGAAAGATTGGTCAAGTCATCCAAAGAGTAAGCGAGTCAACTGGGAAGGACTCGAGCTTGGCAATGGCCAGAAAGGAGAAGTAGGAGAAGGCTGGACCAGCGACTGGACGAAGTTGTCACGTACAAGCGTTGAGCATGTCGACAACACACTGACGGTGAAGGACAGTGAAGGAGTCGACAGCCCAGCTCTGCGTCATGTGTCAGTTTCAGTATCCCAAAGCCGTCGACAGGTATCTGATTCTTGCTCTCGTCTGCCACTTATCCAGGTGCGCATCGAGCACATTAGTCGAGGTGTTCCACAGCAGTGTGCTCGAATATACCGACTCCCGGCTTCTCCTACAGCACGCAAACTCTGGCTAGCATTACATCCGAGATACCAAGACAAACACTACGGTGCGAGCAAGCGAATGCACAAGACGGCAGCCAATGCAACGAAGCATGAACAACAGCAACAGTTGGCACGATCACTGCTCGAGAAGCCTAAAGCTGGGCAACCGGACTGGCCAGCGTGTCCCACTGAGGACGATCTGATCGGCTTTGTGACAGCTGGCAACTTTGATCTGAGCGCCGGGTACGGAACAGCTATTGGCAGTATCGTGCTATCTGCAGAACTGGCTGCACGCAAAGCAGCAAGCACATCGCCCGGCGACCTCAGTAGGCTGTGCATCGTTCGCAACAGTGGACAGACCATAGGCCGACTGGCTCGATGGCATCTAGTATGACCGCACTGGAAAAACATTGCAGCAGGAAGATGTGCATCTTACATCTTACTACCACGACTACCTTGACCACTTTCTGACAACAGTCTACAAAGCCACTGTTCTGCTTCTCTTCGCATGGCAATACTGAATTCATGGCCGCCTTCGGGATCGACAACATCAGTGAGACTGATACCTTGATCCTTGCACCAACCGTGCTCTTTATCGATAGCCGCTTTTAGCCAGGTCAAGAAAGGCTCGCTATGCTTGTAATTCACCAGTTTGTCCTTTGCTCCACTCAGGACAAGCAACGACTTACCGGCTAGCTTCTGCTCGATCAATGGATTGAGACGACTGATTTCTGCCTTCGATGGAGGGTGCAGGTGATCGTCGCCAGTGACGGTATCGAGCTCACCGAGGAAGACACCACTTGGATCTGATCGTTCGACCTCCTCGATCAGACTTTGTGGAAAGTCCTTCGAGCCCAGGAAGTTCCTGGCCACAGGCACTGTGTTCATACAGCTCTCAAGCTTGCTCCTGATCGCTCGATCGGTCATGAGACGAACATAGTCAGCACAACCAACAACGATCAATGCTGCATTGATACGTGGGTCTTTCAGAAGGGCCTGCCACGTAGCATGTCCGCCCAGACTGACTCCAGAGCAGATGTGCATGCTGGGCGTGAAGGAGAGGTATGTTGGCAGGTGTGTGATCAGCAGAGAGACATCCTGAGCTGTGCCGGAGAACAACGTCCACATGTCCACGGCGTGATGAGGGTTTCCAGCCTTCCATGAGTCGTTCGCTTTGATGTCGATCAACCGACTACCATGGTTCCTCTGGTCGAAGCAGATACAGATCAAGCCTCTTCCGTTTCGTCCTCGGTGACCATTCCACGCGTTGAGTAACGCTGCTGCCACAAAGCCCATCGAGTCTTGACTGTCATTTCTGCCATGAAGAAGCCATATGCAAGCGACGTTGTCCCTACTCGATGACAACTCATCGAGGCCATAGACCGTGAGCAGTATGCCGGCGATATGCAGGCGTTGGAAGGAGACTGGAATCACATCCTTGAACGCCGTTAGAGTGGGAGGCAACGGCGATTCAAAGGGTGACCGTGACGACTTGATGTTTAGCTGCTGTCCCCAAGATGCAGACGTTTTCTGCTCCATTTGAGTGGTGGTTGTGAGAGGTGAGATCGTCTTTGCCAGCGATGGATCCGGAAGGGCGGCTTTCCCTTGCCGAAGATTGAATGCAATATCAATGCTAATACATTAACATCAATCCGACGTCCCACTATGACATGGATCGATATGAGCATCTTGCAGAGCTGTCATCGATGTCTTCGGTCGAGCTGTACGATGCTGGCAAAATGCTCGTGCTGCAACCGCGAAGCCATTATGCTTTGCTGCACCTGCCTGGGCATGATAACAGAGGCGAAGCCACGGCAGCACGTAGGTACACTTTGCAAGGCTGAGCAAATGTACGTCCTACGCCTTGCATAGCTTGCACAGCACTCAACGCTCTCATCGAGTAAGTCTGGCATGGAGCAAGACTCTATCCTTGAACTTTGACCGACATGCAAGAGCTCGCAATAGCTTTGTACCAATAAAGTGCTATACAGGACGCCATGGCTGATGCTCACCGGTCGATAACCTCCCACTAGCCATGTGGAAGGGTATATATATACTCAGGCGATCAACCAGCAAGACGAGGGCAGCTATATCGCCGTCATGCGCTTCCTCGCTATCCTCGCACTGGCGAATGCCAGGTGTATGGCTCAGTATATCACACTGGGCTCAGCCTTCCTTGATCTAGACACCTGCGCCAGTCCCCAGGGGACCTATCAGTGCTATCAGCAAGCAGGCAACACCGAAACACAGGCATCGCATGTCTGCAATTAACCAACGGAGGTTCGAGATGTCTGGTCGGAGTAGACGCCAACTACCATCAAAGCGTGGTACGTTGCATCACCGAAGGTTGTTGGAATCGAGTGGGTAGGCCTGGGGCTCTATCTTTGCCATTACTGAGTGTCAGGCCTACAGTTGTCAGTATCAGGTCATGCTCGCTGAGTATGTTCAGACCGTCATACACAACGAGCTTGTTCCCAGCTCTATCCCACCATTCTTCGACACTGATTATGGCAATACTCCTGGATCGTGCGGTAGGAACAGCGAACGCATGCTACCATCACGAATGCTGAACATTCCCAGTCTGTAACCTACCCGAGGCCTTGACAGTCATCTATAATACTGGAGTCGGACAGTGCAGCAGCATCGGCAACCCACTCAGTACTGCTTATACCAATTGCCTCGCCTGTCTCCCGGGTCAACACCTAGCCGAACTCCAATCGATTTGTCCAAACAATAGTTTAGTACCAGTGGGTATCAACAGTGCTATCTCGCAAGCCTTTAAGGACGCACAAAGCGATCCAGTGTACAAGTCCTCGAACTGGCACAACATCCTAGTGGCAAACTGTCCGTCACAGACACCTCCACAGGGCTCAGCTGGCTACTTGAATCCACTGTCTTTACCTGATGGTTTTCCTGCCACGGCGCCGCTGTCGAACAGGCCTGATATCGTCACATCCCTTGCTCAATTCAACCTCACCCAAAGCACAATCGCGTGGACATGGTACTCGGGTTCAGGAACGACAACATTTACGTTCTCGTCCTACACCGCAGCTGCTGCAACGGGCGGGACTTCGACCACAGCAGGTGTCGTGGTCTCAACGATAAGTGCTCAAGTGACAACCATCAGTGGTCAGGTGACCACGGTTCCGGCGACAGTTGTGAGTACCACGAAGTCAAATGCAGAGAAGTCGATTGCCCCGATCGCGGCACCACTTGGGCTGTTATTAGGACTCGCCATGCTCTAAACAACACCGTGGTAAAGGCACTCGCAGAGCGTCCGTTCAAAAAGAGGGACGGTGTAACATCTTCATCAGCAGTGAGCGATGATCGCGGCGTGTATCGTATGCTCTACGGCATCAGCAGGGATGACAGTGCTCGAGGTGTGAAGACATATCAATATAACCAAATCATGACAATTCGTGGGTAAACCGCCACGTTACTATTGGGTATCATCTGCCGTGAGGCCTCTTTCTTCCCTGCGCCAATCCGTATGCACAAGCTCAACCAAGTCGTCTTTCAAGCTGCTCAACTCTTGCTCTAAAACTTCGGACGATCTCTCTTATCCGTCTAATCTTGTCAAACTCCGTCTCAAGGTCATCGATCTGCTGTAGGATGAGCCTAAATCGTGCGATCTCTGCGTCAGCCATTTCGATCACATTGCCGGCCCTGTCGAACTGTGTCTGTGTCGCTATCTCGGTCGCGCGATTAAGCTGCGATGATGTCAGCATGCTTGCACACTAATCGGATGATGATCGTGGCATACGGCTTCAAGTCTCTGCTGGATAGCTTGCATGACGCGCTCCAGATGACGTCCCAACAGTGTCAGGCTCGCTGGATCCAGCAGTAGACGGCCTTGAGAGCTGGCATTGGAGCCTCGACTCGATTGCGCATGTTGGTGAGCGAGCTGTTGGTGCTGACGAAGCGCCGCGATATCCTCTCTGCTCAGGCCAAGGCTGGTATCTGGTATCGACGCGGGTGGTTCAGACGGAGCGTGCTGCTGTGTGCTGCGAATTGGCTGTCGTGAAGAACTGATCTGAGGCATGACAAGGCCAGGCTGTGGCCGCCATCAAGCTACAAAAGAGATGCAGGGTGTACCGTCATCTCGTGCAGCATCCAGATGCCTGGTTAGGAAGCAGTGAGGAATGCAATACACAGTAGTTGTTGGCTGTGGACGGTGTTTCAGCTGCCGAGCGCGTGTAGGTCGCGGCGATGCCGCAACGCATGTCCAAGGTCCATCATGGAGATACATCTCGTGTGGGTGTGGTCATCAAGGCTAAGCCGAGGACACACAGCAGCGTCGTGGGGCCCGTGCTCGCGCGGCTTGCTATCCCAGCTCTTTTATATAGAATCATAAGAATAACAACACTATTACAAACTAAAGTACCACAGCGTCACAGATGCCGGATAGGGGATCATGGATGTTCGTGTGTGTGGATGATAGAGATTTCATTCAGGATCGCTGAGCCAGCCAAAGCTATCATGGCGTACGATGTGAGTATCAAATATGAGCTGCTAGTGATGTGCTGACCCGTGGCCAGTATTCGCGAACGCCAGGCACCTTCACTGCCATGCTGAAGGCGCTTGGCGGCATCGGGCCTCCTGGTGAGCAACTCCTCCCTTGATGAGTTCAATCGCTGATGAGCACAACTAAGGCGGACCGCTGCTGTACATGTTGCGATCCTTGACCGTGACCTCATCGTCTGCAGTAGGTTCAGTTATTGCTCAGTACACCGCAGTCTGCTGACTGTACAGGTTGTGATCGGCGGTGCTATGGCATGGCTATCTCAGGCGCTTTACGGAGTCGGAGCACTTGGCTTTGTGTTCGGTTCGTGCATCGGCTTCGTCGCAAGCAGCATTGGCTATTTCTTGCACTGCCGTCGTCATTCGATCAATGCCCTCGAGCAATTCCCAACGCTGATGCAGATGCATCTGATGACCAACTTCAGACTAGCTGGCTTTGAGAAAATGCGGTTGGGAGACGCGAAGGAGCTGGCGCGGTTCAAAGAGATATCGGATCATCTCTGAAGCTGAAATGTTGGGTCATTGCGGCGTGGCAAAGCGCAGCGTCGAGCATAGAGGTGAGCCTCCAGGCAAGCATTCCAACATCAAAGCTGACGGCCGCAGGACATCGAGCGCCGTCGAGAGGCCGAACTGGTCGCTGAGCTTGGATCAAAGATCGGATAGCTCAATTAAAACTCGTCTTCTTGCCTGCTGGTGCTACGATAGCAGCACTGGCTCGTTGCGCTCTAGCCAAAGCTCGACCTGGTGCCACGTTTCGTGCATCTTCGTGCTTCTGTCGCCGAAGAGCCTGCCGTTCGTCCTTGTCCAGTCGCTTGGACGGTCGTTGTGTTGAAGACTCCTCAGCACCAGGCTCGTTGCTCTCCCCGGTCGTCTTCGTACCCTTGTTGAATCGTTTCTTGTAGCGAGTCTGGGCATCTTCGGCAAACTCGCAACGTAATGCTCGGCCTTGCAGACGGTTGATGAACCATTTGCGAGGTTTCTTGGCTTTGGCCGGGCCATCGGCGGCAGCTTCGTCATCGCTCTCATCTGCAGCTTTGTATATGAAGCCTGCAACAGCTGCTTGCGCAGCTTCGAGCGATGCAAAGCGCACCCAACCATATCCTTTGCATTTGCCGCTGTCTTCGAACGTGGTCAAGAAGACATCTTCCACTTCTCCCGCTTGAGAGAAATGCTCGCGAACATCATCAGTCGTGGTTTCGAAAGTGAGATTGCCAACGAATATCCGCTTGCTAGGTGCCTTCTCGAGTGGGACGGCAGTCTCGCTGGCTTGAGCATCAGGGCGGCCCTCGAAGCTCTTAGCATTCTTGATGAGCACCTTTCGTCCAGCAAGCAGTGTTTCCGAGAGTCCTATGGCTGCAAGCATATCTGCTTCTGTTGCGAAGTCAACGTATGCAAAGCCTTTGTTGACAGGCTTTGGTCCTTTCCAAGTCGGTCCTTTCGGTGGTGGAGGTGGCATATGGACTCTCGTGATGGCATCCTTGGCTATACCGCCCTTGTCTGCGAAGAATTCTCGCAATTCGTCCTTGCTTGTGGTCCATAGCATATTTCCAATCCATATTGCCCACTCCGACTTTGCAGGCGCCGACTCTTTCGCTGGTTCATCATTCAGCTCAGCACTCGCTGATGTATCTGTAGTCGTTGCTGGCTTGCTTGTGACAGACTTGCCCTTCTTGAGCTTTCGGAGTGCCTTTTTGGATGGTGGTTCAGGCAGGTCGAGATCAATCTCGAGTTCATCTTCCTCGTTGACCAATCTCTTACGCTTACGTTCCGGCTGTGCCGAGCCAGAATCATTGGCTTCGATTGCTTCTTCTCGCGACATGATCGACTGGTGCTTGTATGTTCCACGGCCTTCTCACATTCATGTGCAGAATAATTTCTAGTCCGGATGACGTGCATTAGTGCCAAGTACGGTCGCCCAGAGCTCCAGAAGCGCCATCGCGTCGGCACGTAGCAATTGTGCTTCTTTGGAGAACAACCTCGTCGCAACAGCTACTTCTCTTCGATCGCACGACCTTCACCCGAGCTCCACGGCAAGATGAGTGACAACGAGGCGCATCCTTCCATGGGAGGGAAGTCGCTGGAGACGGCAATGCTCGGCGCCGGGAGACCACCCTACAAGTCCTGGCGCAAGAAGTTCCGCAAGATGAGAGCGAAGTTCGATGCAGTGCTCGAGGAGAACAAACGCCTGTTCAAGGAAGAGCAGAAGCTGGAAGGGCTCGCAAGACGACTGACGGAGGAGCTTGAGTATGTGCAATGCTTGCCAGGGACGATCAATGCTAACCACCCGCAGTGGCCTCATGGAAATACTGCTTGACCTCAACCAGTCCTCTGCGCTACCGCCTGATCTACGCTTCGATGTTGCACTTCCCCCGTCGCAACGGGCACCACGCGACGTTCCTCCCAGCAATATACTACCAGACAACGTGCAGCCGGAGCACGCGAATGAAATCATGCGAGAATACATCAATGCCGTACAGGCTGGAAGGTTACCGGCACTAGATCTCCACGTCATGCGTGAGCACATACAGGATCGCCTGGCACAACAAGATATTCGACCACTGCCGCCGAGTCAGCAGGTGGATGAGCATATACCTGAGAATCCTGAAGGACATCCCAGCTTTTTGTCGGCCGAGCAAGAAGACCTCTATCTTGCAAGACTAGATGCTGCTGCGTCAGATCCTCTTCGCCCAACACTCGACGCTCCGCAGGCTAGCCATCAAGCAGATCTGACACCTCGGGAGTTAGAACGACAGATGGAACTGCTGAACCCACAAAGTCAGCACAACTGGCTGAGGACGCACAGCAAGGCACAACCTGTGGTGGATGATGACGAATCAATAGCCGATCAGCCCACCAAAGCGTCAAAGAAACGACCGTCCGGCAAGAACCTGGCTAGACAGGTCATGATGGACAGGACCTTCCGAGAGGGTTTCAGTCCAAGCGAGATGAGCGGTATGGGTGAGGACGACCACGATGAGAACGCGGCGCGAAGACGTGGTGGTGGTGACAAAGATACTCCTTACCGTGCAAAGGGTGGACGGAGCGGAGGTTCAACTAAGTCAAAGAGGAAACGGACGACAGATGAAGGTGGTGCAGGTGGTGGAAAACGCATGAGAGCTTCAGAGATCTTCGACTGAATTATGAGGATTGGTACGTCCAAGTCTTACAAGTGGTTGTCCCAGATATATCCTGCGAACGCACGGGAGCGTCACAACTCTTTGACAGACATGGGAGCTGGATCATCTCATTAATACAAGTGATTGCCTTGGGTGTGTCTTTGCAAACGCACGAGAGCTTCAGATATGTTTGTCTGAGTCATGAGAGCTATTTCATTTTATTCATCCATGTGGTTGTCTTGAATGTGTGTCCGCAATCACTTTGTGCCAATAGCCGACAGATAGTTGCCGTTCAAGTGCAGCCACTCGACGTACATTGTCAGGAGGTCCATTCTGTCACTCGCAAGGAGAACTTGATGTGGCGTCAGCGATCCCTCGCCCTTCATCGCAGACTGGCATGATGATCCGACTGTCACTTCTTGGCCCGACGTTTCTTGGCAGCGCATCTCGAAGGCGCAGTCACGATTGTCGTAGCTTTGTCAGCGGCAAGCTGTGCCCGTGTCTTTCTTGCGCCTATGGCGTCGTCTGCGATATGCTTCCAAAAGTCAGCAGTGGGATCGCGGTCCTGGAGACGTTTGAGCTCCAGTGTGCCGACTCTATGGTAGCCCTGTGCTTCGTGCTGAGGATCGTCTGGTCGCGGAACATCGAATCGCTTACCGGCCTCCTCTATGTCCACATCTTGATCATCAATATCTTCCACGTTTGGATCATCCTTCATGTCGACATTCTGTTCGCCAAGATCTGCCTTCCTTGCACCTTCGTCCAAGCTCTCTCGTGGCATCATTGGCAGAGCCTGCATTTGGTTATCATCGTTAAGCTGACCCTCCATGAGGGTGTCCTTGCGTTCCAGGTTCAACTTGGCGACCTTGGCTCTTGTAGTCCTAGAGGATGGCGCCACAGACTTCGCAGCTCGCTTTCTTCCACGCGGAGGTGCTGTGATTGTATCGAGCTCTGCAACAGAACTGATGCGGCTTTGCTCGAAATCGCCAGGTATCGGAGCTGATGCCACTGCTGTGGAGGATCGCGAGACTGATGTCGAGACCTGAGAAATTCTACGTCGTGCCTGCATGACATCTTCCTGAGCCGCTTCTATGGCCTGATCAAGATGAGTGCTCTCACGATGGCTGGTGTCCAAAGCGTGAGTGGAAGGTACTAGTGGCTGTGATTGAGGAGTGTCGACACCACTAGTAGCATTTACAACTGGGACTCGAGGCGCTGGCGGAGTGTGGTGCCCAGCACTGCCGATGTGCTTTTCGTGCATGTCATTGATCGACGATGTGACAATTGGCGGGTCAGAGTGAGGATCTGAATCTGGTCGCGAATGGCCTTCAATTTCTGGAGGTGCGGACAATTGAGCAATAGCTTCCACAGTCGTAGTAGCGTCGGAGCTGACATCGATTCGCTTGGAGTGGGTTTCGTGCATTTGTGTGTGTTGCCGAACAGTACGGGACCCTTCCTTCTCTTGATCTGTGGAAGCAGTTGCTGAGTCGCTTCGTGCAATAGTATTTCTTACGCTCTTCCGATCGTTGTCGAAGCTGTCGAAGTCGAAGTAGGCATCGAAGAGTTTCGCAGATTGACGATGAACCTCTGCATTTGCATGAGGCGGGACCAGAGCACCGTCTAGGTCATCCATCGGCTCGTCGCGAATCCTGCTCAGTGGACCTGCCAGTGCGTCACGTCGATCGGCCTCCCAGCTGCCAAAAACCTTGGCTACGATCAAGGAATCCGGCCGATCAGCCTCGAAGCTCAAGCTCAGCTCTTCCAATACTTTGTATTGTACCGCGGTGTCGCGGAAGACTTCTGAACGCGAACGATCGACAGATGGGAATGTCAACAGTGGATGTGCTGTTCTCGCTCTGCTAGAGTTCCATGGAACCGCAGAGCTGAGCATGAGTGTGAGTGTGTGTATTCTTACTCAGGAGGTGCGTAAAGATGTTGACAAACAAGAGTGTAAGGAGTTCACAAGCACTAAGAGGAGAGATAGTCTACCTTGTGTTATGATAGTCATTCGTGCGCGAAGTGTCAACAATGACGCAGGACAGCAACAAGAATTGTAGTGACTGAGGTTCGATGGTGGAGGGAGTCAATGCTTGAAGTTTTACCGTGCCAGTAGATCTGAACACACCCATGGCTCTCTTCCTGCATGTCTACCAAGGCTCAAAAGGGTATCGCATTGTTCACGGCATTACTTGTGTCGACGGGTGCTCCTAGCACTTGCTTGCCGGTCTCTGTGAGACAGCATCCGCAGAGTATAGCTGCCGGCCAGCATACGATCTGATAAAGTCAACTGCCTGCCTGCTATCAAGCAAGAAGGTACTTACAGCCATCAGTACAGCTGTCACGAAGCCAATGGTTGGTCCCACTACCTTGACATGGCAAGGATTCTGATCTGTTTGTCGATTAGCATCAACTCGATCATGCTCGTCGCCTCACTAACCAGTGCCACACTGGATGCAGATGATCGGGAAAGGGAGTATGCCACAATCTGCCATTTCTCTAATGCGACGAGATACTGCTTGTGCTGTGAGAGATCGCAGGAGAGACTGCTTGGTGGTGTTGTGATAAGAGAGATGATGTCTTGACGAAGTGACGTCGAGAAATCTTCAGCTCACCAATTACCCAACCTCCATCGTGCCGTCGCGAATGGCTGGCAGGCCAATGCTATTCACCTAGTCACGTCTTGCTCTTGCAGCATCGACGATGTGAGGATGGACTTGCGTTCAACAAGGAAAAGCGCACGATTTTATGCCCGGCCCCACGGCAGATCGATGAACCATTGATGTAACTTTATTCGACCTCCATTGCCTTATTCATCGACAACAAGCATCGGACATATGCATGTAGCGGGATCACAGTGAGCAGGCATTGTTGAGACAACTCATTTTCCTTCGTCTTTCCTTCTTGTCATCTCATCGAGTCACAATCGTTCATCAAAATCTCACTTCTTCTTGACGATCAAGCAACCACAATGGCGTCTTTCGCGCGAGATCTCTGGTTCATCACGCCGCTGCAGGCCCTTGCGACAATCGGAACTGCTGCGAACTTTGGAGGATCAGCTCTGCAGTCCCCTTTGATCATGCCAACCCTCTCCCTCGAGAAGGTCCCTGTGCAATACAATGCGATTCAGATCAGATACCTTGTTCACGAAAGTGAGAAGTTCTTCCCGCCATTGAACGCGCTCTGCACACTCAGCAACATTGTCGTCGGTGTCACTACCTTCCTCTACAGGGACACAAGTGCTTCTGCATCAGCCAAGCTCCCATACGCAGTCGCAGGAACTGTCCTTAACCTAGCCACCACTGCTTGGGCTATACTCATCATGGTTCCATTGAACAGATCAATGGCAAAAGATGCAGATGCTTTGGAAGCCAACAGCACGAACGAGAATGCTGCAAAGAGCTTAAGAAAGACACAGCAGAAGTGGAGACAGCTCAATCTCGGTATGTACACTGTTCGCGTGAGATATGCAGCAAATGTTGATGATAAGTAGTACGCGCCAGCATGATGATTTCAGCCTCCATTGTAGGCCTTGTAGGTCTGCTGCAAGACGGCGCTTTAGTCAAGATTCCATCCAAATGATCGATTGTGCTGCCAGCTAGATGAGCAGAGATATGTTGGTTGGGATAGTCTACAGCGAAGTGTCACTAAGATCGACCTCAGTGCAATAGATAGTCGTTCGGCCTACATGACGGCGCCAGCACGACCTGGTGTCATGTATGTGATTAGATCGAGCACCGTTTTGTATCGAGATTCATGGCATAGCTACACTAAACGCAGCATCTAAAGCTGCTCGTTGATGAAGAGACCTGCCATACCAGCACCAGTACCAATGCACATGGTTGTGAGAAGGACTTGCTTCTTCTGTCGTCGAGCCTCGCTCAGACCTTGTCAATGTTAGCATGCTTTTGATACAACGTTCGTGTGACTTACCTGTCACGACCTGTCGGGCACCTGTGGCACCCAATGGGTGACCAAGAGCGATAGCACCACCTCGCACGTTCATCTTAGACCAGTCGATCTTGAGTGTGTCACGGCAGTACACCGCCATGCTGGCAAAAGCCTCGTTGAGCTCGATGAGGTCGATGTCGTCGAGGGTGATGTTGTACTTCTTCAGAAGCTTTGGCACGACAATGGATGGGCCAATACCCATGATTCTCGGTGCCAAACCAGCGACTGTGGCGCCGACAAACTTGGCAAGCACTGGCACACCAAGTTCGAGAGCACGACTACGCTTCATCAAGACAACAGCAGCGGCACCGTCGGTGACCTGAGAAGAGTTGCCGCCCGTTGAGCGGTCTCCAAAATCAGGAAACGCTGGTCGAATCTTTGCCAAACCCTCGTATGTTGTGCCCCATCGTGGTCCCTCGTCCTTGACCAAAGTTACCTCCTTCAGCTCTCCTGTCTTTGGGTCCTTGACCTTGACCTTGATTGGGCTGATCTCGTCGGCGAACCAGCCTGCCTTCTGTGCGACCTCTGCTCGTCGGTATGACTCGGCGGCATATTCATCCTGGCTTTGACGTGATATGTTGAAATCCTTGCCAACGTTCTCGCTGGTTGCACCCATTGGCAACAAGCAGTCTGCAGCTTCCTGGTTCTCGAGGATCTCATCGTAGAATGGACGTGTGAGTCTGTCGCCTCCAGCGCTCATGCTCTCCGCGCCAAGAGCAAGACCGATCTAGCATCGTTAGTTTGTACGTCTGCAGAACTTCATTTGCATACCTCAATGTCTCCGGCCTTGATAGCGTTTGCGATATCCTCGATTGCCTTAAGTCCGGATGAGCAGAAACGGTTGACACTGGATGCTCCAGTGGTGTTTGGGAAGCCGGCTGCCAGGGATGCTGCTCGGATGTAGTACGCGGCCTTTGCGTCGCTCACGTTGCCCAGAGTGATGTCTTCGACAAGCTCCACTGGGAAACCAAGCTTTGGCACAACCTGCCTGAGCAGCTTGTACACAATACCGTCCAGTGGAGTGTCCTTTAGCGTGCCCTTCCCTCCTTTGGCGAGCGCAGTACGTGTAGCTAGGGTGATAACAATATCATCTGGGTTCTTCACGAGCAATTGCTCACGGCTGCTCTTTCCAGGCACGATGTGCGAAAGCACGCTGGTGAGTCTCTGGGTTGCCATCCTGTTTTTTGTGGTGGGTGTAATGTTCGCAGAGATCTTGAGTTGATGATGTGAGAAGGAGGAAGAAGAATATTGCTGAGTGTTCCAAAGAATGATTACAAGTCCTCGACTCTGTGCCCGCGATGGAGGGTAGTGCCCAGCCGAGGTATATGAGCTTGCCGGGACCCGCTTAGGTAATGCTTCATAGCCGACATGGTCCTGCTCTCGACCGAAGAGACATTGACGTTTGCAAGTCAGCATGCACACGTATGTTATATACCGATGCGTGCAAATGCGATGCGATCCGCCTTTAGACAAATGTAGCAGTAGTATCCCGCATGGACGAGATCCGCTGCATCAGCACTATTTGAGAGCTCACCAACACATAGCATCAGATCAACATAACGGCAGGCATGTATTGAATACTGCTTGTCATGCGGCGTGAAGCCAGCCCAGCTGTACGATGAACTACAGTAAGGCGTATTGTCTTCTGATTCCCACCAGGCTCGATCAGTGATCGCATTCCCCTTGCGTTCTCTCGACGTCTCCGTGTACGTGATCGTCAGTGATGATCTCCACTATCTTGTTGTCTGGCGCTGACAACGAGAGCTGTATGGAGGTATCAACGAGAAATATATGGTAGAGGTGACCGACGCACAACGTTCATATGGGAGGCATAAACCTCGCAGGCAGTTGTACCAGAACTTTGTACGATCCTCGCTTCCCCACTCACCAGCTTAGCTACTCTTGACCACTGTTCGAGGCCTGCTGGTGATCCTAGAACATCTCAGTCACCCTCGATGCTGAGATGACCGTTGTACGCCGGCATATGATATAATGTGATTGTTATGGGCCTGTCACGGCATTGTGAGTGTCTGTCATCCTGCTCGGTCGTCTCCACGAGTCCTAGATAGCCATATGAAACCAGACAGAACGATCTCAAGCCTAAGCATGGATACAGTCCGGCAGTAGCGACGATTGAAGTCGAGGCGTAGTCACTCGTTGATTTTGATAGAACTAGCGCGTCGTGCACGTGCCAGCGCCATATCAATATCACCTTATTCATGACATCTTTATCTCTGTTGCGCAGAACTCACCACAGCATCCCATCCCAATCCACCATGAACACGATCGCAACATATCATTGCGCTTGCAGCCAGTTGGCTCTAGCCATGCGGAATGTGGCAGCAGAACTTCCAAAGCGACAACTCGACAGTGCCACTATTGTCACAGATTCAAAAGGTCTTCTCGAGCAGACTATGCAGTTCGACGCAGTACCCATCATCCTTCGTCTGGACGACGGCTTCGAGAAGAGATACCTATCTCGATGCACTCGTTGTAACACCATCCTTGCCTATCGGTTAGACAAAAGCCAGTTTGTTCGAGATTCGACAACTCTAGGGTCAGGACCTCGAGAAGATGTTTTATACATCCTGCCCGATGCTCTGACTACGACGGAAGACATGCTAGCAAGCAAGACCACATAAGACATCTATCACTGGAGCCCGCTACTCTGTGTCGTTGGGTCAGACACAAACCTGGCCTAGCTGGAACCATTGCTTGCGAACAATGGGACAGCTGAGACAGACCCAAGGGATACCACTGCTTCGCTACGACGACAGTCTACAGCACAATCGTGTAATGCCTCCAAGGTCAAGGACACTGCAAACGTCAGCAATGCTCAACAACACGACTACCACACATTCACACCTTCGCACAGACATCTCGCATGGACTTTGTCTGATTGCTGCTACATCGCTCCTCGCACAAGCTATAGCAGAGAGCTTAGCTCAGTCAATCATCTCGCTATAATTCTTGCGCTCATGGTCCATGATGTCTTTCACCTTCTTGGCACTGGCACTGCTAGGATCGAAGCGATATCCGATCCACTCCTTGGCCAACCTTCTGGCAAGCTCCACTCCGACCACTCTCTCGCCCATACACAACACCTGCGCATCATTGCTCAATATGGCGCGTTCCACGCTGAAGCTGTCGTGTGCCGTCACAGCTCGAATACCTGGGACTTTGTTGGCGGAAATGGCAACACCAAGTCCAGTACCACAGATCAGCAATGCTCGGTCTGCTTCACCAGATTTGATCAGCTTGGCCGCATCTACAGCTGGATGTGGATAGGCTGTCTTGTCGTTTGTTGAATGAACACCGACATCGATGACTTTCGCCACTCGAGGATCTGCCTCGAGGTCGGCTTTGATTTTGCTCTTGTAGCTGACTCCAGCATCGTCACCACCCATCACGATGATGAGAGGCTTGGCATCCTGGCTTGACGACATGCTGACTTGTGTCGTGATTGCTTCTCTAAGGCGGCTGCGGTTCTCATCTGCGCCCTCGCGATATGACCTCTGACTATGCAACAACGAGGAGGAGATGAAATTGCACTGCTAGTGAAGGGACTGCTTGTCCTACCTGTGCTACTCACCACCGGATGACTTCATTTTGACACCTCGCCTACAGTGTACGTCTCTTGTGGGAGTACGGGATGCTCGATCTGGACATCCGAAACACATCACTGGTCTCTGCGCTGGGTGTTCTGTGATGGTTGAGCTATTTCGTACAAATACAACGACTCTACGAACAAGGATATCAGTTTTGTGCACACGGAGGCACGGATCTCTGTTGCGCACCTCAGCTCGACATAATCTCCTCTAGATGACGCCTGGTGATGAGGCGTTCCAACTGCGGAGTAGCTGGGAACGATCAAGGTTCAGCTAGACAGAAGTCTAATGAGCACATTTTGTGGAGGGCGGGTGAAACACTGCGATCGAGCACTGTACGAACGCCGTATAACGTCCGTAAAACGTATACGATGACAGCATTAGCTTCGACATCTGAAACTCGAAGCCACTGGGTGCTCTCCTGGACTATATTCGACAATATCTGGTACAGCAGTCACACCTTCATGAGATGACATAGCCAACGGTGCTACACACTAGGGCCTCTGATCTACAGCTCGCTGCTCACACATATCGTACTCGTACCTGTGGCGAATGTGCTGAAGGGACTCGACCCACACAATGCAGAGAGCGATGTCGAGTGGAGGGTCTCTGATGGCACAGGTAGCACGGCAGATGGCATTTGCATGTGTCAACCAGTGTACGTCCTTTGGATCGTTGCAATATCCAATTAGCGGTCGAACGACAGCTCAACGACGTTCGACCATTCGCTACGCCCATAATTTGGTTTACGACAAAGCAGAAATGCCCCTGGCGATGGCGTGTCATAGCAGGTCAGGACACAGTCGATCCGGAGTATGATGCCGACAAGGGTTGGCAGAGTGCGAGAACCCTCACCGCATGAACCAATTCACATGCCATAGATGAGTGAGGAGGCTGAAGATGCTGGGCGAACTGGGTCACTGGCGGAGCTGTCAACGCAGGACCACGAACCTTGCCTGTTCCTGACGGGCGTTTGGTTGTGCCTGACCGCACACCCCGCAACTCTATTCACTCTTTGACAGGCTGCATAAGAACGGAAAACAAGTGGAAAGTCAGTTCCTAGCAGCAGACATGTGATGGCGCACGCGCAGTCTGGGCTTACGCAAAGCAGATGTCAGGGCTAACGGACGTAAACATGGTTTACAACATGATCCGCTGCTGTCGCTGGACTCGACGCATAGGGCCTAATGCACCCCAAAGGCTTGCCTGCATGCCGTTCTTACGATCTTCCTGTCGCTGCGACTTTGACAGCTCTTCGGATGGGTCATGCGGCCTTTGGATATGCATGTTCACTCGTCACATTTGCGCCACGATCGCGTATTTCTCTGGCATCGGACACTGTCTTATCCGTGACGGCGCATGAGTGTTCAGCAGTGCGAGACACCTCGTCGTCTCTGTCCTCGAAAGTCGACATCAGATGAAGATGATCTGACGAGTAGAGGAGACGTCCAACGGGTGACACCTGATGATGAATAGGATCTGGCGGCTCCAGGTTCTTGGCGGCGAACAGGGCCATCATCTCATCGCTAGCGGCGGCCGTTTGCGCGATGGGTCTGGAAGAATGGAAGCTGTCAGTGGTTGCTCTTGATCAGTCCAGCGTGCCATCAGCCGTGCGTTTCTTTTTAGCTCTTGTCCTTAGCATGGTCTCGTGTGTCCCAAGTTACGCCAGCATCCTAGCCAGGTTTCCTTGGAAAGCATCATTTGCACAAGTGCATGAAGGAGGCAGGTGTCCTAACTCCTTCAACGCCGCACCAGAAGGGAAGTTGGCGCTGCGCATGTGGTCTGCTTCACTCGATCGCTCTTCCCCGCAAAAAAATCAACCCATGTAATGTCAGATTTAGGTCGTCGAGGCTTGCTTGATCTAGGATGATATCTCCCTCTCGACTTTTTTCCGTCGAAGGCTTCCCACACACACTCTTTCACACTCTCCCTCTCCGCATACGATCGTCTCTGTATACTACTCTCTCTGGTCTACGACAGATCACCCTCAACGACCACCAACAAGATTATCATCAGCGGCTTGATCAGACGTTGACGACCAGCCAATAGTGCACAGTCTAGATCCCGCTAATATCCCACATCGTGCGCAAATCACTGAGACCCGCTTGGTAGCTCAATTGTACAAAGATACTTCTCTCCCAGAAGTACCCACCACCCATCGACATCATCAGCACCATCCAGTATGGCAGAACAGAGACCTGTCGTTGCGGTCAGTACTGCTGGGCCAAGTCCAACTTCTGGCGGTGCGACAACCATGAATGCGCCCAAAGATCAGATTCCAGGTCATCCGAGTTTCCGGAGGTTCGTACACGACCGTCGCATGCAGGGTATACCACAGCGATACTGACGTCTGCTCATAGACAACGAGCATCAAGAGCTTGCGAGGTGAGTGTCCAGCCTCTCTGACTGCATGAACTCGCTAACAGTGGCCACAGACTTGTCACGCCCGAAAGGTATGCGCAGAGGCACGCGCCAGGCAGGAGGCGGTCAAACTGACGTCCACCAGGTTCGATGCGATGCCGCAAGTCTCGGAGTACCATGCACAAACTGTGTGGCATTTCAGATTGAGTGCAAGATCCCAACTCCGAAGAGGAAGAAAACATCCGGCAAGAAGGAATCGGATAGGTATGGGCATCAATACTCCCGCATGTGAGGCATTGCTGACCTTCAATAGCGAGCAAGCAGAATCATACGTGACCGAGCGGTCACCATCGACTACACAGCAGTTTGCAGTACGCGATGCAATACCAGCACCACAGCTCCCTGAAAGTATTGGCCTCAACACATCGGCGGCGTTGCCAGACACAGAGATCTCAGACACTTATGCAAGCCAACAACGCATAAACAATGGCACATACGCGCAATACATGAAGCCTAAGTTCGCTCGAGCACCCATCAAAGAAGCTGGCCGTGTCGCATATCTCGGCGAGTCCTCCAATTTGTCTCTGCTCGTGCAGGACAGACATGGCACCACCGATGTCGTCCACTATCCTCTCCCAGAGAATGTGCGCGGACCAAGAGCTAGGGTGAACGAGCTGGACAATGTGGAGATTGATATTCTACATCAACGAGGGGCCTTCCTGTTACCACCTCGAGCGCTTTGTGACGAGCTTGTCGACGCATACTTTCAGTGGATTGCACCAGTAGTGCCAGTTATCAACCGGAGCAAATTCATGCGACGCTATCGCGACTCGAAGAACCCACCATCGCTGCTGCTGCTCCAAGCCATCCTTCTTGCCGGCTCGCGGGTCTGCAATAACCCACAACTTATGGACGCCAATGGCTCAACCACTCCAGCTGCCATGACGTTCTATAAGCGAGCTAAGGCACTCTACGATGCCAACTACGAAGATGATCGCGTCACAATCGTTCAGGCGTTGATCCTGATGGGATGGTACTGGGAAGGTCCTGAGGGTAAGGAGCAAGGCCGGGCAGACATCGCAACTTTCGCCAGGTCTGACATTGCAGCAGATGTCACGAAAAACGTATTCTACTGGAGCCGGGTTGCTGTAATCGTTGCACAAGGATCTGGTATGCACAGAAGGTGTGTTTGCATTGCTCTACTCGGAAAGGAAACTGACCCATGTTCTCAGCGTTGAAGGATCTCAACTCAGCAAGTCTGACAAAAGACTCTGGAAACGCATCTGGTGGACACTGTTCACACGTGACCGATCTTGTGCAGTAGCCCTCGGACGACCAGTATCGATCAACATCGAAGATTCCGACGTCGAAATGGTCACCGAAGACGATTTCATCGAAGACGAACCCGATCGACCTGCCGAATACCAACCCGATCCTATCCATGTCCAGTTCTTCCTCAACTACGTCAAGCTCTGTGAGATCATGGGCCTCGTGCTCTCGCAGCAGTATTCCGTTGCTTCGAAACTGCGACGTAACAACGCCCTCGATCTAACTCATAGTGATATGGCACTGGCCGACTGGCTGCAACATTGCCCACCAGAGGTAAAATGGGAGCCACAACGTCACCACTTCTGGTCTGCTCTGTTGCATTCCAACTACTAGTAGGCGCCATGGCAGTGCGATTGGACAAAGCTGACAATCTGTAGCACCACCCTCTGTCTGTTGCACAGAGCACACATGCCTCCAGCAGGCTCAGAAAACAGAAATCCGAATGGCTACCACGATGAAGCAGCATACCCTTCAAGGACGATAGCTTATCAAGCAGCTGGCATGATCACTTCAATCGTCGAAGCACTCCAAGCACACGACCAGCTGAGGTACACTCCAGCCTTCATGTATGTTGCATTAATTATATGCTTCGCTTGTGCTGACATCACCCGCAGTGTCTACAGCTTGTTCTCCGCCCTTATCATGCACGTCTATCAGATGCGCTCCTCAAACCAGAGTATTGTCTCGGCTACACAGCAGCGTCTGAGCACATGCATGAACGCACTACGTGACGTAGCGAAGGTATGGCTCGTCGCTAAGATGGTACACACTCTCTTTGAGTCAATCCTCGGCAACAAGAACATGGAAGAGCGTCTGCAAAAAGCTGCAGGTCGCCGCCACAACAAGATCAAACATGGCATGAAGATCAAGGAGCAGCCTGGTATGGAGTCGATCAACGAAGCACACAAACGCAAGTTCGAGGACATGGAGCTTGGCTATACCAACGGTCCTCCCGTACCACAGATGTCCTATGAACGCTCACGACCGCAGTCGCCGGTCGCAACGCCAGGACGTGAGAACCAAATCCCATCGACTACACAACAGTCTCTACCAACCATTTCCGCTACATCCCCGCCACAGCGTCTCGCTACGGACGCCTTCATGGGACGAAACACACGGCCGACGACTCCATTCAACACATACTCCTACCCCGGCACACCGCCAGAGCTTTTCCTGCACACCAGACAGTCGCCTAAGATCTCAGATGACCTCTGGCAGAACTATGGACCGGATCAGCTCTTCCCACCAGAGGCTAACGGGCTGTTTCCCACGCAGAGCCCGACCCAGAACATGGTCGATCCTGCTTTACGCGCACAATACCCGCAGCAACCGCCGACCAGCTATGCACAGCATTCAATGCCTCAACCTGGACCGATCACATCCATGCCCGAAGGCATGCCTCCTCAACAAGCACAGATGGGCATCAATTTCAACCACAATAACGCGGAATGGGCGCATCTACACGCTACGCAAGGCCAGAACCAACAAGCTCGATCAGAAGATCAGTTCTCTAGTACATCTAGCCTAGGCCCTAGTGTCCCCACGAGCCTCCACGTTGGGGACTGGCTCGAGTTCTTTGGCATCCCAAACAACGGCCCTGGGGAGTATGTCGGTAGCCTAGGGACTGGGTATTGATGAGATGAATCGACGGCGTACAACATAAGCACTCTCGCCGCTGCACGAAGAGAGCTGCTGACGCTGTGCTGGACGATGACGCCGTCTGGCTGGGTCGCCACGTTGTCGTACAGAACATGGGGCTCGACAATGCTGAGATGCACGATCATGCAGATCCTACCAAGCTTTTCATTGTCACAAGAGCATGGCGTCTTTTGCTTTTCGTCAGTCAGTCCTTTACGACTCTGCTTTTATCCGAAAGTCTGCTACGCTTGCTGCTCGTCTGCTATGTAACATATGTAACATGTACCACCACTAACGAGAAACGTTACTTGCTCTTCATTTTGCTTTTCTTCAATGGCTTTGTGTTCATCGAGTGCTAGTCACTGCTTCACGCTTGCTTTCAATTGTGTCCACTTGCTCGCCGAATTCACATGCTGGCGAATCGGTTGCCTATGGTTGCCGTGTGCAAGCGTCCAGCAGTACCTGCCTCATCAGATGGCTGCAATGCTCGTTTATAAGTAAGTCTGACCTTGTATCCTCCTTCTTTGCAGTTCAATCCAGATTACAACCGACACAACGGAGAAGCGTTAAGATGCACATCAATTTGCTCCTTACCCTTGTACTGGCTCAAGCCTCGATCATTTGGGCAGCATCACTGACCGCTTACCTCACCGGATCGAACTTCAGTGCTGAGATCATTGCAGCTACTCAAAACCCGTTCCTGGACAGAGCTGCGCTTGGAAGCTTACCTGTTGATGAGTTGTCCGCTTGGATGGCTCAAGATCGCCTCTATGGCTTCTCCTACATCCACTTCATGGGAGCGATGCTGGACAAGCTTCAGATCCCTACTACTGTGAGCATCAACAGTTCGACACAAGGACAATATGCTGAGGTATTGACCGGCGCTATTCCCAACGTTCGTCGAGAGATCCTGCTCTTCGAGGACACTGCCATCAAAGAAGGCTGGCAGGACATCCTCTCAGTCAAGCCGAGCATACCAACTGTGGCTTACGCCAATCTATTCGACGGTGCAGGCTCTCCTCATCGTTCCATGCTGGTCTCGGCAGTGACACTCTTCGCCACAGAATGGTGCTACTACACAGCTTGGAGTCGAGCTGCGACTATGGTTCCAAAGGGCAAGCCTCAGACCATTATGCAAAGCACGTTCATCCCAAACTGGTCAAACGCTGAATACAAAGAGTTCGTCGATGAGCTTGGTGGTTATGTCGAGTGGTTTGCAAGAGGTTGTACTCCCGGTAGTCAAGATTGGATTGAAGCAGAAATTGCTTGGAGGCAGGTCCTTTGGGCTGAGGCTGAGTTCTGGCCAGATAGCAGCATGAACAGTGGTGCTTGCAATAATGTTACCTTCAGAGCTTGAGACGACGAGCCACACCTGACTGAGATCGATATGCGTGCTGAGGTAGACATACAGGCAGCTTGGCATCGATGCAGACAGCACATACATAGCCGCGATAGCTCGAAAGTTCGTTACCGATATGCTGAGTATGCTTCGTATGCGTGTGAATGTGATATAGACGCTGCGGTCTGGCTGATCAAAATACGACGCCACAACGAGTAAAGTCCCTGCGTCGGCTCCGCGTCACCGTTCCTGCCAAGCTTGCGGACCAACGACTGCGTTCTTCACGATTGTTCAACGACTTCGTCCACAACACATCGATACAATTGACTTGCTACGCAAAGACGATCACTTCGCCGATACCCAAGCACGAGTTGAGCTCCCGACAGCTCCTGCAGCAGATACTCCCTGATCAGCGCTCAAAGCGCGACCTCCTAACCCACCATGCGCCTCTTTACCCTTAATACTCTCTTCGCCCTCATGGGCTCCGTGACGGCGACGGGCGTCACGCTCAGCATGTCGCCTCTAACGGCTGGTACCGCGAACACAATCACATTTACAGATGCTGGCGGCACTCCTTCGCTGGCACAATTGGTGACAGGAACTGTACAACTTTGGGTAGGAGACTGGAGTGGCAGCAGCTCGGTGAGTACGATCAGGCGCACGAAGAGACCATGAAGCGAGGGCGATGTGAAGAGCTGAGCAGGAGCTGACAATACTTCATCAAAGGCGGCCGTTACAGATCTGGGAACAATCACATACGCCTCTGCAAAACGCTTACCGTCACGATTCCTGCGACGATAGCAGCTTCGATTACCAATGGATTGTATGTGGAATTGGCACACGTCTGTCGAGCGCTGCTGATGTGATACTTCAGCTACTTGAGAGTCACCTCGTCCATCAATGGTGGTGGTACCGTTATCAACTACTCCAATCGATTCAGTCTATCGGGTTTGACTGGTACGGCATTCACACAATTCGCCTCTGCTGCAGCAAACGCAGCAGCAGCAGCACCTGCTCCGGTAGTTGCTGGTCAGCAGGCTGCTGCTGGTGCTACGACTGCACAACAAGCAGCAATGTTCACTCAAGCATACAACCAACAGACCGGCCTTACCAAATACGCACCAATGCAGTCTATCCCTCCAACGCAGATCACCAAGAAGCAAGCCTCACCACAGAACCCTACATCAGCTTTCGTTGTGGCAACGACGTTTTTGGCTCCACCAACGATCCTGACCACGATCACCAATCCACAAACGTTCAGCGTGTCAAGCATGGAGAACACTGTTAGTCTGTACAAGTCCATGGCTTCACATTACTGACCCATCGTGCTAGGCTGCTGCTCAATCGCAACCGACTGGAGATATGGCCAAGTTCTTGGCGAGATGGAAAGACTGAAGCACATAGCATACAGACAGCCTGCAAGTATCTGGACAGCCTGCATAATGAGTTCGACTGCACATCGGCGTTCTTGGGATAATCATATTTTGTAAATAGAGAAAGCCTCCATCCATCTGGTAACAAGCACTTTCCCGCTTCAGTGTTAGCGCACGTGTGGACATGCTACCATGCCCTTCGCAACAACAAATGCCTCCTCAGACAGTCTCTCGTCAATAGCAATCATGACAACGGCACGAACGAGGAAGACCATCGCAAATCCAGACCTCCCTGCGCCTCCTACGGGAAAATATCCGGCCAAACAGCACTGTCAGCGAGTAGCAAGATGGGTGGCCGAACAAGGTGGACCCAAGAGTGGCATCATCTATCTCGAGGGACAGAGCACGAAAATGACTGAGGCAAGATGTCCTGCTCGAAGCGCGAGGGCTCCAAGGCTGATCTGCACCTTTCTAGGACGACGATCAAGCTGTACACTTCAGGTGAATACCTCACTGACAAGCATGAATGCAGCACTAAACGACAACCAGACAAAGAAGGCACTTCTTCTACCTCACTGGCTGCGACCTTCCTGATTGCTTCTTTGCCTATGACATTGCACAGGACACTTCCACACTATGGATCCCGCCCGTCGATCCAGAGTATGTGATGTGGGCAGGTATGCCTCTACTACCAGATGAGGCTAAAGAACGATACGATGTCGACGTTGTTCTCACCACGGACGACCTCAAGTCTGGCGACATTCTAGAGCGGATGCTCAAGAAGCAGAGCGAGATTGTCCTCACAATCAAAGACCGAGCTGATCTGGCACTTTTCCACACAGAGAGCATTCAGCGGCTCAAGCCTATGATAGATTACGACTGGGCGCGAAAAGGCATCGAACAGTGCAGAGTGGTGAAGGACGAGCATGAAATCGCAATGATACGTCATGCCAACATCGTCTCATCGTATGCCCACCGACAAGTACTTGCATCTGTACACCAAGCCTCCAACGAGCGAGAGCTCAATGCGGTCTTCGTGATGCACTGTCACGCTAATGGTTGCCAAGAGCAGGCATATGGCTGTATATGTGCTGCAGGTACCAGTGCAAGTACACTGCACTACGTCCACAATGATATGCCTCTCACTGGCAAGCTCAACCTTCTGCTAGATGCTGGAGCCGAGTATCAGTGCTACTGCGCGGACATCACAAGATCCTTCCCACTCAATGGCAAATTCACAACAGAGAGCCGAGAGATCTACGATCTAGTGCTGAAGATGCAGTCAGAGTGTATGAGCATGATCCGAGAAGGTGTGCTATGGGAGGACGTTCACATGAAGGCTCACAGGGTTGCCGCAGACGGTCTGCTTAAGCTCGGCATCTTCAAGCAGAATCTCTCGGTCGACGAGATCATCGAAAGCCAGGTGACTACACGAATCTTCCCTCACGGGCTCGGCCACTATCTTGGTATGGACACTCACGACGTTGGTGGAAATGCCAACTACGAGGATCCAGATCCGTTTCTGCGTTATTTGCGCGTGAGAGGCCGTCTACCGGCAAACGCTGTCATCACAAATGAGCCTGGCATTTACTTTCGAGAGTTTCCTTTACGGCAGGAGCTCAAGGACGGCATGTGGAAGGATGTGATAGACGAGAGCGTGCTTGACAGATACTGGGCTGTTGGTGGCGTTCGAATTGAGGATGACATTGTTGTCAAGAAGGATGGCTATGAGAATCTGACCACTGTAAGCAGCAAGGTTGAGGATATCGAAGCATTGATCTTCGGTGCAGCTGCGCCATGATATACTGGGAAGAGAGACAGCAGAAACTTCAGAACGAGTCATAACGTCGTTACCAAGCTGTCATATATCGTTCGCTAATGTCCTTTATTGTGCTGGGCGTGCTATGCCATTGAATGCCTCGCAACTTCGTCTTACACACTTTCCAGCTCAAGTAAGAGTGCCAATGGCAGCTGCAACAAGTCTTGGATCAGGACCGCGTCGTGCTGTCGACTCGTCAGCATAAGCTCTGAACCACACCGTACAAGAAAGCGACACAAGCATGCACCCACCCATTAATGTGCAGAGCGAACCAGAGCCATCCTACCTTTCCTATCTTTTTCCACGCGAAGGACATTGCGAGGCGGACTGCGCTCACGCTCGACGATCTTGACGATCTCTTCTCGCGGACGTTCCTCTCTGAGCTGGACGAGTTGCATCTCTCCTTCTCGTTCCATTCGCAAGGCGCGCCGTTCTGCTTCGAGAGCCATGATCTCTGCGTGGATCTCGTGATCAGTGCGATAATCACGCTCTTGCAGCACTAGTGCTCCAGATGGGGCTCTCTCCTCGATGATCGTCTTTGATGCTTCGAACATGGCTGGAACGATCAGGGTTGGTGCTCGTGAGCGACTTTGTCCTCCGCCTTCGACGACTGTAGTACGCTCTTCTCGGTAAGCACTTCGAGCTCGAGAACGTGTGGAGCGTGCCGGGCTCATCCGCTGAGATATGCTGCTCTCGACTGACGGCGAGTGAGCACGTCGGCTTGACCGTGAGCGATGAGATGCTTGTGAGCCTTGGAAGTCTGATGGCGGGTTGATGTACTCCTTTCGGATGATCGTCTCGCGACCTTTGCGTTCAGGCACGTCCACCTTAGAGACACTCTCATTCTCCTCGTCTTCTTCGATGCTCTCCTCATATCGGAAGCTCTTATGCTTGCCTGGCGTTTTTTGTTAGTACCATCCTACTTCGTAAGGGGACAACTTACCTGCTGATTTGTAGATCTCGCTGGTCTTGATAACCTCATCAATCTGCTCTTTCTCTAGCGCGACCTGTAAGATGTAGAAATGCTCCTCCTCGATGAAAGGATAGCCAAGATCTTGAATAGCCTCTCTAAACACCAGACGCTTCGGCACGCGAGTTTTGCCCTTCTTCATTCCTGGTGGCCGACTAATCTTGCTGATCTTCGTCTCTACTTCTGTATCGCTGCTGCTAGACGAGCTCTCAGCTACTGAAGAGACCCTAGATTTCTTGCCGCTCTTGCGATGTACAGATCGCTCACGCTTGACTTCGACCTCGCGATAGCTGTCCTCCTCTTCTCTGCGACGAATTGGCAATGGAATTGGCTGATATGGAGCCATTCTGTATTCCTCTCGTTCAACTTCTCTGTCATAACGTGGTATTGGGCGTCTGTCGAAGGTGTCCAAGCTGCTCTGACGACGTAACATGCCCGGTCGTGCTGGCCCACGTGACTTCTTGATTGTGATGTCGATCTCCTCATCCTTCTCCTCGCCTCTACTCTTGTATGGCGTCAACGCCATGTCGGCGATCTCACGAGGGTCGACATCGCCAAAGAGTTCCCTGTCAGTTCTCCTGCGACCAGTGTCACCAAAGTTTCCCGAATAATGCGATCTCGCTCTTCAATACGACCACGTGGTCCACGAGACTCTATCCGATCCGAGACGGCGACATCACGTCGTCCAGGACGATCGCGCTCCTGAAAGTGATAGTCTTCTTCGAAACGGCGGGGTGGCTCTGGTGGTTGTGGTGGGAGGCGGCTACGATCGAAGCGCTCTCTGTCCCATCTGTTGTCGTAGTCACCATACGCAAGATCATCGCCAGATCTGCGGGCGTAGCGTGACATATTGCCAGTGACAGGTGCGAGAGTTGGGAGAAACAATGGATGGAGACAAGGCCTTGTTCTGGACCAAGTACTAAACCTTGGTGCTTTAAGGTGGTGTTTGGGCTGGCGGGTGGATCTGATGACGTAGATCCTTCTCACAGCATGAGTACATACATGGAAGCCACTGGCGCAGAACTCGTGCTATTACGATCTCTATAGCCTCAATTATTGCTTGTTTGCTCGTTGATATTACACACCCAATGATCACTGCTATCAGGATCACATCAGACCTTGACCTTCTGCCTCGCCGAAGTAGACAACCAGTCGCCAGACTTTCTTGACGAGACCTTCTGCGTCTTCATCCAAGATCTTCTCTAGCTGGGAGATGAGGTTCTCGGCTGTTGTCTGCTTGTTCAGTGCATTGATGACGATATCGACCAGGAAGTCCTCCTGCACGCCGAGGAACTCGACCACCTTCTTCTCGACGAATGGTCTGATTTCGCGCTCGAGAAGTTCCGGACGAATGTAGCTCCATCTGACCTCCCAAGCAAACAATTTCTCAGCGTCGGTCGGAATCTCTGCGGCGAGTGCTTGTCGTGCTGCAGTACGTTCTTCATCTGTCATATCGGCTGGCGCGTGTGATGTGAGATCGGCCAGAGGAATAGCACGCAGCTCACGCTGACCAGACTCAGCAGCATCCTCTTCTTCTTCCAGGAGGCCAGCAACGTCCTTGATAGTTTTCGCAGGTTGTCCACCGGCCTTAGGACGACCAGGTCCACCGAGTGCGATTTTGAAGCCACCAGCGGCACCAATCTGCTTGGCAGCTGCAAGTTCAGCTCCAGTTTCAGCAAGAAAACGATCGGCGGCGCCTTTGCTCTCATCATCACGGCGACGTTCTTCCTCGTCCTCACGCTGCTGTAGTTGTCGGTCGCGATCGTCCTCTCGTGCTTCTCGATCACGTTGCACTGCTCGTTTGCGTGCCCAGCCGGAGCGATCGTAGTAGTACTCCTCGCGGCCGTGTCGGTCTTCCTCCTCATCGTTCCAGGTGCTGTAGCGACGCTCCATGGCTCCTTTGTGTCGATCGCGATCCCGCGTCTCGGCATCCTCTCTAGTTCGTTCGCGCTCCTGCGCAGCCATACGCTGACGCTCACGATTGATCCAGCGGCGCTCAGCGTCTGAGAACTGCTTGTCCAGCGCTGCAGCTCTCGCTGTCTGTCGACGATCCTCAAGTTCTGCATCAGGCGTATCAGAGTCATCCTCTGGTTGGGCATTCAATCCCACGAATGACACTCCATTGGCGTAATCCGAAGGTAATTGTACACCGCGATAACTTTGCAAGCCTTTCGGACCCGACGGTGCTCCAGTAACACCAGATCGAGCACCGTTAGTGTTAGGTCCGGGTGATGCAAGACGATTGGATGGCCGTGCGAACGATGCCTCAAGCTCTTCGTCCTGTCGCACTCGTTCTTGATCTCGTCTATTCGATCGATCGCGAAAGTTCTTAATCTCTTGTGCAACTGTTGCGCGCATCTCTGCAGGAATGTCAGCAAGCTCATCGTCCAGTGACGACACTGTGATGTCGACAACGGCGGCGGCCGCGTCCATGCCATCGCCAGCTTCACCATCTGCCAAAGCACTATTGTAGCCAAAGGCAGTCCCATTGCGCAGGCTTGCAAAGCATTGTGTGAGGTCCTCTTTTGCAGCTTCTAGGCGGAATTGACGTTCACCCTCTGGATCGTCTCGCTTGCTTGTCCATTCGACAATGTATTTTGAGCTCTGTTCATCAATCACAACCAGAAGCTTGGTCATTTGCATCTGCGCCTGCTCGCCCTCTGCTGCATCTTCAAGCACGATTTTGCCATCCTTGTACAGAGGTACTTCCATTCCATCACCAAACAGGTCTTTCGCGGTCTCCAGGGAGTCCACATCTGTGAATTCAGCAAAGCCAAATCTGCACTTCTTGTCGTTGACGTCTTTGGCTCGAGTCCATCGCCTGAGCTTGCCTGGGCCTGCACAGCCAAGGATGCTCTCGAGCGCTTCGTCAGGTGGCGCACTCTCACCTAGGCCTCCAATGAAGATTGTACGAGCCACTTCCTCTCTTGTAGGTGGTTGTGCTGCAAGCATGTTCTCGCGTATTTGCTGTCGATCGCGGTCCAAGTTTCGAGAACCTCCACTGTCAGCGCCCAGTCCAGCTCGATTGCGGTTGTCGTACCTGCCGCCTCGTGCCTCATTGCCGTTGTCTAGGCCCATGCGAATGACTGGTGCGTTGAATTGCATGCCTGCGTTGCCTTGATACTGTGGTGCAAACCCGCCTTGGGGACCTGCGCCATTCGATCGTGCATTCTGATCAAAGCCGTAAGCTCCAGGCGCACCATATGGAAACGCCATTGCGAACAAGATGAGCAAACTTGAGAATCGTGTAATGTTTTAGTCTGCGCAAGGCAAACCTAGAAATTGTGCTCGCGTCGTGTAGTGACTTTCGACAGAGCTTGGACCTTCCTGTACTCAAATTCCTCGATTCCGCGACCGCATCCCCGAGACTGCCTTCTATCACTCACATCCACGACCGACGCATAGGTCCACCAACATGGATCTTTCCAAATGCGCACAGTGCGTTATGCGAATGACACGGCCCAATCACATTGCTGCACGGGAGTGCAATGTCTCCTTCGCCAAGCGCCAAAAGACTGCCACCAATGGCTCGTACAGCCTGCAACACAACCGAATGTTGAGCTCATCGAGTTCGAGGAATGCCGACGACTCACAATCAATTCCAAGACCAGACCAAAACGAGAAACCATCAATCAGTCTGTCAAAGATCTTCGAAGACGCAATGGAGCCTAGATCGAAGCCTGTCCAACGAACAACACCCAGACCAGACACATCATCCACAGCAAACTCCCTCATGGGCATGCTCGATGCATTCAAGAGTCGTCCAACGTCTGGTCCGCTGAACACGATAATGGACTCGCAAGGCAGGATGAGGAGGCCGATACCTGTGCAACTACAGCAGGCTCCATTTAAGCTTGGCCCAATGCTTGGCCGAACTATACAAGTGGATGAGTCGCGAGGCAGAGATGTTGGTGCAGCATTTCGAATGCTGGGAGCTTTGACAAGGAGGAACTCAATAGCACGAGACTCTATGGCTCAGCGGTTTCACGAACGACCTGGACTCAAGAGGAAGAGACTGAAGAGTCAGAGGTATCGTGCCAGGTTCAAGGCTGCTTTCCAGGATATGGTCACGCGTGTACATACCATGAGGAAGATGGGCTGGTAATGCAGAAAGCCTACGATGCAGTGAGGGCTTGCCTAATGCTTTTGCTGGCGTAGTCAGATACATTACACCATCCAGCTATATCACTGTACACAATGATCACAGCTGCTGTCCGATCCACACCCACCAGTCCTGAGTGTTTCCAGCTTTGCCATTCTCGCCCTTGACACTGCCTGCTAGAACAGCAACTTCTATACCGTGCTCTTCCATTTGTGCAAGTGTGAAGTGCTTCGAGTCAAATTCTCCAAGCCAGTGTTGTTCCTCGTCGTCAGCATCTTCGCCGTCCATGCCTATGCCACTGTCCAACACGCCTTTGCTCCTCGTCAGTCTGATCTTAGTGATCTCGTCTTCGAGCTTCTTCTGAACCATTGTCAACGGCAGCGAGGTGAAGACATCCTGTTTGTTGGCGAGTATGAGCACGGGAATGCTCTGCGGTTCTTTAGTCGTCTTGCTGAGGGTGTGTCTCTTCTGTAACATAAGCAATACGTCGTACAGGTACTCCGCAGTCTCTGTGAGTCCAGCTGCGGAGCTGATTGCAGCACTGTCGACCACAAAGAGTAGGCCTTTCAGAGCCGGCGTGGACGTCAAGGACGTGGTTGCATGTTGACGAAGCTTGCCATGACCGGGAGTGTCTATGAGCAGAAACTTTGGTTGTGTTCGGCTGGAGGTATCGTTCACAGATCGATATTGATCGTCCGAAGTGCTGACTTCACTTAAGAGCTGGCATTGTACTGATTGAGGTTCCTGGCTAGTCTGTGTGGGCAATAATGTACCGCTGGAGAACTGCGACGGTCAGCTGGCTGCTTTTTGGCTACAGATGAGACCCGGCCTACCAAGGTGAGAAGTGTCGTCTTTCCAGCACCGCTGGGGCCGATGAGTAAGAATGCAGGAAGCACGGCCGACGCTGCTTTTCGGTAGAGGTAGAAGTGGATGAGGACGGGCAATAGCAGGCTGACTAGCAACGTCACAGCGATTGCAGAAGCAGTCGGCGAGAATGACCACGTCAACCAGTCTTTGAGAGTATCTGAGCCTGCCATAGTCGTTGCTGGCATCACTGCCGAGTCATGCGCAATTGGCAGAGAGCACAAATGGCGAAGAACGCTGACTCCACATGTTCGGCCCGCAAACTATGGCGCAGACGGAAGGAACCCAATCTGATCAACTGACGACACAGAGTTTCAGGTAGGATTTGGTTCTGTGCGACGACAGTCCTTGGTCATGCAAGTACATGTTTCACAGGCAGCCTTGACACGGCAGACCCGCGATGCCAGGGCTGCAATGCATCATGTTGGTGAGTGAACCTCCTCAATACAAGTCAAATGGACCTTCCTGCGCAATCTGGGGCCACCCGAAATGGCATACACACAGCAGGCCTGGAATCCATCTTGTCGATGCTTACCCATCATACCCGCTCTTTCGCAACCAGTGTTGCAACAGCGCAGGGGTAGATCACTTTGCCTTTTATCCTCATTATCGTCTCTAGATCCCTTTGGCTTTGATCAACCGTTGAGGATCTCTTCACCCGAGAAGTCGTCCCAGTGGTGCCGTCTATCACAGTATGCTGGTAATGATGTCCTTGCGCCTAGTGGTGTGCCGTTGTTACATGTTGTTAGGAAAGTTTGTGTGAGGTAGTGTTGACGAGCGATGAGCAGTTTGTATTGCTTGTTCGTGCGTGGTGATGACAAACGCAACAATAGCGATACAAAAGAGAGTCTCCGTTCCGTCATTCCAATGATCAGTCTCGTCAGAAACGTGCTTGTAGATCGGGAAAGTAACCTCGACTTGTGTCTACGCCTTGGAACCGACCACAGTTGTTGACTTCGTACTGAGCACCAGCTATGGCATCGCTGTACTCAGCCTTGACAGCGTAGTGTTTGGGATCGTTCAGGTATCGAGCGTTGCCGTCTAATTTGGTAAGTGGTGGCAGCATGCTACCATTTTGATGCACGTTCTCGTAGAGAGTGCTAGGGTAGTAGGAGTATCCTTCGTCTGGAAGTGTTAGTAAGGAATGAAATGTGATTGCAGACGACTTACGCTCATGCAGCGCTAGACGCTCAGCTTCTGACATGACAGAGTCAGCTTGATAGGTTGTTTCCATTGGACCCTCTTCCAGGCTAGAACCACTGCTGTCCGACTGACTACCATGGTCCGAGTACTGAAGATCGTTTCTTCTGTAAGGATTGGTGTTACCGTAGACATTGGTGAGGCCGCGAAATCCGCCAGCATTCATGCTGCCATACGATGCGCCTCCCGACCCGTAGCCAACGCTGCCGGCACTACCACGACCACTGACGCCATGAGGACCCTCTCCCTTCTCGTTCGAGTAGTGGCTAGGAGAACGACCTCGAACGACGATCTTCTCACTCACTCGCTGAGCAACCTTGATCCAAGAAGGGTTCTCACTACCCTCTTTGCGGATGTCTGCGTATAGCTCGACGATGAGGTGAAAGTACTGCTGAGTTGCGCGGCGCTTGCCGTTGTTTGCTGTAGCTTGTTTGAACTGGACACGTTCGAAAGTGTGCGTGGTCCCTTGCCCGCCAAGCAAAGGCGTTTGTCCTGGAGCTCCGTATGCATACTGCGTGGAACCGTCTTGAGCAGCACCAGGTTGGGCATCGGCCTCGGGAATGTGCTGCAATGGCAGATATGGTCCAGGAAGCTGGCCTACATTGTGGTATGAGGTAAGGCCAACTTGATAGTGTGGGTGCATGCTCTGGTCGGCCCGGCCGGTGCAGGGCGTTGGTGCAACCTTGCAGATGTCGATCTTGGTCTTGGGACCAGCATCACGTTTGGGAGTGTGCTGAACTAGTTCGATGTTCTTACCATCCTTGCCGTCGACCGCAGCGCTGAGTCGCATTCCCATGGCTTGGACCTGCTCGAGAACGTTGTTCCGACGGATCGTTATCCGGCCGTTGCTGACATTGGGTCTGAGCTCGAAACTACAAGCAACGGAGAAGTAGTTTCTTCGATAACATGTCCATCTCTTTTCTGGTTGTGGCGCCTGGAAGAACCCTTTCTCGACTTTGGCAGAGATCTTCGGTACCAGGAGTTGTCCATCGCAATTCATGTCGACTAATGCTTCAAGGTCCGACCAAGGGAAGTTGGCACATTCCACCGCTGTAGTACCATAGCTGTGTTGGCTGGTGTTGGCCATGTGGCTTGTCGAGTACGGCGAGCCTCCTGGAGACAATGACAACTGAGCTGTGGCTTGGATGACGCTGCGAGGTGTTTCGGGGTAGTTGTAGTTTGGGAAACCGGCGCTAGACAGTGGAGTTCGTGACAAGTATGGTGTCGATGATCCGTGTAGGGTGTCTCGGTCGGAAGCATTCGTCAGACCGGACAGTGACGAACGTGTTGGAGGCGGTAGCATCGATTGAGTCGAGTTGTCAAGCCTATCGAGGTGTGTCAGTGAGGTCCAATATGGCGTGCATAGCATAGGTGGCACATAGAGGTGGTACGCACATAGAAGAACTTCGCGCACCAGAATAGGTGGATTGCACAAAACCCTGTGGTAGTTGCACAGCAGCAGGGAACTGTTGGATGCTTGTGTAATGATGAGAGCCAGGATAGCTTGTGTAAGCCAAGGATGAGGCTGCAGATGATGGAGACGTTGAGATCGAGCCCGAACTGGACTCCGTGAAGTTGCCGGTAGGTTGGTAACTATCCAGAGATTAGTAGATGTTCTGTATTGCGATGAGACTTGGGCATCGTGGGTCGAGATTCTATTCTCAGTGACTCGTTGCCATCATATTGAGTTGAGATGATCAAAATCAATCCGAATGAGAGGGTGCTGTGACGGGATAGAGTCTGGTACTGAGTTCCGTGAGTGTGGTCTTTGCTACTCTTGGTGCTGACGACTCACTGCCCCAGTGCGAGAGGCAGAGGATCACGCCTGTGCACTGCATCACGGTAGGTGTGCATGCAAGAGGGGGTTTGACAGGCTTGTAGCCCGTTCGAAAGGTATGGACCAATGAATGAGCTGTACGTACCTGCCAGCGTCTCCGACAGCCCTGTCCGTGACGAATCGAGTGGTGCCGTTTGACTGTGATGCAGCAAAATGATAAGAGCTTGGCAAATGCTGGCCTAAGGTGTTGTCTCTGCGGATGGTGTCGACTACAGCGTGCTGGTTGTAGGATTCCTGGCTCGGAGTTTGTCCACAGTGGTCTGCACAACCGGTCTCGATCGGTAAGCCACTGTAGTCTGGGTGTATTGGAAGTTGGTGTTGAAGTAGAGTTCCTGTTCACACAAAGCGCGTCAGTGGTGATTCTCAAAGTCTGCAACGTGATCGACTCGGTTATCTGCAAAGACCAGAATGAGGTTATTGTCATCGTAATACGATGTTTGGCAACAGTGCCCATCGCAATACCGATGTCAAGAAGTAAGGAGGACCTTTGCAATGCTGACGGTTGAAGAGGTTCATCGAAGATGCGATCGCCATACCTTGTTCCATTCTCAGTACCATATCGTGGGAAGCTTTAACAACTCCTCACAATATATACTGCTGGACTGTAAGTGATACAGTTTGGTGAATTGCTGCCGCTAGTTGTGCCGATCAATGTTCAGGTAGGTTTCAACCCGGTTTCGAGATAAGGTCACGCTTCGGCTCTCGCTTGTCGCTTGTAGGTACTGGTATCAAGCAAGGCTCGCGATACTGATCGATCGTCTGTTGTTGGCGTGAAGCTAATGCAGCATTCGCAGGAAGATGGCGTCAATTTGGAAGCGGCGCTCCAAGCTTATAGTTACTTGTGTGGTTGTTCGATGTGATTAATATGCGCGAGCTGCGGAGACCTTTGCTCTCTTGTCGTTGCGTAAACTTTTTGAGGTTGTGGAAGAACTACAGCGGTTGATCAGTTGCTGACAGCTTGAGGAAGAAGTCGCGTCAAGAAGCGGGAGCTGCACCTGCCACATCAAGATTGATATTTATCAACCTTCAACGCGTCCAGATCGCTCGCTCGCACAAAGACGTAGGACACACCTCGAATGCTGTCGTGTGATTGCCGGTCGTCTTCTATGTTTGCTGTCGATAGCCGGTCGAGTCTGCAGGAAGCCAAGGCAACAATTATCGAAGGCCTCGAGGAAAACAGTTCGCAGCAGAGAGAACGAATGAATAGTCGAATCCGCAGACGGTCGACTAGGGAGCTTTCGAAATGTTTGCTAATGGCAAGGATTCTAGCCGGTATGCATCAGCCAGCATTCGATACCAATCTCTCTGCCCAAGCTGGGAAGTACTCACCACCAAGAAGATCGCAGTGCAAACACTTCGAGCACAGATCATTGAACAGAAAGAAGTCGGAACATCAGAGCATAAGAGATGATCTCTGCGAAGGAAGGGAGAAGTCCAGTCTCGATTGATGATAGTAGTCAGTGGATGAACCGGGTTTGTCTCTTTGGATAACCTTGACCAACAACAAGCGCAACTCATGGACGGGGATATGAGTGCATCATGACAGGTAGGGATGGCTTGTCTTGTACTTTGCTCTCACTGATTTATCCAAAGAAAGAGCCCCGACCTTGGCCGAGTGCAGAATAGCAGAAAGCAGAGAGCACAGCTTTCTTAGACTGGCGACGCATCTATTACCGACTGCCTGGATGAGCGTCAGCCTCGTAATCGAACTGTCCTCTCAAAAGCTAGGGGAGGTGACCCTTACAAGAAAGCAGCAGATCGAGAGGAAGGCTGCTGCCGGTATGGGATGAGCTGTATGGCTCGTCCTCGTGTCTTTGCTTTGGGCGGCAGTGGACTCCCACGGACCAAGAAAGAATGCTGAGCGCAGCAGTAAAGAGACGACATGGAGCGTGCTACGCATCAAGCCGCTCGCTGATGATGACAGCTCAATCGTACACTTCCCGCCTGCTTGACCAACGTAAGAATGCTGGCATCAAGCAAGACGCAACGCACGGCCGATGCGATCGACGCCAACAAGACTGGGCCCAGCACACTCAACGAGGTCCATCCTAGCTGAAGAGAATCAGTTTTTCGAGCATCCTGGTAACTCTGCCGCATCCCATAGGCTCGCCGTCTCTGGGCACACAACCTCGGGGAGGTAGACAGTGTTGCTGGACAGTGGTTCCCAATCAACGAATGACTGGACCTTCCCTCCCAAGTTTGAGCCTTCTTCGCTGATCATATGGTGAGTGAGCGCATATGCGTGGAATCGCTCATGGGACGTGCATCCAGCAATCCTCGCCTTGGTATCCTGCCGCCCTCGATTAGGCTGAGTACCGGAGCCTGGCAAAGCTTTCAGCCACTCAACGCAACGCGCCGACGGTCCAGCTGCATATTGAGAAGGTCCACTCAAAACGTTGCCGCCCCCGCTGATGTGCCGGGACAACATGTCACAAAACACAAGAGGCTTTGCGCTGCCAGGCTTGTGAGAGAAACGTCACGCGAGATCCTAGGAGCGGCAGACTGGTGACATACCCATCCTGTTTTGCTCTCTGGTATCGTCTACTGCTTGCAGAGTGACGCAACGACCGATGAGGGAGAAAAAGGAGCCAGGTAACGTCACCTTGCAAGCCTGCTCTCCTAGGGACGTGTCAGATCGATATGTTCTCGCAGTGTGGCTGCAATGTAGTCGGCCATAACGCAATGCAGCTGATAAACTTCTCCTTGCATAGCAAACGATGCATGCAAGCTGGAAGAAGGGTGTGCAAGGCTTTTCTGGCGCCTGGTGAGGTTTTCTGCACAGGCGTTTGCACTAAATGACGGAACGGCATCTCCCAGCAAGCAATAAAGAAAACTAGGAACGACATGTTCATCTCTACCCGATGAACTTGACTCGACCACACCATCACCAAGAGCTTTGACTACTTCTCTCTCGCTTCTAGCAGCATTCCACAACAGTGCTAGCATGGATATACTTAGAAAGGTCAATAGCAGGGCTCAGCAAGCAAAGCATGCCTCTCTCACACTTCCAGCTTTTGTTCCAGGTCCGGTACAGTACTTGTCGACCGATGCAATCACCGTGAGATGACTGGTCACCGAGTTTACAGTTCCATTCCATGGCCGGGGAAGTGCAGGTCGAACGCCATGCACAACGCGTGCCATCAACCGAACACCTATCACAGGTTTTGAGACACAAGGTCGAGATGATGAGAAGCTGCCCACGTATCAGTAAAGAGATACTGGTTCCGACTACCCATCCACTCGCCTACGCCATGCATCACATGAGTGTGTGTCCTGATACCGACAGACTGAATCACTCAGTGGAGTCGCAGAATCGTTATTCACAGACTATCGGCTCGCTGCAGCGCTTCGTTGTCATGTCATGAGACGAAATGAGCTCACCGCCACTCGAGCCTGCATAACAGTGCGATAATGTGTCTCGGCTCATGACGACGGCGACGACGACGACTGCCACCAGTACTCACGTGAGCCTCCACACTGCTGGTCGATTTTCAACAGCTTCATTGGAACACTCAACGCCCTGTCCCTCTGCGGCAATTGTCTCTTGCCATGGGGCTAAGCAGAGCATCATGCACGCCAAGACCAGGCTTCTGTATAGCAACGAACCGACCGGCAAACCCCTTCGCTACTTGATACTTGTCTCCTCAAAAGCAGCTACATGTACCCGGACAGATCATCCCTAACCAGTCTGTTGGGAAATTACAGCCATTATGCGTGTGAAGATTCACAGGGTCCTGAACTCTAATCTATGAAGCAGACCCATGGCGCAATATGCAATGGAGGTCCAGCCACCACACGACTGGTAGAAGTGAGAGCATGATTGCTTCACTTCGACACGTACGCGAGCCGACTCAGACACTACCGTTCGCGACGGATGAATACTTGGGAAACGACTCGGCATCAAACGTGACGACGAAGCATTACTCGGTACATCTTGCTTCCAGCCTCAGCCTCGCGATCCCATGGCTTTGATGATCGTCTTAACAGCTTGGGATCGATTGAACATTAGTCGTCTGACAATCGCCAGTAATCACGCACTGCAGTAGCGCCATTAACCATCGTCTCGGCCAGCTCGAGACTTCTATCCATCTCGACAACCGACGAGTATGTCCGCAACGATTCTCTACAGAAACGAACCCACGGTCGGTGGCGCATAGCGAGTCGATCTTCTGCGTCCCACACGTGTAACGGTTCACGTACCTGCGCTTAACATCTCCTGACTAGGTTGTCTATGTCGATCTATCGACGTCAAAGATCAGTTGTGCCTATGCTGGTGTGTCAACCTCGAAGGGCTAGAGAGCGACCAAGATTGTGAATGAAGTTGGCCAGTTGCGGTCTGCCTTGGCGGTTGAACATTCACTTCATGCTGACAAGCGTCTCAACCAAATCAGCATCTTCTCTGACATATGTATATGTGCTGCACAAGCATGACCTCCAGTGTCGTACACTTTTCAGTAAGTTGTCAGCTGATCAATACAGGCTGTCACTTCTGGACACGAGATCAACCAGCACAACATTTTCCTGCGTAGCATATGGCGTTCGTTCACAGCATTGTGACCAGTGGTTTCGATCACACGCTCAGGCTGTGCACGCAGATAGTGACACTGCATGTCGCTATGCAATTTCGCCTGGCCGATGTCGATGTCGATGCATGATCTGCATCTTTACAAACTCGGTCAAGGACTTGGGACGACCATCTACTGTTGTAGACGAGATGCACGGTATGACAGCATATATCACTCGCCCGATTCCAGACTATTGAATGCCTTGGAGGCGAGAACGTTTGGCAAAGGTTTGCCGATCGGCGGACATTTGACTCGACGACTTGTTTAGCAAGAGTTGAGGAGCTGCTTTATGTCAGTGCATGACTGTGCAGCTACTGATTCGCCAAGTGTATGCCCGTCGCGGTGTTGTGCGAGACTGGGTTGGGGACGAGAGTATGCTACAGGCATGATCAGATTCAGGTAGACGATGTGCTCTGCGGCGTTTCGATGAGTTTGTACTGGAGAAATGCTCATGGTCGATGTGATTACGCACTGCTATCCCAACCAACCCACTCTCTACCAACAACTCGCCAAATCCTGACCTCGCCACTCTTGAGATCAGCTAGACGGTAGCTCTCAGACTTCAGTCCAGTCTTCTTCTCGCGACCTTGCTCCCATACTCTGATCTTCTTCTTCGTGCCGTCCCACTCATAGACAATGGCAACGTGCGAAGGTCCCAGTTCCTGCTTGTACTTTTGGTGCATAGGCCCAGAATGCTTACCTTCGAACTTGGCATTGCGGAGTGTGATAATATCTCCTGGTCGGATCTCATCAAACTGCATCACTGATGCATTGGCGAGGTTGGCATAGACGAGCGCTCCATACGCACGAGTGCCAACAGGCATAAGAGCCTGTGGTTGCGCCTTGACGAGCTCATACACGAGCGCCGCTGGGCTACCGTCTCCGATCGTCGCTTCCTTCTTGCTGTTTCCCAAATTGTTGGCTGTCTCTGCAATCTGTCTGCCGAATTGTGTCCAGTAGGCCTCAAGTTGGTCTTGTCGTAATTTGGCTGGCACAGATTCATGCCGTTGCTCCAGGCTGACGTCGGACGGATCACGGGAATCGTAACGAGCTGTGATAACCGTCTGACTGTAATCGAGGTACAAGACGTAGATGTCCTTGCTGATCGTGGTCTTACCTCCTCGCTTAGATGTGGATGACTCTTCACTCTCGAAGATCAAGTCAACTCCGTTTCGTTGTTGCAAAGCAGGAGGAAGTGGTTCGGCAGCAGTCCACCACGGTGTTGTGGTAGTAAGCTCTATCTCGTTCGCAATCTGGCCGTGCTCGCCAGATGGACGTCCTTGCTCCATCGATCGTCGTCCTAAAGTGGGGTTCTGCTGGACATCGAGCGATTGGCGAGGCGCGACTCGCGGTTGTATCGGCAGGTCTCGCGCAGGAGGTGGTGGCGGTACACGATCTTGAGGTGCAGCGTGAGCTGGCGGAGGAGGTGGAGGACGGTCCATAGACTTTCGCGTTGGTGGCGGTGCTGCATACAGATCATCTGAGCTTTCGCCAGGCTCATCCTCAACGGGTCGTGGTGGTATCGCTGGAACTGACTGTGCTGGGAGAGGAGGGGCACGCCGTGACCTTGTGAATATCGGTATGGATCGTATTCATCATCATCATCTTGATCAAGTGTGGCAGTTCGAGTAGGCGGCACTGGCGGTGGTGCTCGAGGTAGATCCGTAGATTGTCGTGAGGGTCTAGATTGCTGCACGACAGGTGGAGGAGGTGGAGGAGCTGCACGAGAAGCAGGTCCTGATACGGGAGGCGGCGCGCGAGAGCTTGCTACTGGTGATGACAGTGGTGTGTCCTCTGCAGCAGTGCTATCATCATAACTGAGATCGCGCGTGTGTGATTTCAAGGCGTCCTTGTGCTTGGCGCTTGAAGCAATATCCGTGTCATAGTCGCCTTCGTATTCGCTTTCGCCGCGATCATTATCCTCGTTGAATACATTAGCTGGTGGCGGAGGAGGTCGAGGCCGAGGAGACGTTACGCTCGCAGAGCCTTGCTGGGCTCGGCCAGTGCTTGAAGGAATGGTCTCGCTACCAAAGTATGATGTTCGGATGTCCTGTTCAGAGCGTGGTGCCGCACCGTTTTTGAAGGGCATAGGAGTTTCTTGACCAGGCGTCCCAACGGCCGAGGCTTGTGGCATGGCCGCTTCATCGTCAGATTCTGAACCTGGAGTCAGAGGTCTGGCTGCAGGTACAGGAGGAGTGCCAGGGACAGAAGGCCGTGAGGTTGGTACTTGTCTGGGCGCTGGGCGGTCGGTTGGTGGTGGTGGCACTGGACGATCTGAGTTACGATTAGCATGTTAACATAATGGCGCAAGAGCGCGGCATACCGCTAGGCACAGGAGGTGGTGCTCCACGAGTTTCGGTCATCGATCTTCGACCAACAGGGCCGTCTAAACTGGCTCGAGCTGAAGTGTCCACGGAAGACTGCAGCTCGTCGATCTCCGGACTCATCACTCGTTGTATGCCTGGCACGGGAATCATTGGGATTCGACTCTGTGGCATAGGTGGACTAGAAGAGGTGATGCTGCTCTCGGTGGATCTCTTGTCTCTGGAAGTGCCTCTTTTAGGCGCACTCATGCCTGGCATGGGCATACCACCAGGTGGGCCGAACATACCGGCCATACCCATGCCACCACTCATCTTGGCCATGCGTTCTCGCAGCTCTAACCTACGGCGAGTATCTTCGTCCATGTCGTCATCTGCTTCAGCTGGTGTATCTTCTTCCACAGTGTCTTCGTCCTCTGCAGGGTCCATTTCTCTTCTTTGGTGTGATGCAGCTGGCACAGCTGGCAGCGGTCGTTCGTCACTTTCGTCTGGTCCTATTGTGCCCGCGTCGTCCTCTGTCAACTCGCCAGCAGCAGATTGGTCGGCTTCCTCGCCACCAGAGAGGATTTCATGTTGAGGTATGCCTGGCGAAGGAGCGGCTAAGAACTCTTGCGTTGGTCGCGAAGCCATCGGGATCTGAGGTCGCTCTCTGATCTCAGCAGACGGTCGTCCAGGTGCCTCGGAGTGTGCTTGCTCTTCTTCATCAACCTCGTCATCTGCAGATGCCTTCTTCTCTTTCTTTTGACCACCATCGGCTCGTCGTTGTGCCTGCTCCATCTGCTGCTTCTGCAACAACGCGATCCTGTCTTTGAGGCTCTGTGGCTTCGGTGCGTCCTCAGCATCCTCAGCAGTGGCCTCATTAGTAAGGCCTGCAGACTGTGCTGCTGCTAGATCCTCTTCCTGTCGTTGCCTGATCTCCGGGTCTTCTTCACGAACGTATGGCTTTTGCACAACATCATGCTTTGGCTGTGGGATATATGCATCTTTGCTCGGCGGTGGAGCCACGAACGGCTTCTTGATGAAGTTGCTGGGTTGTGCTCTGCCTGGTGCAAATGGCAGGATTGGAGCGGCTGCAGGGGCATTGAAAGCAGCGATACGATCTTTGAAGGCGTTCGATTTGGGTGCGACTGGTGGTGGTTTCTTGGAGTCAGTCGTGGCAGCCGGCGTTGGATCGGGTCTTGGCGGCGCGGCCACTTCTCGCGGTTGCGTTGGTTGTGCTGCAGCTGGCTTGGACTGTGATGGTACTCGTGGAGCAGGCACCTCGTCTTCTTCTTGTTCTTCTTCTTCCTCCTCGTCCAGTCTCGCTCCAGTATTAGCAGGCGGCTGCTCGATGGGCGGTGGTACGGCTACTGGAGGTTGTGCCTCCTTAGCTGGTCGTGTAGGGCGAGTTGGACGGCTAGGAATCTCTGGCTCATACTTCTCAACGAAGTTGTTTGGGAAGATGCCCGCCTTCTTGACTCCCGTCACATCTGTATATTCGCCCTCATACCAATCTGCATCTATTTCTTCCGTGACAGTGATCACTTGTCCCAGCGGAAAGCTCAAGTCATCAGGTTCTTGGCTTGCGTAGTCGTACACAGCTTTGACCTTGAACGGCACAGCAGCCATGTTTCTTTGACCGTGGCGATGTCGATCTCTGTGTCAGCGTGTCTTTCGAGACAGGCGCAGAAAATCTGCTCTGAAGTGTAGAGGGTGTACGTAGCACAGCGATGGAATTGAGAAGCTGCGGCTGTTGCTTGTCGTCCGTTGACGCAATGCTGCGGCGGGCCGATCATTTCGGCACAACTGGTGGTTTCATGAACCAATTTCCACTCATCCTCCTTCACACCCTACGAAACATGCTATGGAGTCTGTCGTGTCAGCACGTACACTATTCGAGCAGTCTGAGAAGTCTACGCCAAATGCTCGTGATGTGCAGGACGAAGCTACTTCCAAGCATGAGCGAAATCTGAAGCTTGCATACCAGCACGCCCTTCTGATTCAACATCGAAAGGACGTCGAAGCGCAGATCCTCACATCTATCGAGACTCTCAGCGAGATCCCACGAGTGAGCAAGAGCACACTAGAAGAGCAACGCACATTCCTCAAGGAGGTTTCATTGTTTCAGCCCTCTGATTATACCGATCTTGTGGCAGAACGGGTCACTCAGTCAAGATGTGGATATGTGCTCTGCGGTCAGAAGCCAAGGTCTCGCGCGTGGCACTTACCATCAGGCTCTACGGACTTTTGCAGCAATGCGTGTCAAGGTAAATCAGAGTACATCAGGCTGCAGCTAAGCCCGGTTCCAGCCTGGGAACGCAGTCTTCCTCAGCAGCAAGTACATATCATACTCTCCGAGCAGGATGGCGGAATCGGCCGACCGTCGTCACTCGATCCAAATGCTGAGCTTGCTTTTGAGAGAGGAGAGAAGCAGTCCTCGCAGAAGCCAGCACAAGTCATGGAGGCTGTGATTGTCGAAAAGGAGGTCGTATCAAACGCGCGAGCCATGTCGTGTCCTGACGGGAGTAGTATCAATGCAATCGAAGGCTATGTGCCAAAGCATGAGCAAGATAAGCCAACTGAGGAAGACTGTAATGTACACGAACCACATCAAAGTCTAGACGAAGATCCGCCAGATCTCACGAGAGGCAACGCCGAAAACTCTGAGGACGATGAGCAACAGCAATGGAAAGATATGTTTGCACATCTACAGAGAGGATGACCTCGACATTGCTATGCTCGATATATTGCATCTGCCATTTTGACCACGCTCAGCATGGGCTCAACATCATGGACTCTCACAATGTCAGCTCCGCCTGCAATAGCTGCTGTGACAGTGGCAGCGGTGCCCCAGTTCCTGTCACTTGCATCCGTGACGCCAGTCACGGTTCCGATGAACTTCTTCTTGCTGCTACCCACAAGCCAAGGCATTCCATGGAAGCGAGTGTCTTGACGTAGCTCTCCCAGCCTCCTGAGGAGCGCAAGATTGCCGGACAGATCCTTCGCGAAGCCTATGCCGGGATCAAGAATGAGTCGCCATCGACGTATGCCAGCATCAAGCGCTGCGTTGAGTCGATCCTCGAGTTCGTCTGCCACCACATGCGTCACGTCACTTGGATATGTGCAGTTTTCCTTGCTCGACATCGTCGCAGGCGTGCCACGCATGTGCATCATGGCATATGTACAGCCAAGACGAGCGACTGTGCTCAGCATCGCATCATCCAGCAATCCAGCAGATATGTCGTTGACGATGTGCGCACCGGCGTTGACAGCGGCTTCAGCGACAGTGGCGCGATATGTGTCGACGGAGATAACAATGTCTTTAGCTTCTGGCAGTGCCTTGACGGCTTCGATTGCGGGTAACACTCGCTCAATTTCCTCATCCGCGGAGATGTCGGCAGCATTCGGTCGAGAAGACTGCCCTCCTATATCGATGATATCTGCACCCGCTGCAATATGAGAGGTAACGATCTGCTGAAGCCTGTCGAAGCTTTTCGTAAAGTTGCGACCCTCATCCGAGAAGGAGTCTGGCGTGACGTTGAGGATGCTCATCAGCAAGGTCCTTCTCTTAGGATCCAGAGCTGCCAAGGAGGCCCCCTCCGAGCCTAGAACAGTCATAGATTGCATATCTTCATTCAGGTCGTTCAAATGGTCAGACGCGGAGCGTTGTGAAGTTGGAACGACCCAGGATCGACCATGCTGTAGACTACGCAGACGTCAGACACTGTACACGATCAGGATAATACACATACTCGCACAGAGGTCGCAGAACGAAGGCTCGCTCGTGTAGGAGTGCATGAGGCACAATCAATCTTTCTTCACGGATCGTCTGTCCTTGGTAGCCGATGATGTCGAGATCGATGTTTCTGGGTCCTTTATTGATCTTCTTGACACGACCAAGCCGTTGCTCGATACCCTGGAGTCGATCGAGAAGAGCCAATGGTTCGAGAGAAGTCTCCAACTGTGTTACATTAGCCTCGTGCATGAGATGTACAAAAGCAGTGAACCATCACCTCACAAGCGCCATTGACGAAGTCATTCTGGTCCTCGACATACATAGGCTTCGTACGGTACAGACAACTCGTGTCTACAATACGCATGTCATTGTCATTGTCGATCATTCGACATGCTGATTCGATGTGTCCCACAGAGTCGCCAATGTTGCTGCCAAGTGCTACAAACACATTCGCCGATCGAGAGGTATGCTGCAGCCGCATGCGAGCGCTGTTCAGAAGTGGTGCAGCATAACAATGCAAGGCTTGTACTCGACCACTGAGGTTGAGTACAGTCCTTCGTGCATGCTGGTCACACCGGACAATCTGGCAGAGCCGTCTCGAGGCACGAGGCAGTCCAGCGAACACGTTGTCCATCCGAGTGAAGAGACTGCTCAACGGCTGTAAGTCGTATGTTGATGCACCACACCAGGAGTCCTCCGTACAAGACTTCCCAATGTGATGTTAACAAATTACATGACTCGGGAGGTCATACGGCCGATTCAGGGTATTTCTACAGCTACAAATAGCTTCCTCCTAGAGATCCCGAAGAAACGATTGGCGACGCATGGCAGCGCCTCTGGGGTAGCAAGAAACTAGTGCAGGCCTCTGATGAAGTCTATCTGTCACGATATCAACCTGTATAAGCACTCTACAGCTCTATCTGAAGTGTATGTTCTGCTGTGAAGTACGTACCTGACCTCTGTTGATTAATCAGGCAAAGCGGCAAAATATTCAGCCATCAGCCGACTTCTCCTTCAACCGAGGTTCTTCGACCGCTGTCACTCCAGGGCTCGGTTGTGGCTAAACAATACTCCGCTACAACAACATATCCAGAACAAACACTTCGACGCCTACTCCTTTCTTCCTCAATCATCCTCATCAAGTATCACGTTCGACGAGTACTCCACAACCATCAAGATGGCTTCATCACGTAGGTCATCGCCTGGCGATCAGCAGAGATCATCCGCTGACGCAACCCAACAGAGCAGATCCGAACAACCACCACAGATCTTCTGAAGATCAATCACCCGGTCATGCTTGCGGGCATGAACGTGGCTGCTGGTCCAAAGCTGGCAGCCGCCGTCTCTGACGCCGGTGGTATCGGTGTCATCGGAGGTGTCGGATACACTCCAGACATGCTCCGAGAGCAGATCGCTGAGCTCAAGGGCTTCCTCAAAACAAGAACGCTCCATTCGGTGTTGATCTCCTCCTTCCACAAGTCGGTGGAAGCGCACGAAAGACCAAGTATGTGCGCGCTGTATATACTGTTATTGCTCGTGCTGACATGATGCTTGCAGCTACGACTACACCAAGGGTAAGCTCGGCGAGCTTGTAGAGATCATCATCGAGTCTGGCGCCAAGCTCTTCGTCTCTGCCGTCGGTGTGCCACCAAAGGCCGTCGTCGACCGCCTCCACAGCGCCGGCATCCTCTACATGAACATGATCGGTCACCCAAAGCACGTCAAGAAGTGCCTCGAGCTCGGTGCAGACATGATCTGCGCCCAGGGAGGTGAAGGAGGTGGACACACCGGAGACGTTCCAACCACTGTCCTGATCCCAACTGTCGCAGCTCTATGCAAGGGAAAGAAGGGTGGTCTTGGACACCAGGTTCAGGTCATCGCAGCAGGTGGTCTGTTCAACGGACAAAGTTTGGCTGCCGCACTTTCGCTTGGTGCCAGCGCTGTCTGGATCGGTACCCGATTCATCCTCGCTGAGGAGGCTGGTGCACCAAAGGCTCACCAGGATGCCGTCAAGACTGCTGGCTTTGACGACAACGTCCGCACTATCATCTTCACTGGCCGACCTCTGCGTGTCCGCATGAACCCATACATCGAGAACTGGGAGACAAACCGTGCACAGGAGATCAAGGAGCTGACCTCCAAGGGTATAATTCCTGTCGAGCACGACTTCAACAACTTGGTATGTTTCTAACCTCGGATATCGTAGAGTAACATGCTAACATGTACGCAGGGTGATGATGCTGACGTTGACGACGACTTCATTGACAATGCACGACCTTTCCTTATGGGTAAGGCCTCAGCTGTTGTCAACGACATCAAGCCAGCCAAGGTCATCGTCGATGAGATGGTCTCAGAGGCTGCAGATGTTATACGGGAGAACAACGCTTTCCTGACTAGCAAGAGCAAGCTTTAGATATGAGTGTCTATATTGCCTCCCATAATGCATTACCGACATCACCACTGTTCTTATAGCATTGTATTCCTCCTTCAAGTCTTGTAGCCCGTCTTCACGAACATTCGACTACATCTTGCCTCTTTGTGGAGCGTCGTTAGCTCAAGAATGTGATCATTGGCTTCAGCTTGTATGACCGGCGACTGCCTGACCGGCCCATGCAGTCCTATCGCTGTTGAAGCAAGCCGAGCGTTGTGTGTACGCCGCTGTGAAGACTCGACAAGGTGGCCTTGGATGCATGGCGTCGTTAATCCGGTAGTTGCTGCGGCTGGCATTGTATCGATTTTGTTGACATCGATTGTGATGGCGATAACCCTCAATCTCGTCATCGCTCTTTCATTTGTCCTTGTCCATGACCATGATCGTCGGCATGGCTTCCTTAAGCCTCTTCTTGTCCGCCTCGGTCGGCACATAGCCCAATGCTTCCTCCATCCGATCCGTGAGGAATATGCCTGCGCAAGCCCAGGCCATCAGACCTCCTCCAAGCATGAGTCTTGTGCGCGGCGTGAGATTCCGATACGATTGAAAGAGAGACATGGCTCCTGTGTTGCGAGCAATCGCTTTGGCAGAGGCGTATGTGTATGTGCTGCAGGCTTCATGCTAATGCGGCTGCTGTCGAGCTTCGCAGTGGTGCAACCAATCACAGTCGACGTCATTCGAGGTCGACAACGACATATATAATATGACAACACATAATTCAGACCGTTACAGGCATGCTGCCCACTTTAAAAGCACGACTGAGCAGAGCGTGTCTATGACAGCCAGTAGCAACACATCACCGCCGCAGATACTCCTCCTGGCGTCGTTCATGCTTCGGCATATGATCGAAGCAACAACAACGTCGACATGCCAATATGCATCGAATGTCGATACCCCATCAGCACATTGTATACCACCTACAGCAAAGCAGACGATAAGACGCTTGGCAAAGGTGTGAGACTGACTCATTGTCTTCGATGTCATCGCGTCGCCGATAAATATGTTGAGCACGACTTTGTAGTGTTGTTCATCGATCTGGTCTTGATCAAACCTCAGGTCGGTGTCGCAGATAGCCATTGACTACCCTGTAGCTGACATTCTGGTCAGGTGTATCGTCACCTTCTGTTCAATCGATTGGGCCGGGAGGATGGTCGCTTTGATGTGAGTGATTCGAGACATGTCAGGATGCGGATTAACAAGCATAGCCATCAATGTTTAGACTTGGAGTGCTGCTGCTGCTCTTCGATGTCTACTTGACATGGGCTCGTATCGAGAAAGCTTCGACATCATCGCTCATCACACCACCACCGTCTGGTATTCCCTCAGCTCCAAGCATTGAGGAGTTCCTCAACAGCACGACCTCGATTGAGTCATCAGAACGGCATGCAAATGCCCTTTCATCACAGCCAATCTTCCTTCAGTACCTCTTCTTCCTGGCACTTTGTACGATAGAGACGATCTCGTTTCATGTACCGATACGAACACTGCTTGCCGCACCTCTTCCATGGCCGATATCGATCGTGATACCACACTACCAACACCCTTCTCTGGTCAGCACTGCACTGCTAGTGTCAAGCTTCACGAAACTTTTCCCACTTCTGCTACTCGTGTGGAACTACGATCTGCCAAGCAGCGCCAGTGCTGTCTCGTGGGCCGTCATCATTAACAACATCGCTGCTCTGGAGATCCTTCTCAATTGTGGCTATGGTCGTGCGATAGTCCTTGCGGCGATCGGAGCCATCTGTCGAGCAGGCGCTGGCTGGGTAGGTCGATCTCAACCATGGAAAGGTACTTATGCTAATGCGTGACAGGGAATACTGTCTGCAGTAGGAATTAATGGTGGTATGGCCGCAGCAGGCGTTGTAGAGACAGGAGATGTGATAGAGATATGGAAGAGCTTCGCAGAGAACGTTGGACTAGGCTGAGATACATAGTGCTAGCCCGACCTCGTGCAGTATCTCCATACGACTTGTCATGATCACATCTCATGTGCTGACTTTCTGCAAGTCTCCTCGTCGAGCGGTATTGCCGGTCGCCACGACCTCTCTGTGATCTTGTGTGTGTCTGTAGGTTCTTGTTGTAGCCACATTTGACAAGACGGCCGGGCCACAGTGATCTTGGTGTCATGTTCCCATCATTCCAACGCCATAAACGCCTTGCCGTGCTCTTTCACTCTCACGCACTCTGCGATGGGAATATGATGAACTCTCTTCGAAGATCTGATCGCTCGGGCACAATCAAAGGATGCCACTGTGCTAAGAAGGTGATTGCTGTGTGTTGTTAGTGTTGCCTCATTGTGCCTATCGCAATGCTCACCCCACATCAACCACATGCTCCATGCCGATAGAACAAGTGACGACCTCCAGACGCTGTTGCGAGTGTCAGTAAGGTGAGGTGAACCATCGATTGTCTGTCATACGTCTGGTTCTCGCCTTTAGGACTGAGAAACCATGCTGCTGCAGAGAAGGCGCCCACGATGAGCACGCTGATGAGTAGGCTCCAACTGCGCAGTCCGTCAGTAGAGGATGTGGTGATCTTACAAAGTATTCACTCACCCGTTCGCCATCTCGTACGATGTGGTGTTTGATTATGTGCAGACAGAAGTGATTGACGTTGGTTGCTGGATACCTGATAGGTCTGAGCGAAAGAGGTTTAGCTCGACGTCATGGCAATGAGCTGCTGAAGCCCTGCTGAACATCTGCTGGGACCAGCTGGACATACTCTGAAGTCCTGTTGGACATCTACTGAGGCCTTGCTGGACTTCCGCTAGAGCCCGATGGGCATACACTGAAGTCCTGCTGGACATTTGCTGAAGCCCTGCTTGACATCTGCTGAAGCCTGGGATGTACTGCTAAGCCCACATCAACAGCACCTCGAAGCAGTGCCGACACAATTGCTATGGCACTGATGTGCAATGCTAGTGATACAGATAATGGAGACCTACTCATCATGGCTATGTCAAAACCACTGACGACTCTGACCCTAGCACTGAATCTTGATACACATCCATGAAATACCTAATCAATACAGAGATTAAAGGCACTCAAACTCGTCGAGTGCGGCTTTAAGCCCATCGAAGATAGGTCGGCCAAGACCAGTGACAGCATCCCATCCAGGAGTCACATCGTATCCAACAAGATCTGTCAGATTGCATCCTGTCGCAGCATTACACCCACCTTTGTTGTTGCCACCATCCACTATATCGTAGAGCGCATTGCTCTCCTCTGAGAGCGAGTAAAGCCAAGGATTCAGGAATCCCAGTGGCGGCCTTCCATTGCTGGCTTCGTAGTCGTTCAGCAGTACTATCACCGCAGCCCAGAGTGGCGTCGAGGCGCTGGTACCAGCTAGAGGTAGTGTTGCACCATTGACATATGTTGGGAAGTTGGTGCTGAATGCGCTCACATCAGGTATCCCTCGCCCACGAGCATTGAAACCAGATATGTTTTCGTACGATGACGGGACATACTGCGAGATGTACTCGGCTGTGACGTCCTTCTGCCAAGCAGGCGCCTCGAAAAGATTGGAGAAACCGCCTCCTGATGCAGTGTAGAAGGTGGCAGCGAATGGCGGGATTGTTGAGCTCGTAGCTCCGACCTCATTCTCAAGGTCGGTTGTGCCACCGACTGCGGTCACCCATGGACAGCTGGCTGGAAACTCTGGCTCGAACACGACCTTGTGTGGTCCATCTGCTGTGTCGCCGCTAGGACCATTGTCGCCGCTACTGAACAGCAAAGACACGCCTCTAGCTCCTGCAAGAGCCATCATCGTGCAGAGTGTCCTGGCATAATCAGGATTCACAAAGTCTTCTGCCATGGACTCGGAGAACGATACCACGCTTGGGATACTTTCGTTGCTAATGAGCCCCATCAAGAAGTCAACGAACGGCTTATAAGGCTGTCCCGGAATCGGTCCAAAGACACCACCAATGTCGTAGAGCTGACCTTGAGCTGGCCAAGCATTACCGAGTATGGTCTGTGTATCGAGGGCCACCTCAAACCCTGCCTCTATGTTGGAAGGCTCGGACGAATCGCCTGTGCCGATGACATCGTATGCTGCACCTTGTGCCTCTGGACGATATTGTTCGAGGTAGTTGTTGAGATCGGATGGGTTGTAGGTCGCAGCCTCCGTAGCATAGACTGCAAATGTCACTCGATTTGGTTCAGGAGTGTATTCGATGCCATAGATCTGGCGGATGCACGATGGCGTTACGTTGTCGTTGGCGCCGCACGTATCCCTTCGCGAAGACTTCTGACGTGGCACATCTCGAGCCTTCTGTGTTCTGCCACGTCGTGTTGCTTGCGTTGCGCTGAATGGAAAGGAAATCGCTGGTAGTTGTTTGGCCAGCTTAATAGCTTCTGTCGCGGTCAAGAATTGACGATATCGCGGGCTGTATGGGTTCGCAATCGCAGCAGCAGCATCTGCGATGCTTTCCGAGTGCACGAGCGACAGGAGGCAGGCTAGAGCTGATGAAAAGAGCGATTTGGAACGCATGCTATGTGGTTACACAATGCAAGTGCGATGATGTGGTTGAACTCATCTTGTTGGTCAATATGGGAGGCCTGAGCTGAAAAATGTGGCTATGTAATTGGACGACATGACGATACGTTTGAAACGGAAAGAAATGGTATCGTAAGATTGTAAGATCGATTAATCGCCATCGTAGACGAACGAGGGACATCTATGTATGGCGTCGGATAGGAAACTAGGTATACTGGTCTATCCATTGAAAATAATCATCCTCCGTGGTATGCATGGCTTGTTACACTGCATCGCTGAACGCAACAATCAAAGGACATGTGCTCTCGTATCAACCACGATCTATGCAGCACCAGCAGTTGCGGGTGGCTGATAGATCTTGGTGACCTGGTTACCGGCACGGACGACACGGCTCCCAGTGCTGTCCTTGACAATGACGTTGTCCTTGCTGTCTGCGTAACCGTTCTTCCAGATCTCGACTTCACCTCCTCCACGAATGACACCAACACGCATGGTCGAAACCAGATTGTGTGCGGCATTGCTGTGGAAGTAGACACCACCGTTGAACATAGCAGTGGCGTCCTTGCCGATACCTGAGCGAATGAGAGCCTTTCCTCCTGGGTGATCGTTGATGAAGTCGGTAACATCGTGGACAACACCAGCGATGGCGACAAGAGCACGACCGTTCTTGGTTTGGTCAACATACTCGTCCCACTCCATGACTGGAAGCTGCTCAAGTGGAACACCCCAGTCAAGCTTGGAACGCTTCTGGTCGAGCTTCTTCTGTAACTGCTGGACACGACCCTTCTCAATCTCGTTGGAGCGGAATTGCTTCAGATCGTAAGCAAGACCAAGCTGCTTCCAGAGCCAAATGGACCACTTGGTTGGGTCATACTGGTGCCACTCGATAGCGTTACGGTAGTCTGATGGAAACTCGTGATGGAAGTTGTGGTATCCCTCTCCAAGAGTGACGAGTGCAGTGATGATGTGGTCGCGAGGGCTGTTACGGTCGTCAAATGGCTGGTCACCGAGCCAGTGTGCAAGTGAATTGACACAGAATGTGGCTTGCTGGACGAAGAAGATTCGCAGAATACCGGCGTAGATGAAACCACCCATCCAGTCACCCCATCCGAGACCTGCAACGAGAGATGGGAAGATCAATCCCATGAAGAGCACGACCTTGAGGTAGTTCTTGTGTTGCCAGATGACGACTGGGTCATCGTTCAAGTCTGTGATGTCCGAACGTCCAATTCTCTTTGGGTTCTGCTTCATGAGCATCCATCCGAAGTGCGAGTAAAGCAGTCCCTTGCGAACACTGTATGGATCCTTATCGGTGTCGGTGTAGCGGTGGTGAGCACGGTGGTCACGAGCCCACCATCGGATAGAACCCTCAACGGCACCACCACCAACGGCAGCCAAGAAGATCTTGAGAGGAAGAGTGGCAGAGTAGGAGGTGTGTGCCCACAGTCGGTGGTATCCAGCGGTGATGCCAAGACCAGTAGCATAGTAGTATGCAATTGCCCAGATGGCTGTGTAGAGTCGAAGAGGTGTCCAGAATGCTGTGATACAACCAGCGAGTGGAATACCGATTATGAGAACCACGTTCAACCAGTTAACGTGCTTGTACCAGTTCTTGCGAGTCATCGGCGTCTCGGTGATGTGAGGCTTCTTTGGATCGTACTTTGTGTTGCGGACAGGCTCAATCGGAGCAGGTGCTGATGCTGCTGATGGCTGCTCTGAAAGGAATTCTGGCTTGACAGCCATCATGCCGGCAGTCGGTTGGTGAGACGGCATGTTATCAGGTGCGTCTCTGATAGTTGGCGTGATTGCCTGTGGTAGATCGATGGTGTTGATCGAGTTACACTTGTTGTAGTTTGTCTAAAGAGAGACTGTGATAGTTGGGTATGACAAGCAAATCTACGAAGTGCAGGTAAAGAAAGAGAGTGGGAGATGGTCGATCAGTCGACATATATGTTAGGATGGCGATGTGGCGGCAGAAGGTTGAGGAAGCTTTGCTTGTAGAGCTTTGTGGAGAACGCTAAGCCCCATCAAGTACTCCATCTGCCTGGGCTCTACCTATCTTGCGGCCGAGTGTCCTCTCTGTGCATTCATTGAATGGCCACCCATCCGTACTGGCCCATGTCAATTGAATAATGCTTGCTACACCATCCTCACCGCATTGATCTCGCGAAGCAGTACCAGCCGCTCGTTAATAGTGGGCATATCTGAGCTCAACGATTACTGCTACCAGCATATCATCTACTGATGACGTCTATCTTGAGGGATCACCTGCGATGCACGCTGTACCAAGTACATGTCTCTTCTTGCCCAGCAGATCTAGAAGACTCTTGGTGCCTGCAGAAATCGTCATACGGCCTCACGCAATGCTACGAAAGTGGCGAGTCATCCTGGCGATCCTGCTCCAGCGCCCTATACTAAAACTCCGCTCCAAAATTGAGGGCTACAATTGGTGGATCTAACGTCCCTACAGGGTCTTTTCTGAGACTTGACTCTGCGATGTTGTCTCGGTTCCGAGGCGCTTCAGCTAAAACGAAATCCGCATGGCCTGTCGATCCAAGCGGCCGTAAAGATCGCCTGGCAGAAGCTGTCGCGCCTCTAACGTCACGCCCTCCATTCAACACACGAGCCGTGTTCACGCGTACATACGAAACACAAGCCTCGCGCGTAAGCAAGATCATGCCATTGTGCGGTAGTCCGAGTGGCTCGACGACAGATATCTATTTTGGCTTTGTTGACTGTGAGCCGTGGCCAAACAAGACGGCCGTAGAGTGCTCTTCTCGTCTTGGCCTTACACGATAGTCAAGGAACGGAAAGCGGCGTCCATTTGCTCGGTTCAAGCTCGCTACTCTGGACACGTTCGATTACGAGTGATGGCTTGGCAGATGCTTTTCGATTATCATGTTTATTACATCGGTCAGAAGTGGCCATCCAGTGTCAAGGTACCGGTCTTGGAGATCTGTGCAGACAGTCAGTGCTGGTAGGAGAAGCGTAAGGCAAACAGCTTACCATGTACTCAGAGATGGCGACATCCTTTCCGCTCTCCTTGCCAATTCCCGATTCTTTGATACCACCGAATGGTGACTCTGCTGCTGACGAGTTTCCAGTGTTCAATCCAATCTTCGAGAACATTAACACCAGCTTCGACATGTACGATAGAACTCACCATTCCAGCCTCAAGGGTCTCAAACAGGCGCCAGAGTCGATCGACATTTTTCGTGAAGCAGTCTGTTGGCATTAGCAGGGCAGAGAACATCACAACGTTCGACTCACAGCTTGCAAGGCCCATACTGGTGTCGTTGGCTCTCTTGATAGCCTCCTCTTCCGTGTCAAACTTGAATAGAGGCAATACTGGAGCGAAAGTTTCCTCGGCAGCAATCTGCATGTCGCCAGTGGCACCCGTGATGATGGTTGGCTCGAAGAAGTATCCATCGTAGCCAGGAGTGCCATGGAGTCGCTTACCACCCATGACGATCTTACCACCAAGCTTCTTCGCATCTTCGACCTGAGCTTCAGCCTTCTCGAGACTTCGTGGAGTAGTGACAGGGCCGAGGGTCGTCTTCTTCTCTGCTCCGTGCCCGATCACCAACTCCTTGGTCTTAGTGGCGAGCACTTCTGTGAACTTGTCGTAAATGCCAGCCTGGACATATACACGATTCGCAGTGATGCAGGCTTGTCCGGCATGTCGCCACTTGAGAGCCATCAACTGAGTGACAGCTTGTTCGATATCGGCATCGTCGAACACCAAGAATGGGCAGTTGCCACCAAGCTCGAGTGTGACCTTCTTCAGTCCATCGGCACAGATCTTTGAGATGATCTTACCAACACGAGTGCTGCCGGTGAAAGTGACCTAGGAATATCAGAGAGGTTGAAGACAATCCCGATCGACAAACCTTCTTGACTAGTGGATGTCGGCAAAGGGCTTCACTCAACGATGGAGTCTTGTCCAAGCTGGTTGTCAGAACACTGAACACACCCTTCTCAAAACCAGCCTTCTCGGCAAGGTATGCGAGCGTGAGCACGGAGAATGGTGTTTCTGGCGATGGCTTGACGACCATTGTACAGCCAGCGGCCAAGGCTGCGCTGCACTTTCGCAGAATCATTGCGATCGGAACTGCATCGTCAGAGGTCCGTCGTTTAGAGCTTTCGACGACTTACAGTTCCATGGCACCAATGCTACAGCAACACCGATGGGTTGCTTGATAGTGAGAATCCTTCGGTTTGGTGCAGCAGCGATGGCAATGGTGCCCTGTACACGCTCTGCCTCACCTGCAAACCACCAGGTAAAGCCCAAAGCATAGTCGAGCTCGGCCTGGGATTCAGCGATCGGCTTGCCTGTCTCGTAGGTAACGATCTTGGCAATATCATCACGATTCTCGCGAATGAGCTGATCCCATTTGAGCAATCTCTGAGCTCGTGTCCTTGGGTTTACTTTCTTGTAGCTCTCGAAGGCGTCGTACGCAGCTTTGACGGCAGCGTCTGTGTCCTCGGCATCCATGTCTGGAGCTGTTGCCCAAACCTTGCCATTGCCAGGATCTGCTAAGTGTCAGTCCTGCTATCGGACGACACACGGGAGCAATCCTACCATAGACGTCGAATCTCTTGCCAGACTTGGCGTCAATCCATTCTCCGCCAACAAGAGCCTTGTCGCGGAATAGCTCAGGGTTGCTCAGCTATATGATGTCAGTCGACATTCAGATCACACGACTGTGGTGATAGACCTCAAAAGGAAGCTGTGGTGCCATGATGATCTCGGGTTGTGAGGGTCGAGCACAATGCAGTTCACTGGTTAAGATGGAGGCTCTTAGCAGTCAATACAGTGGCAGAGAAGAACGACGAATATCATCATCAACATTATTTCCGGCTGAGCGGCGGGACAACCAGAGAGCGATGATGTCGCCCTGTAGTCTACCCCACCTGTTCTTCTAGGCAAATGATGTCTGGTCATCAACGAGTTGATCATGATCTTCTTGTGACATATATTCTGGTCGAGCTGCACAGCTGAGTGAGGGTGCTGCTGTGCCGTGGGAGGCTCTGTGTGTGTGGCGAACAAGGTGCAGTGCTTAGTAGACTCGTCGTTTCCAAGTGCGGCAGTATCAAGATCTAGAACAACTCTCCCGGTCTTCTCGAGCTCGAAGGCTAATAGGCTACATCTTGTACTCGCTTTTGCTGGAGATTATCGTTGCCATGGGTCACAGAATGTCCCGGTGCGTGCAGGGAGAAAGGTCGTCCTTTGGCTCCCTTTGTGCTGCACAGCATACCGCTACCTGCAATGGGTCCGGGCTCGAATACTCGGGTGCATCGGATAAGAGGGTAGCGTGCAGACAGCGGCAGATGGGAGTTCGCTTGGGACCATATTGAGCTGCGTGCGTATGCGGTCGTGCAAAGTGTCGTAGAGCGATTGGTCTTCAGAAAGCGGAGTCAACACACAGTCCAGAACAGCACCGCTATTTCGACCACTCTCACTAGAAACCTGATCTCAGCTTTGCAAAACATGGCTCGTTGTCGTTGTCACACGTACTCGATGACAATCGACTCGTCAAGTAACGTAACATAACGACACATACTACTTCTCGAGTGCCCAGCATACTCCTCGTCTCCCAGATGGGCGGTCACTCAGCTTGTCGCTCCACCAAACACCGCCAGTAGAGGGCATGGAAGATGGTTCTGAAGTGCCAGCACGATATGACGAACCTCGCAAACCAGATCCGAACGATGATAGCAGCATAAAGGCACTCGAGCCAGCCTTTAGCTTGCGAAGCGACAAACCACTCTCACTCACGAGCTCAGAATGGGACGTGAACTCGATCTCAGCGCTTGCCGCGCTACGAATGCTCACCGATGCCCTCGAGATACTCGCAGATGCCACCGGTGATGTCCCGCCTACTCCGCCAATCTCGAGACCAACTACACCGCTCCGTGACGCTGCTCTTCGCAAAGGCTCAGAAACAGCGATTCCAGCCATCACAATCGGCTCACCAGAGGCACATCCCAACGAAACCATCAGGGTCATTAGCTCTCAGGTCGAGGAGCACGCCATACAACATGCTGCGATTGCGCGAAGGTTCTTCTCCAAGGTTGCGCCACCTTTCTCGCTGCGTGCCTATCTCGACCGCCTTCACCATTGGTGTCCACATTCGCCAGGCGTTTACCTAGCTGCTGCATCGTACTGTCACCGATTGTGTGTTGCGGACTACATGGTGCCGGCTACAAAGAGAACGGTACATCGGCTGGCTTTGGCAGCCATCAGGATAGCAGCCAAAGCGCTGGAGGACAACAAATGGACACAAGAGAGGATATCAAAGGTCGGCGGTATAGGTCCGGCACAGTTGCTCAATCTGGAGATATCGTTGTGCTTCCTGTTGGACTTCGACCTGTGGGTGGACGAGGCTCGTTTGGCGAAGAGTATGTACTCGTTGCAACAAGCCGGCAAGCAAGGGATTGGCACACGTGGTAAGCTGAGCGAGTTCAGACTCAGGCTGCCGTTCCGACGCAAGACTGCAACGATCTCGACAACATAGTATCTGAACGATACCGGTCGCAGGATCAGCACAACCGGTGCTGAGCCTCTCCTCTTCTTCGACGTGCTTCGATCGAACTACGCCGAACGTGTATAAGCTATGGAGAGGCCGCAAGCATCTCAGCTCGCATGAACCTGCAGAGCACGTACAGCAGTTTCACCATACAACACGATCGATTCCTTCTACAAGACGAAAGTCAAAGGATGCTTATACTTTCGCTTGAGTGTTCATCTCAGCTGGACAGGGGTTTGGCAGTTTGTGTCCTTGCCTACTGTGGCAAGTAGAAGCTGAATGGGACAGCAGTGTAGGAGCAATAGTGTGGATCACCCCTGCAGACGTTCTGTCTGGTCTTCTGACAGTAGCCTTACGTGTGTAGGGAATGATCCAAGACACCTTCTGTAATCCCACGCGCAAGAAAAGTCCAGACGACATCACTGACAACATGGTGTCGCTGTTCATATTGTGGTCTCTGTGTCCACGAGTCTCGAATGTACACACCAGCATTGCTTCATCATTCATCGTGTTATTGCATGCGCAATTTGCTGGAGCGTTGACCTTTGCGCCAGACACAGCCACCCGCCATGACGTGCAGATGAGCGACATTCGTGCACGCGGTCTCCTCGAACACGCGTCCCTTCACTGGACATCAGGCTGCAGCGGACTTCATCAATCCTTCAAACGACCCTCAGCTACATGACCTGTCTCCTCGAGGCCACATGCAACCTGCATTTGGTGCATGCTCGGCCCATGAATGTGTTGCTGCAGGTGCACAGTCACCCGCTCACAATCTCCGTACTAGAAGTGCTTGTTTGACAAACACCCTCCTAAGTTCTGCAGAGCCTGCCTCAGCCACCCGCATCCTTCAGCCATATGGCCTCCGCCTCTTCTCTAGAAGGTCCCATCACTACCAACACAGATGACCATGGGCACCGACGTAGTATGCTACGACCAACAAGTGTGAGTAACATCTAGGGTGTCTTTTCTTTTGTGCCTCTGTCACTTTCGCCAAATCCGACCTCAGCTTTCGAGTCCGAATCCTTCGAGCGAGTATCCTCATGAAGAGGCCTCCCAATTCATATATCTGCAAGCGTTTACGTCTCTATTCTTCCTGATATTCCTGCATAAGTCCTCCATTGGCTACCAGCACCATCCTTGGTAGCAGCTTATATCAAGTTCCATCCATTCCTCACTTCTGCCTATCAGTACAGCTCAGGCACCAGCTATTGATCGTCAACACCTATACACACGACACTTCAAGCACATCTAGATACTCCTAGCACCAGTTTCTTCTCACTCACACCTACCAAGAGCACTCCTCCAGTAGGGCAATCTTCGCAGCCCGCCGAGTCACGATGTGCATCATCCAGGTTCGCATCTACACTATGGAGGACGGCAAAGAACAACGTGTGGAACAGGTTCAGAAATGCGAAAAGGCTCGTCGGGGCCTACCGTGTGATGAAGTTACGACGACCGAGATTCGTGCTCAGGTCCTCGAGATCAAACCCCCAGGCAGCACTCGATCAAGTCGATCTACCTCCTCCGACATCATCAAGGTTCAAGACAGACACGGCCGTGATCGAGAATACCGACGCCTGAGCAGCCGACGAGAGGGCAAGAGGCCAGTAAGAGACCGTGATGACAGGCTACCATCTGCCATCAGCCCCGTCTCACCACGTGCGATGCACACAGAAGAAGTCAGACCACCCGCACCATCACCACCACGCCCAGCAGGCAACCACTATCATCCTTTGAACACTCGCTGCCCTCGCGATGACTGTCCGATGACGCATGTAAGCTTCGACGTCGAAGAGAGAACACCAACATCGTCGACAAAGTACAAGCACGAGGCTCGTCGACAACAACCTGGCTCAAGCAAGACTGTAACCATCGAAGTACCACGAAACCCTCAACCGATCGTGCCAATCTTGCAGTCACCACGCCCCGGCAAGAAGGCTTTCAAGCCAGACCATGATCGCCATGACTCAGCTGTGGGCCTGCCCAGCAATCGCAACGCTGATCGTGCGGGCGACTTGGACGCCCAACTAAGAGCACAGGATCTCGAACAGCAGCGAAGACGGCTTGCGCAGAGCGAGTCTCAACGACTCCGTGCCGAAGCACATGAACAAGCACTGCTGGCCCAGCTCGAGCTTGATCGAGCTCGTGCTCGTGAGTCCGCTCGCAACGACTCTCGGGAGCGCCAGAGACAAGCCCGGCTTGCTGCGGAGGCCGCATACGACAATGCTCAGAGACTGCAACAGGAATCGCAAGCAGACGCTGAGCACGAGCGACGAGTGCAAGGTGAAGCGCGCGACCGAGAGCGTGAGCGCAGAGCTAATCAGAGACCACACAGCGTTGAGGTACGAAGTCCACTCCGCCCAGCGCTGACCGCTGGTTCACCCATCAGTCCAAGAGTCAACAGGACCACCATCATTCATCAGACCAGACCTGGAGCTGTCACGACGCCGTCTCAACAGCAGTCTCCAGGCAACCAGATCATTCAGCGAGAGCAAGACAGGTGGGAGCGCGAGCAGTCTGGACGACCCGCCATCGATGATCCGTTAAGCGACGATCCTTGGAGGAGCGACAACGTAGTAAGAGAGTGGGCGAATGGTGAGGAAGCACCGAGACGCGGCCATAGACGGCAGTACCACGGATCAGAACGACGATAGACTGGCTGGCTGAGGCTGATATGTTTGATCCATGATATACAATTAGGCGTCTGGGCTCAGTAGATAATCCTACATATGCTATTCCTTTCAGTGTACAATACTCTCCATCGAGCTTCAGCTTTTCTGTGGTGCTGACCGATAATTTGAGACTCCTGTACCGTACTTCGCCCGTGGTAGCCTTGGGTCAGGCAGTCCAAGGAAGCTACCAGACATACTAGCAAACGATGTTCCGGTCAGTGTCGCCTTCTTGTTATCGAGAATCTCTTTCACATCCCCAGTCTTCACTGCGACCGCTTCCTTGTCAGGTCGTGTTACGCCGAGTATGACCTGTCCATCTTGGTTTATGAAGGCAGAATCTGCCTGCATGTACATCTTGTTGCCTCCTACCAGGTATGGGTCGATGGAGGCAGCCATGCTATCGGCCTCAGTCGATGCAGCGTTATTCCTGGTCGTGTTGACACCAGTGCCCTTAGGATCGGACGCCACAAATCCTGCCACACCGAGCTTTGCATGGAAGTCGGTCCCTGTCACGGACGCTCTTGCTTTCAGCACACGAGAGAGTACAGCTGATCTCTGCGCTTGTGGTCCATAAACAGGGTGGTTCTCCATGTGGACTGAGGCTCGAAGGTAGCCAAGTCCAGCTCCTGGATGTGTCGACAGCGGGACTTCTTTGTCAGATGGCGATGACTCCATGAAGCCATGCTGAAGCAGCGACTCCTGGAAGTTCGTCGTGCGCGATAAACTGGCAGCTCTGTCGAGTCGCGCTGCTCGAGCGGTGGTCTCGCCCATGCCGGGCAAGTCGAGAAAGCTGACAAGCAGACTGGCGAGCTCTGAATGCATCTTCTCGGCGCCGTGGGCATCTCGTAGCTCCTTCTGTAGCTCTTGTAGCTTCTGTGCGTCAGGATAATGGTCGGCAAGTTTCGCAGACTCCTCCCATTGCTTCAGCGTTTGCTCACGCGCCAATTCTGTGGCAGCCGTGGAAGCCACACTCTCATTGAAAAGTCGTCTTGCATGCGATTCTAAGGTGTCGATGCTGGTGGCATCCGGCCTCTCGCCAAACGTGCTGATCACGTCTTCATATGCGGCTGTTTTGATTCCGTTTGTCTGCTCCTTTGCATCCTCGTATTCACTGTTGAGGACCTCAATTCGGTCATCTCTATCCCGTGCTTCCGCTGGTAGCTCTTCCTCGGCCTGCCTCATCTTCTGCTGTGCAAAGTCCATGATCGCAGTACTACGACGGTCAGCCTCTCTGAGATGTTCTACAGCACCAGCCTGGGCCGTCTGGAGTTCCAGCTGTGCTCGGCACTGTTCTGCTCTTTCTCTGGCCGCTTCCATGACCGTACGCTGTCGCTCATGGAAGGCGCTGGAGTCCGCCTCGGTGCCTCGAGTGGCTTGCAATTCGCTCTCTGCCTCCCGGATGATGCAGTCTGCTCGTATGTTGAGCGGTTGTAGGTCGGCGGGCCCAAAGAAGCCAGTCTTGTCGATAGACTCCTTCTTGGCAGTGTCGAAAGACCTTTGCGCGAAGTATTCTCGAAGGTATTCCAGCCATTCTGGTCGTTGAGCTTCAACCTCCTTGAGGTAGCGATCTAATTCTTTCGCTCCCATCTCCAGTAGATATGGACCATTCGTTCTCCATCGACGACCAGCCTTAGACCGATCGGTGTTATCTAAGGCATCTTCATAGACACTAGGATTTTTCTTTGCGTTGTACGAACTCTGCTTGAAGCTTCGTGTCACCAGTGGAATGCTCAGCTCTTGAAATTTCTCCAGTGTGACAGTATGGTCGCCAGCCGATGCGAAATCTGTGACATGGTCGTTCGTGTCCTGCGCGAGGATGCGAAGGGCGTGGTCGATTTCGTGGTAGTTCGAATTGGCAGATGTCGTTTAAGACCCCATTCACCTATCGCACGAGACGAGTGTGGGCTAGTGATGGCCTGATGTGTTGGATAGGGAGTGGTGGCAGTGTCCGAGTCGCGTTTCGAGCCAGATGCTTGTGTATCAGCTCGTACAGCAGAGGGAAGTGGTTTTGGAATTGAGAAGAGTCGTGAGTTCTGGAACAGCCTTGCTGTGGGCGACGAGCATGCCTTTGACATGGCCCTTTGATGGCACGGTGCCAATGTGGTGCTGTGGAAGGCCTATGTTCAATCACACTGTTGCAGCTTTATCGGCAACTTTTGAGGTACATTGTACATGTATGTAGGAGCGGGAAAGCCAAGACCATGATGCCCGCAATTCAGACTAAACCAATTGAGAGACAGCGCAGCTCTACAACTGCATGCATTGTTGTTGTTGTAGCATCATCTGGACAAGCCGTCACAGCACAGTCTCGATGCGGCTTCGTACTGCTGCAGTGATGCCATGTCTACGGCAGTAGCTTACTGATGCTGGACCGTTGTGCAGCTACATCAGATAGTTCTGTCGTGCGACAGAGTGCGCTGTGAGTTTCAGCAGCCAGCTTGAGTCAGCTGGAGCATCTAAAGCACGAGTTTATGTATAGGCGTACTCCTGTGTGTATGTGCAAGTGATATTTGCGTGCTATGTGGGTGCGTTGTACCACGCTGCTCTGATCAATTCGATGGCATGACATCCTGTCAACCTGAATAACACAGATTAGTCATGATCCATAAATCGAGCTAAAACGCAGGATGAATCCTTGGTGTATCTTGTCTGCCCCTCAGCACGCTGCAGCAGAGCAACACCTCAAGTATATTCCCCGAAGCCAATGGTACATCTCGTGCAGAGCTCCGACCCAGGATCGTCAGGCGCATGTCCGAGTCTCGAGCTGTACAGTGGTAGTATCCAACGTGAACCTTGTTGAAAGCTACGGGGATCTGCAGCAGCTGGTGGGCGATCACGTCTGCGTCGACCTTCGGCGACCGACGGACGGTGCACTGCGTCCCTTCGCATCAAGCAGTCATGTTGATTACCAGCAGTGCAACCTGGTGCAGGCGTTGTCGGTGACCGCCTCCGCTCTCAATAAGCATCTGGAGCGTCACCCTTGAGGATCAGGTATCATTGAGCATGGTATCGATCATCGTCATCGTTATTGAAGCGGCAACCAGCTGCATTAATTACGCTGACTTCTCTCGGCTCATGCAGGACGAGCCAACCTCTACTCTCCTTTGATCTCATACCATTGTGCAGTTGAATGACTAAGACGGCTAGTCATACATGCTGCACGTCAATCTTACAGGACCAAAGTCGCTGGTGCAGAGGGAAGCCGCAGGTCGGCCAAGCTGTCCACGTTGTGGCGTTGCCTATCTTTTGAGTTGTTCTTTTGTTTGCGAACCCGCGAGTTATCATCTTTCTGAAACATCGTCGGCCTCTGCAGCAGCTCATAGCAGCATTGCTCGTGTAGGGGTATTGCCACTTGACAAGCCTCTTGTACTATTTCTCTCCAGCGATGAAAAGTGGCAGTATGGAATTCGATACACCGTACGGCATGGCAATATCGAGAACACAGTCGATTGCAGAGGCACCATTCGATGTTGGTGAATTCCTGACCGAGAGCACTTCACCTGACAGCATAGACGTGAGTGACAACTCGTTCTCCTCGATGCCTCTGACGGAGCTCCAGTATCCATTGTATTCGGTCGACGGCAACAATCACTTCTCCCTGCCTATGACCGAAGACTGCTCGTCTTCGCGATATCAAGCTTCAGAGAGCTTAGAGGGGTCTGATTGTCAACCTCGCATTGTTTCTAACAGTCAGGAGCATCTCTGTCAAGCTAGCTCCATGCTCCTGAATGGCGGACTGGAGAGCACATCTGCAGAACCGAAGAAGGCGCGGAGACAAGCCCAGAACCGAGCTGCGTAGGTAGATTGCTGCATATGTCTGAATTGTGCTAACTTCTGCCAGACAAAGAGCCTTTCGTGAAAGAAAGGAGAAGTACATCCAGCAACTGGAGGAACAAGTGCTCGACATGCGCAAAGAGATCACGACCTTGAGCCAGGATCGAAGACGATTCGAAAGTCTGCTGAAGATCGCGCGAGCAGAGATCAAGACGTTAAAGTCACTACCACAGCAGTTGACTTCGCACCTTAGAACAGACATCGATCGTGATCATCTGGAGTGCAAAGTGCATGGACTTGGTGCACGTCGCACGGTAGTGCTAACAATCGATCTTGGCGTTGGTGGTGTCAAGGCGTGCACGCAGAGTGAACGAAAAGGTGTCTGTGACGTTGAGGCTGACAACGCTGCTCTGGAAAGCATGAGCGAAGACGGATAACGGTACTGTGGCATCAACGCCAACCTTGACTAGAGGCTCGACTGTCTTCGTTAGTCAAGTTCTCAAACTCCATTTCCCATGCATCGACCTCTGCGAACTTCTTTCGAGCCGCCTCAAGCTCATTACTCTTGGCTGTTTCTTTCGTAGTAGTCAAGTCGTTGTTGGAGTGCTGCGGTTCAGAATCCTCTGGTACAGTCGCTTTTTTCCGAGCATATGTCCTGGCTTGCTTTTGCTTCATAACGTTGGGCGATTTCTGTTGTAGTGGGCGACCAGTCGCCCGCGACGTCTTCGCTATTGTCGACTTATCTGCCTGTCGCTTGGACTGCACGAACTCTGATACATCGTTGCCAGTGTCTGAAGAGTCCTCTACAGGCAGAACGTTCTCGTCATATCTGGAACTGAGATTGAATGCCGGCAAAGGATAGCTGTCTACGACTTGTCTTCGTCGTCTGGGCAGCAGGCTCTGGAGTTTGGCTGTTGACATGGGCGCCTTTCTTGTTCCAGCACGCGTCTTCATCAGAGGAGGCGGCGTTAGCTGGGTCAGAGGTGGTCCGTATATGCTGGAATGAGAAAGGTCTTCGTATCCGCTTGGATACTCTAATGGAGAGGTCGCAGACATCGGCGCATCGGGCAAGGCGTTCTCGTTCTCGTCGTACTCGATACCTGGCTGCGGCGTCGAGCTGACACGTTCCGCAGGAGATGCTTGCGCCTCTGTCTCGTCTTGCTGTAGCGACTTTCCGTCCTCGTCATCACTCTGCGAAACGAGCTTCCGATGTTTGAGTAGGATGTCATTGTCAACTTCCTCGAGTGACGGTCCGCTGGTCCTCTTCCTTTTCGTCGGGCCGTGTGTAACCTCCGAATCTCTGCTTGAGCTGTATACACCGCGAAGACCCATAGCATCTATCCCCGAGCTGTACATTGGAGTTCCTGCTGCATCAGGGAGGAAATCGTCACCAAGTTCGAAGGAGTCGTCGGAATCGTCTAGTGCGAGATTGTCGCCGGCACCTGACAAGGATGACCGCGCACTTGCGAGCCTCTGCTTGACCATATTCAACATGCTAAGTTGTCGCGGCCGTCGCCTGAAGTTCTTCAATGCCAAAATGCTATGCTCGAGAGCCGAAGGCGTCGCTGCTGGGACATTGCTGGAATGATATATTGATTCTGCGACACGCTGGGAGGTATTTTGCTGTACTTCCTCGTCGAGCTCACCGCTGTGGTTGTCATCCATTCGCGAATGTACTGCGCTGCTCATTCGCGACGAAGCCCGTCGTGTGCTCCTTGGAGCAATTTCTAATGCCTCCTCTTTACTTGTGTGTACAGTTTCCGGCAAGACCGCATTGTCCTTCTTCCTCGTTGTACGGACAGGCTTTCGAGTGAGCCTGGGAGGACGGTGGGCCCTTTTTGCTGGTGCTATCTTCCGTGTACTTGCAGACGTTCTGTCAGTCGTTGATCTGCGTGGATTGCGCTCATTCGAACTAATTGGATCCATTGCTGTCGATTTTGCGCCTTTCAGCACTTGCGGTACGTCTAGTAGTGTCTTCTGTGTGTTTGTCTTGTCCTGGAGTGCGATTGATCTCCTCGCTCTCTTTACGCTCGCTGCAACCATCGTGGTGCGTTCACGTGTGCGAGGCATAGTCGTCTAAGTGCGCGCGGAACGCGATTGAATGGTAAGGGGAGGAGTCGTTGATGACCTCATGATCGAGGACAACGCGCTGGTGGACGCGTTGTGTACATCTACCTTTACAACGGGTGGTCTGTGCATCACCACCTCGCTTCCTTCTTCTTCGCCAAACACAAATGACGCTTCGAAGCTGGACATGTCGAATACATTGCAAAGGGCCCAAGGTCCTAGCCAAAATGCTTCCAGTCCAGAGCTACGGTCCAGCGACTGAATGGTCTTGCAGTACGCCGCGAGTGCGCTACGACACTTCATATACATGGTAGAAATATTATCTTGTCAGAAAGCTTGCTAGCGTGACTGCCTGAGGCATTCTAACTGCTGTGTCCTTGTATGTCAAGATAGACTGTACCACTCCAGAGACAGCATTGTATCTATGAGATTGATATCGTACATCAGCCGACAAAGAGTGAAGCTTCCAGTCGCGAATATGACCATTCGACCACGAGTTGCGGCGCAGTCGCTCTCAACCAACAGAGATCCGAACACACTTGCGAACTACAATGCATGGCGAACAAGACACACAGAAGCAAACTTCGAGATTGATTTTGGGCATAAATGCCTGAAGGGCAGTGTCACGCTGACTCTGGAGGCACTTGCTGGCGAGAAGCAATTGATCTTAGACACAAGGTGAATGGTTCTGAACACTGCCCTCAGCAATGAATTGTTGACAACGAGAAAGTTACCTGCAAATCAACGATGTGAAGATCGCAGGCAGTCAGGCGAAGTGGTCGCTCAGTAGCAGCAGGGTGGAACCATATGGCTCACCTTTGACGATTGAGCTCTCCGATTCACCAAGTGCAGGCACTACACTGGATGTCACGATCGACGTTGAAACGACCAAGGAATGTACCGCTCTTCAATGGATGACACCAGCACAGACGTCCAATAAGAAGCACCCGTACATGTTCTCTCAATGCCAGGCTATTCATGCTCGCTCGCTGCTACCATGCCAAGACACACCTGATGTCAAAGCGACATATTCCTTCAATATACGATCTTCACTGCCAGTCGTTGCATCAGGACTGTCGACTGGTGCCAAAGACTTCAGACAAGGCAAGGATGGACAGCCTGGCACACTGCTGTACACCTTCTATCAACCAATACCAATGCCATCGTATCTCTTCGCCATCGCAAGTGGTGATCTTGCCTCAGCATCGATTGGACCTAGATCGAGCGTCCTCACTGGACCTGATGAGCTTACAGCCTGTCAGTGGGAATTCGAAGCAGATACAGAGAAGTTCATTCAGATTGCAGAGCAGATCGTGTATCCCTACGCCTGGACTTCATACAACGTGCTGGTACTTCCGCCGAGCTTCCCATACGGCGGAATGGTAAGCATCTACAGAGCCTCGTCAATGATAGAGCATGATAAGGTTGCTGACTATTCTATAGGAGAATCCTCAAAACACCTTTGCCACACCTACGTTGATCTCTGGTGATAGACAGAATGTCGATGTCATTGCGCATGAGCTTGCTCACAGCTGGTCCGGCAACCTGGTGAGCTGTGCTAGCTGGGAACACTTCTGGCTCAACGAGGGTGGACAACCTACCTCGAACGACGTATTCAAGCTGCCGTGCACGGTAGTGAGGCATACTTCGGATTCGAGGCGGTCATCGGATGGAAGGTGAGCTTTGTGTAGAGACACCATGCAGTGGCTGACCTCTATGATGCAGGCTCTATCGGACAGCATCGCCCAGTTTGGCCAAGATCATGAATTCACCAAACTGATCCCTGACCTCAAAGGTAAGGATCCAGACGACGCTTTCTCTTCCGTGCCGTACGAGAAGGGCTTCGCTTTCCTCTATTACCTCGACAATCTCGTGGGCCGGGAACGATGGGACAAATACATTCCTCATTACTTCACCACATTCAAGGAGAAGTCCTTGGACAGCTACGAGTTCAAGAGCAATCTTCTTGACTTCTTCCAGCACGACCAGACAGCAAGCGACCGGCTGAAGGGTATAGATTGGGACACCTGGTTCTACAAGGCAGGCTGTGAGTTATGTTGCAACGTTGAAGGCAAGGAGACTGATCCCTCACAGTTCCAACCAAGCCAGACTTCGACACCACGCTCGTGGACGCATGCTTGAAACTCGCGGAGAAGTGGAAGTTCTTGAACGATGGTCAAAGTGAGTTTGTCCCACAGCCTGACGACATCAAAGACTTTGCAGCTCAGCAGAGCTATGTGTTCCTCGAAGCAGTTCAACAGTTCGACAGGCCACTATCGCCTAAGCTTGTCGAGCAGATGGGCAATGCATATGGTTATGCAAAGTCGCAGAACGTCGAGCTTTCCAGTCGTTACTATGTGGTTGCTCTCAAGGCACGAGCTAAAGACTACTACCACGCCGCTGTACAGCTCGCAGGCAATGTCGGTAGAATGAAGTTCGTGCGGCCACTATTCCGGGAGTTGTTGCGCTGTGATGCAGCCTTGGTAAAGAGCACATTTGAGAAGAGGAAGGACTTCTACCATCCCATCTGTCGTGCTATGATCGCGAAGATGATTCAAGATCATGAGAAAGGAGGACATTAGCATATGCGATAGCACATTATCATGATCGATCATCCCAACGATATATAAGCCGAGCCACACGATGTGGCTCATATCGATAAGCGGGTCCTTTCTGGTGCGGGAGTCTTGGCGTTTGACTTTAATCATCGACACAGCACATCGCCGCTCATCTTGCGACCGTGATTTATTCGAGCAGCCAACACAGCACCACACATCATGGCCGCGAACGTACAGAATGCGCCAGGGCGCACCGACTGGGCGGAGGACGACGAGCCAGATCTTGCCGCAGCCATTCCACCACCACAGATCACGAAGAACAAAGACGGCACCGAGACCGTAGTGACGATATTTTTCAACGAGGAAGGCAAAAAGGTCAGGAGAACACAGCGCATCCGCAAGACGGTGGTTAAGAAGCGAGAAAACCCTCGAGTCGCAGAGCGCAGACAATGGGAGAAGATTGGCCAGGAAGCAGGCAAGCCACCAGGTCCTCGACCAGACACCACAACACTGGGCGAGAACATCATGTTCCGACCTGTGATCGGCTTCAAAAGCGGCCAGCAACAGGAGAAGGCACCTGAGGAGGACAAGAAGGCTGAGGCCTTGAAGAAGATGCAGATCAAATGTCGTATCTGTCAAGGTGATCACTTCACCACAAAGTGTCCTTTCAGAGATACTATGGCTCCAGAGGGCGAGACCACAGCAGGGCCAGAGGACGACGCCGGTGGCGCGCAAGATGGTGGTCTTGGTCAAGGCGGTTCAAGCTATGTGCCACCACATCTCCGAAAGGGTGGTGCAGGCACAACAGGCGAGAGAATGGGAGGCAAATTCGAGCGTGACGATCTTGCGACACTCAGAGTGACGAACGTGAGTATACGTCTTGTGGCATAGAGGAGCATTACTGACACCGTCATAGGTCTCCGAATTTGCAGAGGAGAACGATCTTCGCGATATGTTTGAGCGTTACGGAAGAGTTACAAGAGTGTTCCTTGCCAAGGACCGCGACACAGGCAGAGCGAAGGGCTTCGCCTTTGTGTCGTACGCAGATCGCTCGGATGCTGCGAGGGCTTGCGAGAAGATGGACGGTTTCGGTTATGGTCATCTGATCTTGCGAGTCGAGTTCGCCAAGAAGAACACTTGATCGGAAGGATTTGGAATTTGTTATGAGCATGACAAGAATTATGCAGAGCCGTATGAATCTTCACGCCAGCGACTTCTGGTCTTCGACCAGTCATCAGCATCTTTCTTGCCACCCGCACTCTCCATGCCTAGGCCTCGTTCGACCCAGTCTTTACTGCCCATCTCGCTGAGACGAGACAGTGCTCGTGCAAAAGCGAAAGCCTCCTCGTCCCCGGAGAAGAAATTGCTTTTCTTTAGCATGTCCATGTTCAAGCCTAGGTCGTCCATCAGACTGCGCATAGCACTGTCGAGACCTGCTCCTTCGTGCTGTACCTCCTGCGCCGTGCTGTGTCCGTCCTTGGCGGCTGTGTCGAGAGCCTTTCCCACTTCGTCTCGGCTCATGAAGAGCTGTGACAACGGCACGGCTGTTGTCAGCACAAGCTTGGACTGACCTTCGTAGACAGCGTCGATGAAGGTGATGAATCGCCTGGCAAAGTCTCTTGAGCGGTAGTTCATGCCAGGGACATCTGTGACAATGAACGCATCGTAGGACTTGACAAGTTCGATGTAATCTGCGGCTCCGGTCGCTTTTCCGATGAGCTCCTGAAAGGTGAAGCGACATGCGCGGCCACTAGCACGAGGCACATCAATCGGTCGGCCCCAGACCATGTGCGAAGCCTTGTGAGGAGGATCGTGTTCAAAGTCACCAAGGAAGCGGAACCAATGTTGAGCATGTCGTTCAGCTGCCGGATCCAAGGGACTGTGATACACGCCTGATGGCGGTCGTGGGATCTTCCGGTAGTCAGTAGTAGAGTCGAGATTGAGCACTCGAAGCCGTTCTTGCAGCAGGTTGATGCAAGGTACGAACGATTCTCGCTGGATGCCGTTCTTGTAGAGCTCTGAAGGATGTCTGTTACTCGTGGTGACCAGCACTGTCCCGTGAGCCATCAAGCTCTCTATCAGTCGTCGTAAAATCATGGCATCTGCAACATCGGTGCACTGAAATTCGTCGAAACAAAGCACGGTTCCTTGCTCGGCAATGTTGGCGGCCACGAATGGTATCGCATCGAATTCGTTGCCATATTGCATCTTCATCTTGTGCAACTCTTTATGAACCTCTTGCATGAAGTTATGGAAGTGTATGCGGGTCTTTGAATGTATGCTGGTCGGCAGGGTATCGTAAAACAAGTCCATCAACATCGTCTTTCCACTTCCGACATCGCCGTACATGTACAGGCCCTTGGGCAGTTCGTTGGTAGGCTCCATCCTCAACTTTTTCCGCTCTTCTCCTCCGCCAAATAGACTGCTCAAAAAGCTCTTCTTATGTGGCACCAGCGACTCGATTGTCGGGTGTATGACCTTCGGCGGCTTGTATGATTTCAACCTGTCGTGCAGATCTTGTAGCGATTGGATGAGGCCTCGTTGGTGCTCGTCGTCTCGTAGTCGGCCAGACTGTACTCGAGCATCGTACTCAGCGATTGGGCCATGGTCTGCGGTTGATGTCGTAGTGGCATAGTGTCGTGTCGTGGGCGAAGGATTGGGCCTGTTTGAATTTGTTCGAGGCCGACTGTGTCGTCGACTCTTGACAAGGCTATGATTGCTGCGCTGAGCCATACAGCTAGCACATATCGTCGACCATTGTCTGTGTGTCGTAGTACCGCTGCGCGAAACCCTGGCGAGAGTTTGCAGAGCTTGATGTGCTCTCGGCCTAGCCATCGTGAAAGGAAGAAGTGTGCTCAAGGTCGAAGACGTGAGCTAGGCAGGCCTGCCAAGGGTTGATACTTTGTAGTATTGTTGACAGTCAGCATCTGCAAGCGACCATGCTTTCAAAGGACCTCACGCAGAAGAGAAGGGCTTGGAGAAATCCATGTAGGTTGATCGGACGTATCTGCACACGGCATGGGCTGCGATATGGAGGTCTGTGCCTCGCAACAACTTCTCTCACAAACCCACCCGGTGCTCCCAGCCATCCATCTACTCTTGCGCTGTCCAGTCTTATCCGTTTCATTCGGATCAATACCGGACCATGCTGAAGTCAACTCGACTTGTATAATGTGCAGTAATGCAAGATCCACAGGAAAGAGACTGGGCACGCTGGACTTGAAGCGATCACGTTGCATGAGCTCAATGCACTCCCTTGCTGATCTCGTCCATCAACGTATTGCTATACCGATGGAGAGCTCAATTGTCTCTATATCTACGGACTCTCTCGACGACGACGACGACGATTCCTCCAGCAATTTGTCAACAACATTACTGTCACGAACCTCGCTGCAGTATAACAGCGAGTCTGATGGCCGTAAGACGGTCTATATGGTAAGCTCTCTCCATCTATGCCTACCTGCACTCGCCTATTGAGCTTGATAATGATCCAGCTCATCAAGAAGGGCCTGTCCAGACCTTTCTCCTGGAGCCCTCAAGCTCGTGACGGCCTTCCGAGCTCACAAAGGACCCTCACAATCTCACACAGGCTGTGGCGATGAAGTGCTTCGCAGACTGCACCTTCGAGGTAACGAAGCCATATAACGACTCAACACAGCCTCATCCACTCGCTTCCGATCTCGAGACATGTTTTGAAAGCTCTCGCACCTCTTGTGTCTTGCCAATCTTCCTATGGCTCACTCCGAGCGTTCGCAAGTACAAATAAGGCTCCTATCACTTTAAGACGCCGCGTTAAGGTGCCTTTGATACTACGGAAGTTGAGATTCGCTGCAGGTCTGTTCAGTGCTGCCGTATCAGCACTGAAAATTGATCACAGAGTTGATGACAGCGCTCCTCATGTCCTCCTCGTCCGGAGCCTCTCCTAAACTCTACTGCTGATGCGCGTCATCCTCTCACAACTGGCGAGCAAGCCTACTGGCTCACCTCACAAGAACGCTGGAAAGAGTGGTTGAGCAAGTGGTATGACAACCGTCAAGTAGGAGGGTAGTAGCAACAAGCTTCGCAATGACAATGCGGCTGCTCGCAGACCAGGAAGGATGGAGGTATGCTTACCGAGAGGTCTTGCGCTCGTCATCTGAGGCAAGACCATGAGTACCGTGTCGGTAAGCGTCATAAGGAGAAGCTTTGCGGCTGCTGCCAGGAGGACGAAGTGGCTGGTTGCTTACCAGACTGCATTCGAGGACGAGTGATGAGCTTAGAACCTTACACTTGTTTGTGACTCTACCCATTACCGGACGTAGTTTCATACATTGTGCTTCATAGAAGGCTTAGCAATTCTTGTTAAGATCGGACTGCAGCTTCTTATCGTCCATCATTCCCAGTCCAGCAATGGCACCACCCAAGCTCTGTGAGATCCGGTGATTTCCGACAGCCAAGGGGCCCCGCATTTCCACACAGAGAAGAGATATCATTACAGTCCGAGTCAGAGTTGCAGATGTGAGTATTCACCCTCCAGCTGTCGTCGATCTTATTCTGGGGCGGTGCTGCACCCAGTCCAGAGAAAATCCAATCCGGATCGCGACGAATCGACCATGTGACACAATCTCTGTAGAATGTACCACCCTGCTTCCACCAGTAGTGGGCGCCTGGATTCTGGGTGTCGCCTGGAAAGAGTCTTGTCAGTATCTTCGCTTGGAGAGAATGGCCAGGATACGCACATCCATCGATTGGATTCATCAACCGATCTATACACATAGACCTAGCATCGCTGGTCAAGAAACTGACAGCGGGGCATCCTGGATCCGATCCGATGTCCATAGAAACAAGCACTGGATCGCCCTCGTGATCGTTGTAATGCATCTCGATATGCTTCTGATCGTCGGGTACCTTCCCCGGTGGCCAGTATACCTTCTTCTGGATCTGCTTGTCGCAGAAGAAGTCGGCAGCTTTGATCAACATGTCTCGATCGACAAAGTACTTTGCATTACCAGAGTCACTTCTGTTTCCACATCTCAGGTCTCCTTGATCAACATGCCTCACATTGTCTGTTGGCGCGGGAGCAGCAGCAGCAGTAGTCGATACCTCAGAAGGATATGGTGTTGGATCGTTGACAGTCCAAGGCAAGATATTGGTGGTTAGAATGTATCGCTTGCCTGAAATTGCTGTGATGCTAGATTCCAGGCAAGTTGTGGTTGATGCATAAAACGTCGTGCAGGCTTCGATATTGCCTTGGAATCGACATCCAGCAATTCCAACCGTGGTCGAGTGGTCCTCGCAGGCAGAGCCTGGTGGATGAGCTAGATCGATGTCTACAGCCGCAATGACAATTGGGCTAGGAGTTGTGCTGTCTCCTACGAGAGTGTTGCCTTGCAGTAAGACTGCTCTCGATACTGTGAAAGCTGCAATGCCGTAGCGGTCTGCTTGCACGGCCCCGATGCCAAAGTTTGGCGCATTCTGCCTTGCATACTGTTGCACCAGATGCATGGCTTCATTGGCGTCATGATCGACCCAGTTGAAGCGCTCTGGAAGAGCATACGTAAGTCCTGCTGCTTGTCCACCAGCGTACATGTTAGCTAGCAGGACTTCCGATCCGCATAGAACATTCGACCAAAGAGGATTGTAACCAGATCTTGCTTTGAGACTGCGAGACATGTGCTCTGCTAACTCGCAGAAGGTGTTATTGGTTCTGGCCAGAATCTCTTGCCATCTGCGAGCCTGGCTTTCAGTGATCTTGTAGACGATGTCACCCTTCTTGTTGGAACCTGTATCTGCGGCAACCGTAGTGACAGCGGCTGGAGTTCTTAGACTAGTCAGTCATCAGCACTTCTGTCTTTGAGCTCCGACTTACATTAGAGCAGGTGATGGCTTGAACGTTAGACTGGCTTGTGGCGTTATTGTTGCGAATGGGGTCTCAGTACCAGTGGCCAGCGCAATGACTGAGATCGAAGAAGCGTAGATGCTGGACGCTTGACCAAGCTGAACAGCTGGTATGTGTACATCTGGCACAAGAGCATTTTTGGCATTCTCAGCGAAGAACCACTGCACCCAAACTGAGACCAATGCAACAAGAACGGTTCCAAGGACCACAGCGGGGGCTAAAGCCTGCCGCACCTGAATGTCAGTGTTCTGGCTGACGACCACACTCCTGATCTGGTTGTAGCATTCATTGTGGTCATTGCCACTGCAATACTTCTCTACCACAGGGCCAAGCTGCTTCTTGAGGTCGGATCCAATGTGCACATCTAGTCCGTTCGCGGGACTTGTCGCGGCAGGGGCATTGGCAACGCCAATGATGTCGATGCCTGATCCTGTCAGTGTAGCTGTGTAGGTCTGTAGGTTGTTCAGTATGACAGTTTGGGATGAGGGCAAATAGGACGTACGCCAGAAAGAGAGTAACTAGCTCTGTCTGCTAGAACGAATGTTGCAGTGCCAGCTGCGTTGGCTGCAGCTATGGACGTCAAGCCCAGAGCCAGAAGATGTGATAGGCCGAGCATTGTAGATCGAGTGCTCTTGCGTGGTAGGTCGAACTGGATGTGGTGTACTGGTCGATGCAGATCAAAGGCATGTGCTCGCCATCTTGTATTATATATTTGGTCTTGCCAATCACCAGCATTCAGGGCAAGGCGCCTCTCCTCATAGATGAAAAGGTCGATTGTCCAACGGCCAGCATCATTGCTTAGTGTCACAACAGACACTCTGTTTCCAATTTTAGCTACAGACGCCGCAATCATGGACCAATGTAGGTCTATATGCGCCTGTTGGTTTCGAACATCGGAAGATTGTTGGTCTCGCAATAGATGGATGTTGTGCGCCACACTGGAATCGTTTGAAAGCATGTTATCTTTCCTTCAGCTTTCGAAGCTGGCCAGTAGCTCGACCATCTCCTTGTTGCAAACCTTCTGGGCTTCCTCTAGAGGCGTTTCGCCGTCTTCATTGTGGACCATCATACTAGATCCTGCTTGTAGCAGAGCCCTGGCTTTGTCAAGCATGCCCCTTCGGACTGCTAATTGTAATGGTGTGCCTCTCCCACGGTCAACAATGACATTTGGATCCAATCCTGAATCCAGAAGCCATTGCAGAGTCTCCACGCCGATCTTGTCGTCCAGAAATGGTGCCACACACTTGTCAAACAGCTCGCTCTCAAGTACAGCCCCATGGGCTACAAGGATTCTCATTGATTCCAGCTTGTTGCTGGCAAGAGCGGACTTCAGAGCGCTGGTCTGATATGAGCTTCCGCGCATTTTTTGCATTTTGAGATTTGGATCGGCACCATGCTCGAGTAGCCACTTGACGATTGGAGGGTTGCGTGTTGAGCGGCTACAAAGACTGTTAGCGTGGAGCACTTCGTTGCATGCGTTGTAACATACACCAATGCACTGCTACCATACTCGACAGTATTGATGTCGAAACCATGGTCGATGAAGCATGCCCAAATCTCTTGAGACTCGGCTTTTCCTGCCCAGGTAAAGGACATGCGATCTATTGGCACGCCATGCTCAAGCAAGAGTGCTATTACAGCGACTTGTTCCGCCTTGACTGCTTCGAACAAGCCTTTCTGGAGAGATTGCTCGTCATCGATCGACGATAGATGTAGAACCAAGCTCTCAGCATCGCCGCGTCGACACGCAGCCAAGAAGTCTTCCATCACTGATGCCTTTCTCGTTCGCGGAGGTGTAGATACGATGGTCGTAAATCCAGCTTCAAAATGCTCAATCGCGGCACAGCAAAAGCATGACGTCGAAAGTAGCTGCGGTCTGTGCCACAGAGAGGCAATGGTTGGCTGCACACGCCGCGTCCACAGTCGGGAAACAACACAAAGCGGCGGAGCACAGTCCCCAACACTTCCACAATCCTTTCAGCCATGCTCGAATGATAGCACACATCCTCTCGTGCGTTCAATCTTATGGAACAGCTTGCTACACCCGCCTCATCTATTCATATCAAGAAGATGACGCCGCTCACTCGCCATCAAGAGGGTGGCTCATGCAACATATCACGCCAGGATGGTCTGCTGAAACGCTCCAGTCCTCTACCCAATGGACCTAGTCAGGGCACTGTACCAACAGCAACGAGCATTTCTCCTCTATTAGATTCGCCGAGCTGTTGTGCGCTGAGAGCAGCATAAGAGGCAGGCTTTGCGCACAACAGACGATAGAGAGACTTAACATCTAACTCCTGCACATTCTTAGCGATTTACGGATACCTCCTCGACAGATCTTCAGACGCATTCGTCTTAATCATGCGCGGTCTCATACCTCAAGCAATCTCCGTCATCACCATCATTCTGCTATGCATCTCAAGAAGTCATGGCAGACACTGTAAGCATATTTAGCATCCAATATCAAAGCTATACTGATGGACCAAAGTGGATCGCAGTCGCCTCGAAATCTCTGTCAACCATGCAAAGGAGTCCTACTTCGTACCGCGAGATGATCTTCGCAAGTGTTCAGCACCGGTCCCGGTCGTCTCACGGAAAAGGCGTGATCTGGGATTGTACAATGAAGCCAATGGTACAGACCATGCATCTGCTCTCATGCGCAGAGTCATGCAATTGCCTGATGGCACCGACAAACTATCCATGAACGAGTTCATGGATGTGGAGATAGCAAAAGCGGCGGGAGTCGTCTTCCAGAATAAGGCTGGAAGTGATTTCAACACTGCGCTTCTCGAGGACTTCGCGGGAGCTGCTGTCAGCGCAGGTGTCACTGGTCTTTGCGGCTGCACAACACTGGTAATCCTTAGCAGGATGGGTTACTTCATAGCGCATTACTGGGAAAGCATCAGCTTCTCACCGGATCCTGTATGGAAGTTCAAAGACGACCAGGATGCCTTCAAAAAGACGATCGAGATTCCACTTACTCAAGGCGCGGGTGGCTACATGAGGCGTGCGCATCCAAGGCTCGGCAGCGCTGCAAGCTCTTTTAGTGGTGATGATGTACGAGCATTCCTCATCAAGCCGTCTATAAACATTCACAGTGATCCAAATGGATATCGGTGGCAATGGGATAAGATGAAGACCATCATTGGCGGCATTCTTCCTGCATTGGATCCAACCCAGTACGCATCAAGGTGGCAAGAAATCACTTATACCAAGCTTGATCGAGACGACGCCGCTCTGGACGACACTGCTGCTGGCAGAACACTAATCAAATATGATCCTGATCATCCAGAGGACTCTAAGAGGAACAAGCTGACTCTTTGGGTTGAGTGGCAACAGGTGTATAATGATGAGTGGTCGAATTAGACAACATTTGCTGAAATCCTCCCTGGCTTGAACGTTATGCGGACTCACTCTTGATCGCCACGATCACTGCTGAGAAGAGCAGAGAAGTGCATCAGTGCCCGGCGCTGGTGCTCCGAGGCGTTGGACAGCAATTGCAGATATAGATGGAGGTGTTTATTCTTATGCAAACTTGTTTCAGTTGTGCAAGCTGTCCTGCCACCGATCAGGGCGCTTTTTGCTGTCTGTTCAGGCCTCGCATCAACCAACATGTACCTCCTGCTTGTGGACCGTGATGTCAAATTGTCTATGAGATCTCCGGGGCTACAAAAGATGAAGCTCCATGCATACTACGCTTCACTTCTTGCGATGTTTCAATACAAGCTGTTTCTCACCATCTCGTTCATAGCCTACAGCTCGTGATCAGGAGGCACACGACCCCAAGTCGAGATCAACAAGAGCGAATGCAGAGGTCACAATGAGAGCAGGTCCACGATTACATGGCAACTACAAGCGCTCTATCCTACACAACGAGCCACAGCGGCTGAGGCATCTCCAGACTGTGCATATGCCAATCATCCAGTCCAACATATGCCTCACGTCGAGCTGGATTGCCCGTCGTAACCGACCACGTCTTGAGCCCGTAGTACGTGGCGATGGAGTGCACGAGGTAACGTCTGAACATGTCAGCAACTGATTACAGCCAGCACAGCACGCATACTCACCCAAAGCTTGCGCCATGGTCATCGACGAGACTCTCGAAGATGAGTTTGTCTCGTCGAAGCGCCTGTCTTTGCTTACCGCTGAGCTTGTCGTCACTCATGGCACCGTTGCGCCCTACGAAGACAATCTCTTCGTCTTCTTCACTGCTGTCCATATCAATAAGGCCCTCAGCCTTGAGCTGTCGCTGCTTCTCGTCCCACTGCTGAACAAAACCACGCACTTCCATTTCGAGGTCCTGCAACAGGCCTTTGGCACCTCGTGCCCGCTTCAGCTTCGCCCGCAGGTCTTGCGTGACCTTCTGTGCTGCAGCAGCCTCGCCTGTAGGCTTGGCAGCAGTCTTCGCGGCAGCGCGTCGCTCAGAGACCTTGGCATACTCTGCATCCCAGAGAGGAGCCAGGAAGTATGGCACCCGTTGTACGGGATAGGTCGGCCGTACTTCCCAGTCACTAGGCAGAGGAGGCTCGGCGTGAGGATTGCTCAGAAGACGATCATTCTCCCAGCGTTGTCGTCGCCGTGAACCCTCCTTGCCCTTGAGTAAAGCTTCGCGTCTCTTTAGGCTGTCCCGCCGTATTGGTTCCCTCCTCTTGTACACTGTGTGTACAGCTTCAGTACGCGTCCGCTGCAGCGTGTCATGGTGGATGGAGTCGTCTAGCGGGATATCTATAGCGACAGATCTCCCTTGCGTGGGAGGAGGCGAGGCAATGGACAATGTGCTGAACACCTCAGCAGCCTGGGATGCTGTCCATGCGTCTAGTCGATCGTCCATCGGCAATGTCGTCATGACCATTGAGCAATCGATGCGTCTGAAGAGGCGGAGGAGAGTGTGTAGACCGGTCCGCAAACGAGCGAGCTGGATATGTCTTCTCAGGATCTTGATGGAGTAGTCAAGGAGGGCAACGATGAGTCGATTACGATTCCACCAGGGTCGAGATAGGCATGTCATCTATTCCGAGCGCAGAGGGCAGCAATGGACCAATCGGAAGACACATCTATCGCACACTTGCTTGCTCCATGACTGCGCAAGCACCTGGTCATCCTTCCTAACAACGACTCATCCGATGTGCTTGTCAGTCGAGATGAGATGCTTTGTTGGGACTGCGATCATGCTTGCTACAGATCTGTGAGCGCATTGATGTGAGAGTGTAGTAGCTGGACTGCACTGCGTGGCAGCAGCGTGGCAAATCTAAATTCGTCACACATATCTCCTCCTCTCCTATGCCGCACCCACCCTCACGGTGTTAATCCGATCCGTTAACACTGACCGAGACTGATCGACTGCTTGAGATGGCTACAGCTCCAGCATTGAAGTACAATCTTCTTGCTCGATGCTCAACGACTCGAGCGCGTGCATCACTTCTCGAGCTGCCGCATGGGCCAGTCTCATTGCCCATATTCATGCCTGTGGCCACCCAAGGCTCTCTGAAAGGCTTGACACCATCACAACTCGAGGAGACCAGTTGTCGTCTGTGTCTCAACAACACATACCACTTGTGCGGAAGCCATGGCTGTGTTGATGTGCCAGATCGCTGATATGTCTCAGAGGACTCAAACCTGGTCAAGAGACTTTAGATGCCATTGGCGGAGCGCACAAACTGCAGTCATGGCCACACAACATCCTAACCGGTAGGTCAGTGTGGTCATCGTGAAACTCCCTGCTAAAATGTCGTCCTTAGATAGTGGCGGGTAAGTGTTCAGTCCGTGTTGCCGAAGTCCTGCTCAGTGTTGTAGATTTCAGATGGTCTCTTTGTTGAAGCTTGCAGAAGTCACCGAAGAAGGTGTACGCTTTCTGAGTCCGCATGATGGCAGCCCAATGTGAGTTTGCCTGTCCTTGCTTGGAGTCCAGCACGCTGACATGCACAAGGCTCCTAACGCCGGAGCACTCGATCTCGCTACAGAACTCGATTGGTTCGGACATCATCATGCAACTCGACGATGTTATTGCCACCACATCTCCAGATCATGCAAGGATCAAAGAAGCCATGTATCGTTCTATACGATGGCTCGATAGGTGTATTGCAGCTCACGAAAAGCCAGATACTCAAAATCTGTTCTGCATCATCCAAGGAGGTCTCGATCTAGAGCTTCGTCGCCAATGCTGCAAGGAGATGATCGCAAGAGACACGCCTGGCATTGCTATCGGTGGCCTGAGTGGCGGTGAAGCAAAAGAAGACTTCTGTAATGTTGTCAATACATGCATTGAGCTGCTCGACTGTCCGAATAAGCCAATCTACATCATGGGCATTGGCTTTCCTGAGGATATCCTTGTGTCCGTCGCACTTGGAGCAGACATGTTCGATTGTGTCTGGCCAACACGGACGGCGAGATTTGGCAATGCTATCACCGATACTGGAACTCACAACTTGAAGCATTCCTCGTACGCATACGACTTCGGTCCAGTCGAGCAAGGATGCACATGTAAATTGTGCACACCGATATCAGAGGGCGGCTTGGGCATCACTAGAGCTTTCATCCACCATACCACGGGCAAGGAGACTGTTGGAGCACATCTCCTTACCATACACAACGTGCATTATATGCTCAATCTCATGCGTCGGGCTAGAGAGGCTATCATCAACGACAGCTTCCCTGCATTCTTGCGACAGTACTTCTCCACCCTCTATCAAGGAGATCGGACGAAGTATCCAGCTTGGGCTATATCTGCACTTAGGAAGGTCGGAGTGGATCTCCTACAATAAATGCTGGCGGCGGTGCCCAATAAAGACTTCATTTGGATGGCTATACACCAAGATCGATCGTAAATCATTTCAGCCACCAACAAGCCATCGAGCGGCATTTTCTGCGACTGTGTTACCGCTCGAGGGCTCCGTAGAACTCGTCGGGTTGGGATAGTACCAAGCGCTGACTGCAATCAGGATATAGACAAAGACACTGAGAGAGCCTTCGAGATAGTCGCTGTTTCCATCGCGGAGGAAATTACCGATCACGACGACGGCGAGAATGAGTAGGACAGCATCGAAGAGCTCGAAGTTCAGACTCAAGGGCTTGCCCAAGCCCCAGGCAACAAGAACGACCAGAGGAGTGTTGAGAAGAGCTGTTTGTATCGATGCTCCGAGCACATGAGCCAGAGCGAAGTTCATCTGGTTGTCGTAAGCCTCGTCCATGGCCGTCAAATGCTCAGCGGCTTTCTCCACCACCGGTATCAGGATCAGACCAATAAAGCTGTCGCTCAGACCGCGGTCCTTGATGTACTGTACAAAGATGTCAGCGCGTTACTGCTTGCTAAAGATTGCACATACCTCGATTTGCTGAACAAGGAATATGGCCATGAACGTCACGAAAGTGATGCCAAGTGCCACACCTACCACCGATTCAGTAAAAGTCAGCTTCTCTTTCTTCAGATCGAAGTCCCTATCATAATCTTGCTGCTCGTCACCGTGGAGAATATCCTCGTAGATGCCGTGATGGGAGCGAACCTGGAAGAACATATACACCGAAAAAGCCATGAGAAGGACAATGGCCGTCGCACGAGAGATCTGCAAACTTCGGTCCTCGAGGACGGTAGCGTCATGATTCCCAGACAGAGAGTTATAGTAGATTGTAGGGATGACCAGAGCGCAGCTTGCCACGAACATGAGGTTACCGCCAACCTCGCTGATGGCCTCGTCGAATGATTGCTGAGGGTGGAATATACCTCCAACGAAGAAACACAGACCCAGACAGAGTAACAAGTTGGCAAGGATCGATCCCAGGATGGCAGCACGAATGACGGTGAAGTTGTCTTCGCCTGGCGACTTGATAAGCACCATGAAGACGACAATCTCCACGATACTGCCAAACGTCGTCTCGAGGATGACACCGAGGACTGTAGGCAGCTTGCGAGCTAGCTCTTGACCAGCAAACCCGATCAAATTGGCGGCAGGCAGCATACCAAGATATGCAGTCACGAAGATCCACAATTGGTGGTCTTTGTAGTTGAAGTGCAGCACCATTGCGGCAATCACAAATGGCCACAGGAAGTTGGTCAACATGGATGCCGTGCATGAGCTCTTGCAGCATAGCTTGACAAACTTCCATGGATGGAAGCCTCTGCGTCCGCTCTCACCTTCTGGCTGTATACCACGAGTCACCTTGTGTCCATTGTGATTGTATACTGAAGCTCGTCTCCCGGCAGACTTTTCTGATTCGTGCCGTGGCAGTGTTCCTTCCTCGAGTGCCTGACCCTCTTTATCTGTAGCGACCTTCTGTTCTTGCTGTGGTTGTGCATGGGCAGCGGGAGCTGGAAAGTCTGATGAGCCGATCTGTGGAGATTGCCTGCGTTTGAAGACCTTAGCAACAGGCCTGCGTCGCCGGCTGCTCAGCGTCGTTGATGTTGCGGATCTGTTCATGACGAATTTTAGCTGTGTCGATCACAGAAATGTGATCATCAGTCGGTAGGTGTTCTGAGTGTGACTTCCTCTCTCAATCACCGAAGGTTGAAAGGTGGGTAAGCATGAGCGAAAGGATCAGCAGAAGATGGATAGGTCGTAGGATAGATACAGGAACTTGGGAGGAGGGAAGAAAGAAAGAGCTGTTCAGCCTTGTGAGAAGCGAAGGCGTTGGCCTCGCGGTTGTCAGAGCGTGCTTCCTGCATAACCTGAGCATTGGATGAGCTGAATGCTGCAGGTAGCCAAGCCGGTGCTTCGCGACACTAGCGACGGTGGCACATTTGGCGCGGCTGCTTCTTTCGCCTGTTTTGCACTGTAATGCTGGAGTGCATGCTTGAGTGTACACTTTGCTACTCTTTGCAGCGCCTATGGACGAAGCATGAGTGCAGCAATGTCCTAGAACGTAGCTAACGACTATTGATCAACACAGATTCAACCAGACTTGCCAAGCCCGCTTTTTCTCTTGGCGGGCAAGGTTGGCTAACTTTGACACTATCCTTGGTAGCGAGCACAAACGTAGAGCTTGTTCGTCTGAGTACTATTCATGCATTATGGTGTGCAGTAAGCTAAGTCTACATGCTAGAGAGCAAGCAAGTCATTGCTCATGCTAAAACATCATCGTCTCGTGCCATCGGCTCGTTGTGTGCAATTAGATTCAGGTACCATCATCAGGCTTTGCATTCGCGATGTCGAATCTACCGCACACTGGCGAGAGGTACCATCCAGTGCCTGGAGCCATAGGATGAACAGGACCAAAGTCGTAGTATGCTTGAGCAGCTGCGCCACAGCTCGGATTGCCATCCGATCCGACGGGGAATTCGAGACGGCACTCGTTGCTTCGTATGTCCCAGGCACTCCCAGCGCATCCAGACTGTTCGACACAAAGCTGGCAGCATGCTTGTGGGTTCGATGTAGTGGTTCGGAACAGTGCGCCACCACCGGGATGATCGTCAAGATATGAGAAACCATAAGTAGGTATGCTGCCTGTCGACGCTGCGGCACTGGCCGCCGAGGTGGGAGATAGACACCTCGCATCGTATGTTGTCGTTGGTTGAGTAGTTCCATTGGATGCCAGCGTCGTAGTAGGTCCGCACATCTGACAAGTCTTCGTGGTAGCCGTTGCTATCATGTACGTTGTGCCGGTCGAAGTCGTGCTTGAGATTGTCTCCATAGACCATGCAGTGTACTCTGTGAAGGTGCTCGTCTGGTTGGCAGCAACATACACCCATGTTGCTCCAACAGTAGTAGAGACAGTGGTTGTCACTGTGCAGCTTGGTGCCGGCTGCTCACTATTGCCTCTCACCGCAAGTGCCGGGTAGATTGCTGATGTCTGAGGCGTCGGATAGACTGTCACCGGCGCGGTCGTTTTGCTGTTGCACGTCAGATGGTAGCGTAACTATCCGAAGCTATACTTACACTGTGCCATATGCAGTGCAGTCAGTGGTTGTGGTAGTGAGCGTGCGCAGAGTCTTCGTTTCCGGAACGACAACCCATTCAGTCCATGTTCCAAGATGTGGAGTTGACTGTCGTTCAGTTGTAACGAATGTGCTGCTGAAGGTGTAAGTCGTGGTCGGTACAATCACCTCTGAAGTGACTGTCGCGCATGTCGAAGCTGGAAGTGCAATAACGCTGCACAAAAGAGTAGCGACGGTGAGAAGAGTAACGAAGGCGCCCATGATGCTGTTTGTGCTGGCGAGCATGCAGAAGTTTGAGGTCTTCAGCGAAGATATTAGTAGTGGTAGAAGATGTTGAAAATACATCTGCACTAGTGGAAGCAGTGTCACGGAAGGAAGGTACAATCTGCAGGCTTGTGTGATCCTTGCAAACCTGTGCACCCGAGCATCACCCAGCTCCTCAACCATTCAACCAATGGTCGATATTGCTGCAGCTCTTGTGTCACCACCTGCGCTGCCTGCATCACTATCTTTGATGTCATGTTCGTATACTTTGGCGGCCGAACATGCACTATCGTCGGAACTACATTATCGAAATGTGCATCTGTGACATCTCGCCATGGTGGTTCCTGGGCAATGATGGACACACCTCTGTGTCATGTCGATATGGCCTGTCGCCAAATCGGCACTCCCGGCTACAACAATCGGCTTGATGTCGTCACGCCGTTGGTTGTTCAGGCATGCTCGTCCATGAGTCGGTCCGTCAGGCAATCCATGCAATGCCTGTAAGGACTCATTCTTGGTGTGGTTGCAACCAAGCCACATTCTGGCCGACAGCATGCCAACGCGCAGTAAGGATGTACATCGTAGCCAGGATGCTGAAGATGTCTTGTCCATCGTGATGCTGTATGAGGCCCAGAACGTGCTGTTTGCTGACACTCGTGACTAGGCTCAGTCACACTCAATTCCATCGAACGCCAAATAACTTTCCCTGTCTTCGCTGGTCTAGCTCAGAAGCGTTCTCCAGATGATGCCTTTGCTGACCGGGCACGTCCAGGGTGAGATACTGGTACTGGAAATCTGCATCTCCTGGTCGTTTGATCATGTGCAGGTTGACTGTACCACTTGCGGCTGGCCCTTCGACGTAGAAGTGCATCTTCAGATGCTCAATGCCGGCTCTGTCTTTCTCCAGAGTGGACGCAATTGTACGATTTCTTGCCCATCTGCTCCATGACGGCTCGCCGTGTGCACTGATATCTCGCTTGGTGTGAAGTCCTTCTCCTGCCAAAAGCTCTAGACACTTTGGATCTTTACGAACGCGATCTGCTGCGCGGTTGAAGATGGCGGTCTTACTATCAGTGCTGAAGACTTCGAGCCACAGAACTGTAAAGACGGCTGCTGTGGCTCCAAGGCCTACCAGGACAAGTCCAAAATTGAATGTTTGTTGTGTTGTTCGTGCTGCTTTCTCGCCGACGGACAAGTTTGCCCACGGCACTCGGCCGGTGTCATTGATCACAGTGACGGCTCGTCGTCGAGTTGTGTTGCTGCTGCCATTGTCGAGGCGACAAGCAGTCGTGGTCAGTCCTCGGTAATGCTCATGCTGTGCAGACTGTAACACCGCGCGAGTCCTTGTGAGTGCTTTCGTGCTGCCGACAAGCATCAGGTGCAGTTGCTGTGTGATGGGTAGGTGATGTGCGTGTGGTCACAATAGTGATGCAGAGAGCTCGAAGGCAGGGAAGCTTCAAAGCAGAAGCGGAGGCGAATTTGACATCTGCTGTGCCATTGACATCACAACCAGCCCTTTCTTTACGCTTATGCGGTTGCAGTCCGCAAATAGCATCGAGCAAAAGGCTACTCATGGAGTAGAGTCAAGTCGATCTCGAAGAGCTCAGTGATGGTTGGACAATCAATGCGCAGCGATGCATGGGAAGATATCCTCCAAGCACGAGCTTTACACATCGACCATGATGTCCTCAATGCCGCCAACTCTCATACACTCGACGCGTGGATCTCAGAACATGCACAGCCAGAAAACCTGCTGACGAAAGAGGAGCTCTCATTCAGTCATAAGATTGGCGTGGTTCTAAAGGACTGTAGCACGAAGAGTGTTCCCGACGATGCCTTCGAAGACGCCGTGTCCTTTCTTCAGGCCAGCATCGCAAGCATTGATCAACAGTGCAAGATACTGGAAGAGCACAAAACTGCACTGACACGTCTACGTATGCAGCAGGCTGCAAGTGGCGGGCAGGAAGTCATGAAGCAGAACAGCCAGAAGAACATCAAGGAAAGGGCTTCTTTTGAGCTTGCCAACGATCGCTTGGCTGCTGAAATGCGAACACAGCTCAACGACCACAACCGAGGGATCACTGCCGTCCTTGACAGTGAACCCAATAGCATCACGAAAGCTTTCGAGAAGGACGACCGCATTCTAGACGGCCTTCAGAAGATAGTGCCCAGATTGGATGCCAATGAGGATGAGCGCGTGTCACCGGAGGCTGTCAATACACTTTGCGATCGCTGGATTGCTCTAGAACGACAAGCTATGCGACGCCGAGTCGACGACACCTACGATGATGCACTGAAGACGTCGAGCAGCTCTACGGCAATATCCATCAATGGCACTGCAGAGAATAGGGCTGTCCGCGCAGAACTGACGGAACTTAGCAGTGAGGTGGATGGTCTGATCACTCTCGTAGCAGAACATCACCATCGTGCTCTGATCATGCGTTCTCTGGATCAGGCTCGCAGGGATGCGGAAGCAGAGTCTGCCAAGTGGTCGGAATATACGGCATGCGTGCTGTTATATTTGACAGCTCGACTTGAGGCACTGCACGATATGTATGAAAGAAGTCACGTCCACAAGGCTGCTCTCGCTGCTCTCGGGACAGAGCTGGACGATGTGCTCGTAACCAAGGTTGTTAACGATCCACAGACAGGCAGGAAGCGCGAGCCTGTCCATGCTGGTCGGGGTCTCAAGCCTCTACGCTTGGTGCAGGCTACATTCAATGACTCTCAAGATACAACCTCACAAATCTTGAAGCTTCTGAACGTGCGAGTGGCTGAAGGAGTGGATGATGGCTCCCTACAACAGTCGCTTGCCAGTGCCCTACGACAGAGGTCGATTGCGTGTGCTGCGTCTTTACGACAAGGTAATGAAGGACAGGCTCGAGCTGCAGCGAGATCTACTGGCGCATATCGACAGCATTCTGTTGCTCTATCTGATGCGATTGGAGCCACTGCCTCTGTTGCTGGTGGAAATCTTGTGGGAGCAGAGCTGCAGACATCTCTGGCCGCCTTTCAGGCTCGGACTGATGAACTAGCCAGGGATATGCATGCTCTTGATCTTGATAGCATTGCTAGGGGCATCACCAGCTTGTAAGTAGACGCGGTCTCTGAATGCTATGAGCGCGTGACTCTTTGAAGCCTCCACAAGAAGTTATCGTCCTGTTGCTCCGCGTATAGTGCATGACTGGTCATTGGCTGTAGTCAAGTTGAAAATAAAGTTTCACGATGTCGAAGCTCATGCGCCAGCTTGTCAAACATCCCTTCTTCTGTGCTCACACGTCTATCAGTTTCACCACAAGGGCTCTTCAACCATGGCTGCAATGCTACCGTCTGGCGCTGGTGGTAGCAGCCAGTCCGCCAATCCTTACGAACATTACGACGAGCCACTCACAGCAGACGATGACCTGATTGACCCTGACGATGGTATGCTTGTCGCAAAAGACCTCGCTGTTCGTTAAGACACTGACACAAGGACGATAGCCACTTTAGACGAACTCGATGATCCTGTCCACGGTAATACATCCGACCGCGCACCGTTGGTGTCAGGCAACATCTCATCACAACAAGCAAACCAGAACACTCGCTCTGCTCAGAATGCGCAAGGCTTCCTCAATTCTGCAATTTCGGGTGAAGACCGAAGAGCACCTATGAACACGATCGATGAGTCTGTGTGGGAGACACTCCGACGCGATCTGCTTGCTGTGTGGGAGAAGATGAAGCAGGTCCTCTATCCGAAATATTTGCTTGGTGGAATGTTGGCTCGAGGAGGTGGCATGAACGAGGAAGCTGGAGCTGGCGGCATAGGGGCTCTGCGTGGCCTGGTAGGTCGATGGCCAGACGCCGACGTTGTCCTACAAAGCGGCATGAGTGAAGGACTTCGCGATTGGGATCTGTGGTATGTACGACGACTTCGTGGTGGCTACTTCTGACACTCGATCAGGGGACCATTGCTCTTCTGTCTGCTCCTGTCAACTCTACTCAGCTTCAATGCACGAGCGGACCAGGCGTCACTCGTGTTCAGTGGAGTATTCGCAACAGTATGGCTTGGCGAGGCTATTGTTACTCTGCAGATCAAGCTATTAGGCGGCAATATGTAAGTCAGGACGAAACCCAGCGTGAGACGAGCTAACATATGCAGATCATTCTTCCAGTCAGTGTGTATCATCGGCTACACACTCTTCCCTATTGTGATCGCTGCTTTGCTCTCAGCGCTGAAGGTCCCTACAGTCGTCCGGATACCAGTATACATTGTGCTTGGGCTATGGGCTCTCGCTGCTGGTGTGAGCATACTTGGAGGCAGTGGTGTTGTGAAGAACAGAGTGGTACTGGCAATGTATCCTCTGTTCGTGTTCTATGTAGGCTTGATCTGCCTTTGCTTTCTATCATAGATATCAGCCCTCCAAGGCTTGTACACGTATCATACTGCTCTACTAGACCAGCGCATCCACTCTCATTTGCTGATCCTTATGCATTCTCGGAAGCTTTGGACCGAGTTATTCAATGAGTGGTCTCTGACGCAGCCCTACAACTCTCACGTCTCCACATCACATGCTGCCCTCCACGTCCCGGTCATCCTTCATAACAACATGATCGGGACAATGTTTGCTCGAGGAATGACTGCCAACGAGTGGCTTTCGTGCTTCCTACATATGATCACAATAACGGCTGTTGATCGATAACACGCGCACAGCGCTGCCCACCCGAGCATCATACTGGCAGCACGTTTCATGGGGAGAATCGACACCCGAGTTACGACATCACAGATCGCCCGAGAGTAGAGGTGAACAATTAGCTCAGGCCCATTGGCTTCACACACACACACCATCGATCGAGCAATCTGCCACACCGACTTCGAGCACAATCCTCGTCATGCCAGACGCCATACTAGACGACATCTCGCATCGACGATACAACCCGTTAAGAGCAAGCTGGGTGCTGGTCAGTCCACACAGGACGAAGAGGCCATGGCAAGGACAACAGGAGTCGGCGAGCAAGACCGAGCTGCCCACATACGATCCCAAGGTAAACTTGGCGCAGTGAAGCTATAGAGCAACTACTGACGTCAAGGTAGTGCTACTTATGTCCTGGCAACAAGCGAGCACAAGGCGACGTCAACCCGGAATATGACAGTACGTTTGTCTTCGTGAACGACTATTCTGCCGTGCGGGAGGAGCAAGCTAGCTATGAGCCACAAGCACAGGATGGTAGTGAGTGCAGGAGTGACGGCTGTTGACTTTGGCTTATCAAGATCAGGTGTTGAGAGCCGACTATTACAAGCGAAGAGTGTCACAGGCAAATGCTATGTGATCACCTTTTCACCAACCCACAATCTCACTCTCGCAGACATGACGCCTCAAGAGATACAGCCAGTCATAAGTGCATGGACCGACATCTATCTGTCACACCTCGATCCACGGTCACCTATAGCTCCTACTCTCAATGGGTACGCAGACCGCATGCATGAGTCTATCGTCGAAACTCCGAAGCAGCAGTATCGATACATGCAGATATTCGAGAACAAGGGCGCAGCAATGGGTTGCTCGAACCCTCACCCGCATGGCCAGGTATGGACGACGACCTCACTCCCAGAAGAGCCCGGCATTGAGCTCGAAAGCCTCAAGACCTACCGCAACGAGCACAACGGCGATCATCTGCTGGTCGACTACGCACAGCTCGAGTCCACAAAGGGCGAGAGGACGGTTTTCGAGAATGCCAGCTTCTGGGCAGGATGTCCTTGGTGGGCGACATGGCCATTCGAGGTCATGGTGATCTCGAAGCGTCACAAGCGTGCACTTCCAGATTTCGACGAACAGGAAAGGGAAGACCTAGCTGAGACTCTTGGAGAGATCACAAGGAGATATGACAATCTCTTCGAGACATCGTTCCCATATAGTATGTTACTACGAGATTCGTTTCGATCGCAACTAACAAGTTCTAGGCATGGGACTACATCAGGCACCGCTCAGTGGAACACCCGAAGAGATCGAGTCGAGCCACTTTCACATCCATTTCTACCCTCCATTACTGCGCAGTGCGAGTGTGAGGAAGTTCTTGGTTGGATATGAGATGATGGCCGAGCCACAGCGAGACATTACACCAGAACAAGCGGCCAAGCGGCTTCGAGAATGTGGCGGAGAGTTGTACAGAAGAAATCTATAGCTTGCGTGCTGTAAGGCATTGTATCATGCCATTATGAACGCATTCTCAGTGCCGCACAACGATGTAGAGTGGGCTTTTCATAGAAGCTTGCTTGTAAAACCTCATGAGCTTCACAACGACAACATCATGACACGCACAAATAGCCAGGCGCGCCTTCTCGAACATGGCGGTGCCCACAAGTGCGGCGGTTCCGTCATCGACGCCTTCATCGAGTATGCAGTACCTTGAACACGCGCACGATGTCGGCCAATGCTGATACTTGCGCCAGGTCGCTTACCTGCAGTGTCTGCGTCTGACCTCCTGCGCGAGCTTGATAGCAGCGGCCGTGCGGCCACAACACTTTCCACAGGCACACAAGCACTGGATGATATTCTGCTTGGAGGCTTCGAAAGAGGCAAGATAGCGGAGCTCTGGGGTCCTTCTGGTGCTGGAAAGACCGCCATCGCGTGTGTTGAGTTGATCCGATCACCATCCATATATGAGCTGACCAGTGCACAGTCTCACCGCTGCTGTCAGGCTTCTACGTCGGGAGGAGGCAGTTATATGGGCGGGTATGCCACACAGTCCTCCAGCTGCGATCTACTGACACATCACAAGCATGCGCATCTCCGTTGAGCAGCGCTCGTCTGAAGGCAAGCCTGCCTCAAGAGTCGCTACAACACTTTCAGAGCACAAGTCCTCCCTCGTTGACACATCTGCTGGCTTTCATACAGCACTCTATCGAGCACAAGGTCTTCACAACCTCAGGTCTTCTGGTCATCGATGATCTCAATACACTGGTTGATTTCGACTACCCACGACAAAACGCGTATGCCAGCTCTTCAGAGAGTGACGCACGAAAATGGCAAGCTGGACGTCGGTCCGTCATCCTCGCTTCTATAATTACAGCACTCAACAAATTGGCCAACATACATCGCCTTGCTGTAATTGTGACCAATGGCTGTGCGACCAGTATGCGGTCTATAGGCTCAGGACCGGTCCTTGTACCTGCAGTGGGCGGCAGCGAATGGGAGAACGGCGTCTGGGATCGGCTGGCGGTCTTTCAGGACTTCAACGGACGCTTCATTGCCCTTCAGAAGGTGCATGGTGTAAGCGATGCTAGGCGAGTCAACTCGAATCCCGTGGTAAGCTTCAATTTGTCACTGCTCGGGCTCGTACTAGAGGACGGTGCAGCGCCCACTAGCTCAGCATCGGTCATGCAGATAGCCAGTCCGGAACAGACCAGGAAGCGGTCATTTGGAGAGATAGCGGACTCTGAGGATGAGGACGAGTACGGCTGGGAGGACTTTGAAGGATCAAAGTCGTTCGGCTTGCAGACAGACTGATCAGTCAGTCTGGTACCTTGTTGTCGGCCCAGGTGGGCACAATGCCTTCACAGACAGCGACATAATCCTTCCACCGCTCCCGGTTGTTTACTACATCTCCGCCAGTCCAGAACATCGTCCATTGTGTGTCTGGGAGCGTCCACGAGCCAGCAGCTCTCTCGAAGTACCATTTATTCACCGGATTGTTACTGCGGCTTCTCCAGCAGACACCCTGTGGAAAGCAGCTCCTTACCATGGCCTGGAAGACGATGTCTGCAACGCCCGCGGAGCCTTGAGAAGACTGCAACACCGCAAACTTATCCAGATAAGGGACCAGGTGCGATGGGTCTGCAGCGTCATGACCAGCCGGAGTCTCCCACGTCAAGATTGCACCGCCTTCGTAATTTCCAGCAATGATCAGACCAGCAACACGCCCTTTTATGCGCTCAAGGTATCTACGGACATCGAGCTCGCGACGAAAGCTGTTGTTGATGAGATGAACAAGTCGTGGCAGATCAATTCTCGGATCATTCTGAAGGTCCAGACTCGTGATGCCATTGTTTGGTCTTTGCCAGCCAGAAAAGCCATGCTCAATGTTTGGTATGATAGAAAGACGCATGCCCTTCTTCACGAGCGTTGCATTCGGTGCCTTCGAAGAGAGTGGTTGCTCGTCAGCAGCAGATGCGAATCGTGCTACAGGTAAGGAGGACGATACAAGAGGCTTGTTCGTAAGGAGGTTATGGATCAAGGTGTTCCTCTGCTTTCTTGTGCCTGCGCCAATAGCATGTGTTGTGTCCTGTGATCTCACAGAGCTTGCAGCAGCTTCCTGCGGACTGACTATGAGCGCTGATGTAGAATGCGGCAAAGTAGCAAGAGCATTGCCAAGAATTCTGAGGTTCTCGATGTGTGTGTCGACTCCGGAAACTGTCGAACGCATTGTGTCAAGCTCTGCTTCGATATCTGCATACTCCTGCTCCAGATTGATGAAGACGTGTGCGTTGTCGTCACGGACTCGGCTCGGAATACCACCAAGAGGATCAAGTAAGATGACACGGTCCAATGTCATAGCAGGTACCGCAGACGAGCGCTGCTGGATTGTGTCGATGAGCGCGAGTATGACATCAGAGAGTGCTGCTGTCTTCGTCTTCCAGTGGGCCGTGTAGGCCAAAGTGGGCACAATCGTAACCACACCTTGGTCGAGAGGGTCAAAGACGAGTCTTGGTGAGACTAGTTGTAATCCGGCATCGGATGAGACCTTGAGAGCGTCCATTACAATGCGAGCGCCCTGTGGACAGTGGTTGTCTATAGCTCGAGCTAGTCGTGATGCTTGCTCTGCGACAGTCACTCTGACCGCGGAGATGTCATCGCTACTAGTGCCATCGTGGGCGAGGACGAGGAGGATATGCATGTCCAGTTTGACGAGCTGGGAGATGGTGGTTGCTAGCCCGTCGATAGTTTCATCGTTCAGGTCTCGAGCGCCTCGGAGCGACACCAAAGCGACATGGCGTTCGCCGGATTCTACCACCTCGACTGCATTATGATCTCGAACGAACTGTGGTGTGTTGGCAATGGCACTTGTCTGGCCGTACAAGGTGCCTAGATTGACAGCAGGCTGCTGTGCATCCGACGGCTTCTGCTTTGCAATGTCGTGGTCTTTCAAACGGGCCAGAAATTGCTTGGCATCTCGCTTGGTTGCGTTGGTGCTCAGGATGTCGACGAACAGATCTCGCTGTGCTAGAGTATCCTCTGATGCTCTGTTGTGGATCTTAGCCTTCGTTGATACCTTGGCCTTTTGTATTGTATGGTAGTTGTGTGCAGTGCATGCTTTGCATGCCCTCGACAGAAAACTTGCATCCAGTCTAGCCATTGCGAATGCGTTTGCCTTTCCAAACACCAACATAGAGGTAGTCATTGTCCATACTCAAGTACACAACCACGATCAGATGCACATGTTGCCTCCATTCGCTCGTCTCAAATTCAGAGGACCTGAGCTTGTGCGGCAGCTGAGCAGTGGACGACAATCTGGCTGAGCTCGCTATCAGTGTCGGTGAGTCAATTCAAGCAGCTTTTTGTGTATTTTCCGTGATACCTTGCTGAGCTCCGGCTGTGTCCGACGTCACGTGGCCGCGCTCAAGTGACGTTCAGCAGGTATGCGGCCCCCCAGTAAGCCTCGTCTGCCACTGCTGCCCTTTTCCTACTGCATTGGTAGAAATACGCAGACTTCTATAAGAATCTACAATTGGGTGATAAGCCAAAGCACAGTTTTCCGGTTAGCTTCGGCTTATCGCAGGTTAGTCAATCGATAAGTGAAGCTTAAGCCGCGTGTCAACAATGAACACCTCAGATGACGCGATACCTTTGCTGAGAATTCATCCACCGTCCTCCTGATGTACTCGTCAGAGCGCTGATCTACCACTGTCTGTGAGTTTCATCTTTCACAATCTCTGATCTCTCATTCTCTGTCGCTTCCACGACAAATCTCGACACAATCATGGCACATCTCACCTCACGCCCACCAAGGCAACCACCGATCGTGATGGACTCTATCCTCGAGAACGTCGGCAATACCCCCTTGGTAAAGCTTCACACAATCGCGAAATCGCTGGGCGTGGCTTGCAGTGTCTATGTCAAGTGCGAATACTTCAACGCTGGTGGCTCTGTCAAGGATCGAATAGCACTGCGAATGGTTGAGGCCGCAGAGAAAGAGGGAAGGATTAGGCCTGGACACAGCGTGCTGATAGAGCCCACGAGCGGGAACACTGGCATTGGTCTTGCGCTCGTTGGAGCTGTCAAGGGCTACCGAACTATCATCACACTCCCTGAGAAGATGAGCAGCGAGAAGGTATCTGTGCTCAAAGCACTCGGCGCAGAGATCATACGAACGCCCACCAGTGCTGCCTGGGACAGTCCAGAGAGCCACATTGGCGTCGCTCGTCGTCTTGAGAAGGAAATACCTGGAGGTGTCATCTTAGATCAGTACTCGAATCCGAATAACCCACTGGCACATGAACTTGGTACGGCAGAAGAGATAGTCACACAAACGCAGAAGCTAGAGGGCAAGCTAGCTGCAGTCATTGCAGGCGCCGGTACAGGTGGTACAATCACTGGTATAGCTAGAGGTATTCGGAAGCACCATGGTACTGATGTCAAGATCGTCGCTGCAGACCCAGAAGGCTCTATCCTGGCACACCCTGCAATACTGAACGACAACGGCATCAATCAACCGTACAAGGTGGAAGGAATTGGTTATGACTTCATACCTGAGGTTCTCGTGCAGAAAGAGGTGGACACCTGGTACAAGACAAACGACCGTGACAGCTTCTACTGGGCGAGAAGGCTCATACGCGAGGAGGGACTACTCGTAGGCGGCTCCAGTGGCTCGGCTATGACAGCTGCTGTCAAAGCCATGAAGGAGTTTGACTTCAAAGCAGATCAGAGCATTGTGATCATACTGCCAGACAGTATTCGGTCGTATCTGTCAAAGTTTGTTGACGATGATTGGCTTGCTGCGAACGACTTGTTGCCACCATCACCGCCACTTACAGCACCCAACACACCGCCGACGCTCGAGCCTGTTGATCGAGCAGGTCAAGAAAAAAAGCTCGTGGAGAGGCCCAAGGAGCAGGACGAGCACAAAGCACAAACCGTAAAGGCTGGCTATGGCAATGCTACAGTCCACGATCTGCGGCTCAAGCCTATCCAGACAGTCGCCCTTGACCAGACAGTGGATGAAGCCATTGAGCTCATGCGAGACAAGGGCTATGATCAGGTGCCTGTCACTTCCAAGACTCAGCGCAAGCTTGTCGGCATGCTCACACTTGGTAACTGTCTCTCCTACCTGTCCAGTGGTCGCGTGAACATCAATGCACCAGTCCAGGAAGTCATGTTCAATTTCTCACAGCTTGAGAAAGCACGACCGCTGGAGAAGTATCAGGATCTCGCAGAGGGCGAGGAAAACAAGCGAGAATTCGTTGAGATCACAGTAAACACACCGCTGAAGGCGCTGGAGAGATTCTTTCAGTGGAATGCAGCAGCTATCGTGACCGAGAGACAAGAGGACAAACTTGTGGCCAAGGCAGTTGTCACGAAGGTCGATCTCTTGGTGTGGCTTGTACGACAAGGCAGGCAGTCAAGTACCCGCACATGAGCAGAGTTACATCGTTTTGTTGTACGATCATGCTCATAACACTTCTCGGCAGTACTCCGTGGTCCTGGATCGAGATGATAGAAGGTGATGAATCTGACAGGCTGGACCTGGTGCAGAGGCTTTGCGAACAGCTAATCATGCATATCGTTGATATCGCTCGTTGATGCTATATACATGCGCTAGAAATCCGCTCACTAGAAAGAATAAAGCGCTCTCAGCGTTTGCTGCTGCTCTGGACCAAGATTGTTGATGAAGGCATCGAAGTCCCCAATCATGGTCTTGTATGTTTGCAACACCATTTCAAACTCACGGTAAGGTCCTTCTTCTTGCATGGCCTCCAGCTGCACTGACGGTACAGCCGCCATCTGGTTCAAGAAGTCCAACAGACACTTCTCTAGTGCCTGCGGGTTGTCGAGCACGACCTGGGAGAACCCCTTGAGAGCGTGGCATTTCTCGTCGGTCCAGTTGATCTCTTTCATGCTTCCAAGGAATGGTGGAGCGAAGGACGCAAGGTGGATGGCGAGCTGCTGGTGGCTGGACAAACCAAGACGACCAAGTGCGATGGCGGCATTCTCCGTCAGTGACCGTGGTACACTGCTGTTGAACAGAATCATTGCAAGCTTCTGCAGCAGTCGTTCCGTGTAAGGTTGCATTATGTCCTTGCCCGCACGCATGGCAATCTCGCCACAACTCCAGCAGGCGTTGTTAATCACTCTGAAGCCAGTCTCTGGATCTGCAAGCGCCTCGGACAGATCGAGTTGCTCGATCACGAGCGTCATGAGGTCGCCGAAAACAGGCCGCAGCTGGTCGAAGATGTAAATAGCGCAGTCTCCGAGCAGAGCATATGCGGATTGTCGTACGTCATTGTTCTCATCTTTCATGCAGTATGCCAGGAGTTGAAACATATTGACCTTTGACTGTGAGACAAGAATGACGCTCTCCGACTCAGGGAGTGACTGTATGATCGCCGAGAGCAGGTCCAGTGAAGTGACGAGGAAGTCCTTGTCGGGAGTGTCAACTGGCTCCGTCAGAGATACTTCGAGGTTCTGACTGATAATACGAATGCAACGATCGAAGAACGGCCCAGCAAACGGTGAAAATGCCGGCCCCAGCGCAGTTGCAACAAATGACAGACACTCGAGCAACGGGAACATTTCCCTGGAAGCGTCCTGTACCTTCTGCCATCGCGCAATCAGCGCTGGCATCAACAACTGCACAAGCTCAGGCTTGGCTAGTGCCGGCGAGTTGTGTTCAGCAAGTGTCTGTACACAGTCGTATAAGATGAACATGTTGCGATCCTTGTACCTTTCGAAGCACTGCACAAACTGCTGAACAATGACTTGACAGTAAGGCTCTAGATGCTTATTCGCAGCCTCTTCAACAGTTGCAAACGCGGATGCTGCGGACTCCTGCACCTTTTTGTTGTTGTCGAGCATGTGTCTTAGGATGCCGTCCATCATCGGCTCGAAGAATTGCTGTTTGCCAGCTTCATCTAGACTCGCAGCCCAGGCGGCGAAGCGACTCAGTGCCCAACACGAGATCTGTCGGACTACAGGCTGTTCGTCGTTCAATTGGGTGATAATGTATGGTATGAGTTGTGGTAGATGCGGCTTGACCTCGTCAATCGTTCCAGGACCGATAGCGCCTATGGCGAGCACTGCAGCCTCCCGATTCGGCCAGTCTCTGTGCTGGAGATTCTCCATTAGCCACGGCAGAGTCTGCTTGAATACAGGGCCACCAAAATGCAGCGCAAGACTGTCAAGCGCAGCAGCAGAGCACTTTCTCAGGTTCCATTCATCCTCTGGATCGCCGAACTCCTCATCATCGTCGAGTATTTCACCATCACTGAGATCATCTTCGTAAGCATAGCCATTTGATGGTTGGCCATTTACGACCGGTGGCGCAGTTTCCTGACCGGACCGTTTTGAGGTTGCGAACTGTGGCTTGATATCCTTGGCATCGTCTTCTTCATCAGCATCGTCATCATCTCCTTCAAGTCTTAACTGGTCGTCTTCGCTGTAAACCATGCAGTCGAGCAAGACTGGCACAATCTCGGCGAGATATGGACCGAGAGAGTCCCGCAGCTCAGTCTTGCTACTTGCCTCGAAGAAGAACTCTGAGGCATCTAGAGCCAAGTCAAGATTTTGTCGCTGTCTTTGCTGTGTGAGAGTGTACTGTATAATGCCTTGCACATGTGGGAGCAGCAGGTTTGGAGTCTCGTCCGCAAGAGTTGCGAAAGCCCGGCAAACGAAGCGACGAACCTCTTCATCGGAGTCAGTTGATAGACTCACAAGTCGAGAAAGAATACGTTCGATGTTCTCCTGTGCCGTTTGGGCAATTGGGTCCGTAAGGAAAATATTTATCGTCGATAGAGCTTTAGACCTGATGTTCGCGCTTGTGTGCGAGGTGAACTCGAGCAGTTTCGGCAGCAGGAAGGATAGCGGCCGTTGCTTCTGATATTCCTTATCCAGTGCTTTTCGGTTGTCCTCGCAAATCTTGTACAGTGCACTCATAGCACCATCTTGTGCATTGGGTGTGCCGTCTGCAGCAATGGTGGTGATCTCGGGTAATACCTGTGGCCAGCTCATTATCCCTCCTTGTTTGACCAGCTCTGTAATTACATTGCCAGTGTAGCTTCTCATGAGGGACATATCATCCCGTAGACCAGACATTATGGTTGATTTGATGTAGTTCAGGTTGTCGACGGGTATCGCGGAGTAGTTATACTTGACCTGATTCTTCAGCATTATGGCAGCTGCACTTCGTGCTGCGTTATGTCCTTGACCAGTAAGGCCCGTGGCGGCGGTGGACTGTGTTGTGAGGTATGTGAGATAGTTGATGAAGTCTGGCGAGCGTTTCGCCTGCTCGACCATTTGTTCCGCATTCTTCTGTGCTCGCACATCGTGACCACTGAGCGAGTCGCGCAGCACTTGCGCGAGCTGGCTCAATGGTCCCGGTTCTGGTGTCCACGCCATGTTTCGGTTGTAGCCTTTCAGTAGCCCGTACAAGGTCTACCACGCATTATAACTCTTGAGGCGAGTAAGGTATGTAGCAAGTCAGGTGGTCTTTCGTTTGTTGTTTCCCAAGTGCATTTGGGTGATGTCCGATCGGTGGAGGTTGTCGGAAGGTCAAGACAACTCGCTCGGGAGAAGTCTTTCTCGTTGAGAAGACGTGGATCTGGACCTACTTAGCAGTAAGCTTGATCTTGCAACGTTGCGTCGTTGGTGATGCCTATCAAAAGAATTCTTCGCGCATATTGCTCTTTCGTTTAGTGGCTGTGGTGGGGAGGTGGGCTAGCGCACGTCAAGGGACCAAGGGACGAATGAAGCTGTATCTATCGACATCACCTGGAACATGACGAGGAGTTTGTAGCATGGATATTGTGTCATTGAAGACGCATGTCAGTATGACTTGTTGGGGCACTGCAATACGTTGCCTGACTGCACCGCGCTTTTCAGCATCAACCGCCGACCAGCTCACTCGCTCGAAAGACCGTAGCATTGGCTGTGTATAAACCCACGACGCTGTACTACGACGCAATGCAGGTCCCCTTTCTGTCAGCCTACTTGCAACCGATTGACATGCGTTGTCTGCAGACTGTAGGCAGACCTGTTCCGCGGACGCACGTCCAGGTCTGAGCGTTTTCCGTATGATGCTATGGTGATTAGTGCTACGCGCCGCATGTCACGACGACGAGAAATCGACTGATCTCAGCTTTCGATAAGGAGGCTGAGGATATGCTGGACGATACCATTGAGGTTATAAGCAGTGTCTTGAGTTGCCCACTCAAGTGATCGGCACTTTACTTGTGACGCGCTAGCCGCGCGTAGACGCGTCTCAACCTCATGAAACGCCGATGCAACACAACTGAAAGAACTCCCCATGGTACAACAATAACACAATTGAGAGCTTCATCCAGCAGCAATGTCGTCTCTCGCAGCGACAATGCCGCCCTCGCCCTCTTCACCTCATAAACGGAAAGCTTCGACTCTGGATCTTGGCCACAGCTCGCTCTCTCGTTCTGTGAAAGCTCAGCGTATACATTACGGCATCGACATCCACAGCTTGCTGCAAGAAGCACAAGCAGAAGAAGAGATATCGAGAATCGCACACCTGTCATCGAAGACCATCGTTGCCAATCTACCAACACCTCCTGCAGAAGTAACCTCAAAACCAGCACTATTATGGACCGAGAAATATCGAGCAAAGAAGTTCACCGACCTGATTGGAGACGAGAGAACGCATCGCGCTGTGATGCACTGGCTGAAGAGATGGGACAAGATTGTCTTCCCACACTCGACCCAAGCAAGAGCAAGGAAAGGCCAACTGGATGCATTTGAGACACCACACAAGAAGATACTCCTTCTTACAGGACCTGCTGGGCTCGGCAAGACAACACTTGCCCATGTCTGCGCAAAGCAGGCAGGCTATGATGCTCAAGAGATCAACGCCAGCGATGAACGCAGTCGGGACGTGGTCAAAGGGCGAATCAGAGACATGGTTGGCACAGAGAATGTCAAATGCATAGACAATACGAAGGCTCGCTCCGCAAGACCTGTCTGTGTGATTGTGGACGAGGTTGACGGTGTTGTCGCTGGCAGCGGAAGTGGTGGTGAAGGCGGCTTCATCAAGGCCTTGATCGATCTAATACATCTTGACCAAAGGAACTCGAATGGTTTGACCTCCCTGTCTCAGGCACCGAACCGGAGGAAAGGTGATCGATTCAAACTCATGCGACCGATGATTCTAATATGTAACGACGTCTATCATCCAGCATTACGTCCACTGCGACAAAGCAACCTCGCAGAAGTGATTAACATGCGAAAGCCAGATCTCGCAACTATCTCTACGCGCATGCACGGCATATTCGCCAAAGAAGGCATCTCTGCGGATACTGATGGCGTTCGACGGCTTTGCGAAGCTGTTTGGGGAGTCAGCAATCGTAAAGAGGATCGCTCCAGTGCAGGAGCTGGTGAGGGCGACATGCGAAGTGTCATGGTTGTAGGTGAATGGGTCGCAAGCAAGCTGCGAGCCATGCAAGACCAGGGCGGTCAAGCGCAACTCACTCGGAAGTTCATCGAGGATCATGTTCTCGCCGATCTCACGCATGGCGGTAGCAGTGCTCGAGGGATGGGAAGGGGCGCGACCAAGGACATCGTCGAACGTATCTTCGCAGAGGGCGCAGGCTTCCCGAAATCGTCAGTTCAACTCGGCAACGCTACCACCTCGATCTCAACAGTCAAGGGCGTCTCCGAATCACTGAAACGTGTTGCATCAGACCGTTTACGACAGCTGATTGACACTTCGGGGGATACCGACAGACTGTTGACAGACGTCTGGGCTGCATATCCGACACATCCATTTCAAGATGACACACTAATGAGCAAGCCCAATGCAGCATACGACTGGCTGCACTTCCACGATTGTCTATCGAGAGCCGTCTTCACATCGAATGAGTGGGAGCTGGCTCCGTACCTATCAACGCCAGTCGTCGGCTTCCATCACCTGTTCGCATCCCAAACCAGAGCATGGGCTACGAAAGAGGCAGAAAGCGATGTACACCCTTTCTATTCAAGGACTGCTGCATGGGCTGCTTCAGAAGCACAGAAATCGAACGAAACTATCCTGCAATCATTACAAGGTTCATTCAGTCTACCACTGACCCGTCTCTTTCCAGCCCCGAGCGACATAGCTACCGAAGTGCTGCCTTACGTCCTACGAATGGTTACGCCGAGCGTGAATCCTGTTGTGATTAGCGGCACTGCTAAGGACAAGGCTATGGTCTCAGTCCGCAAAGCATCAGAGCAGACCCTCGTCGCTCGTGCCGTGAATACAATGGCTGCTACTGGCGTTCGATTTGAGCGAGTCAAAATTGCGTCTGAGGACAGCAGTGCGAGTACAAGCTTCATATTTCGCATGGAACCTGCGTTGGACACACTTGCAAAGTTTGAGACAGGGCCCCAAGGCTTTGGTGATGCCACGACCACCAAGATTCGCTTTGCCGTGCGCCAAGTCCTTGATCAGGAGTTCCGCAAGGATGAATTGGAGCGAGCTGAGGTTGCTAGACTTGCACGTTACAACGCTGGCATGACGGGAGAACCTGTCGATCTCGCGTCTCTTGACACCGGACGACACAAGGATAGTGAGCCGACGAAGAAGGTCAAGATCGTTCGAGACTTCTTTGGTCGGCCTGTGGCTACCGATGCTGCTCGGCCAGCTACAAAGGCCACATCGGAGCGTTCTCGAAGGGCAGACAACGATAAGGATAGGGTCTGGATCACGTATCATGAAGGTTTCAGCAATGCTGTGCGCAAGCCCTTAACGCTGGCAGATCTCCTGAAAGATATGTAGGAGCGCAATCGTGGACCGGCAGATCATGACAACGCTCGATAGCTCTGATAGCGTATGAAAATAGCATGACAACACCACAATACCTGTGTGAAATATCTTCATACATCTGTGCCGAAGCAGCAGTTCTTGTTCAACGCAAAGAAAGTTCGCTACATAGATTGCAGCTCTGTGTTCACACTCGCGAAGTGAGTCATCTCGAGTTGCACAGATGCTCAAAAGCTCAACCACCCAGCGCCGATGCTATGCATGCAAAGGTTTCAAAACAAATGAGCCAGCTAAGCGTCAAGGCCGCTCAGAAGAGCATAGAAGCAGCTACTCTTCGCTGGCCTTCTGCTTCTTTGCTTCAGTCTTCTCGCCAGCCTCCTCAGTATCGTCATGAGCACGCTTCTTGTTGTTACCGTTCTCGTGGCGGCCACCTTTGCCGTGCTTGTTGTCGCGGTCCTCTCTGCCCTGGTCTCTGTTGCGACGCTCGCGCCAATCCTCGGCAGCGTCGCGATCACCACGATCACGTCGGCCTCGATCGTCGCGACGATTGCCATCATTGCGACCTCCACGACCACGGCCACGTCCTCGACCGCGGTAGTTGTCGCCGCGGTTTCGACGTGGTGAAGATGGACGGACGGTCCCATTGCGGATGCCCTCGTTCTTGCCCTGAACATACTCGAGCTTGGACATGATCATAAGCTCGCCTGCATCTTCGTCCTTCTTCTCTTCGCCATCCTTCTTGCCATCGTCGTCCTTCTTCTCTTGCTTGGGAGCCTCCCATACAGGCTTGGGATCTTGCTCGAGGAACTGCTTGGCAAGGTCTTCGTTTGCGAACTCGACAAATACGCTGCCCTTGAACTCATTATCGTGGCTGCGGCGCATGCGAACAGAGTTGTATGGGCCATATGGCTGGAAGAAGCTCTCGAGGTCGAGCTGCAGGGTCGAGTACTCCTTGCCGAAGCCCTTGACGTAGACTGAACGTCCTATGCTGGAGTCATACATCATATCGGCATTACTAGCGACGTCGCCGGTGAACTTGGAGTCCAGAGGAGTCTTGCGAGTGATCTCGTCGTTCTCATTTAGGTCAAGAATCTTGCTCGCCTTGACGGCGGTGCGCACGACGGAGAATGGCTGGAAGTGACGCATGCGCTTGAAGTCGTGAATGGTCTTCAGAGGGACAGGCTTGTTCTCAGAGCCACCGGTCAGCTTAAGAAGGTAGGCATCGGTTGGAAGATTCGAGTCGCTGAAGTAGAATTCGACCTGCTTGCGAATGGCATTCTCGTCATTGGACTCCTCGAGCGACTCATAGTTGGCGCGAGTTCCTCTCTTCTTACGATGAGTGTATGCGTCAGGTCGATCAGCCCGGCGTGGCTCGCGGCGACGCTCAGTGTTTTCAGTGCGACTGTCTTTAGACTCCTCTTTCTCGTTGGTGGTCTCGTCTTTAGCCTCTTCTGTGTCATTGGCGGCGCTTGGTTCTGCCTCCGTGGTATCCTGCTTAGTATCGTCGGTGCTTTGTGGAACAGGTTCCTGGACCTTCTCGTCAGTTGTTGTGTCGGCCATTTTCGCGGCGACGACGTCGTGAAGGGTGTGTAGTTGCAAGAGTCAACCTTGAAGCTTTGCGCATCTTTTTATGTGGGACCCACACAAGTGAAGTTCAAGTGGAGCTCACTTTTTGAGCCTCAGATCTCTCGCGTGCCTGTCCGCGGAAGTGAAGTATACCATGTGATTTTCATCAGGCATTGAACAACCTATCAACACACGGCCATGCCGCGCAATTATCGAAATCTCAAGCGGCCGGTAAGGCGACTTCACCTCGAAATCCTCTGCGCATGCTGACAGGCCTGACAGAAAATCCGGCCGGACTGGAATAAGTACACACTTTTCAACCTCAGTCGCCTGACGAGATCGACTCCAGGCCAACTCACGTTCTTCCAACAGAAATGGAGAGCGAAGTCTGCACTGCGAGGCTACCACAGCCCTTATGTACGAGAGGGGTACTGGGAGCGCATGTTTGATAGGAGGTTACCTGGAGTCGTGCCCATGGACTACAGATATCTGGCGCGTTTCGATGGTAGCGAGCTTGCAGCAGGCCGCGGTGCCGGTCTAGTCACTGAGCAGGACGGAGTCATCACAGAGCAACAGGGACAGACTGGGAAGCGAAAGTTACCTAGAACACCGTACATGAGCATGGCATTCTTCCCGTTAGAACGGAGACTGGACACTGCCATCTGGAGAGCGTTGTTCGCGAGCTCCACACGGCAGGCTCGACAGATGGTCGCTCATGGATCTGTCAAGGTCAATGGCAAGAAGGTGAGTCTACGGGCAAGGTTTCCTGAATCGAGCTGACTCCTATCAGATGATATACCCCGGTTACCTCCTTAACCCTGGAGACATGTTCTCTATCGATCCTGACAAAGTCTTGTATGCTACAGGAGCCAGGAAGAAAACCAAAGACTCTCATAAAGCATGGAACGATCGCGAATTCCAATTGCAGCACCCGCTAGCTGCCACCAAATCAAAGCACACCAGCGGCGAACAACGGCGGAACATGAGCAGCGATGCCAAAGAGAAGCAAGAGGAGGCATCCTCAGAGGACGCTACAGATGAAACAGCTAAGGCGCGAAAGGAGTTCAAAAGCCTTCGAGACCGTGCCAAGGAGATACTCAAAGAAGGCAAAGCTGACATTTCTGGTAAGCGGCTGATTGCCCTGCGACAATTTGCCAAATCGGTGCAATCAGCAATGTCAAAGTTCGGTCGAAAGAGCGAGGACGCAACACAAGCCAAGGAGACTGTCGAGGACTTCGAGAAGGTCTTCACAGAACTTGCTGCTGGTGTTCCCGACGAAGCACTACCTACCGCTGAGGCTGCGCAAAGATCTGCAGCGAAAGACGAAGCCGACCTGAGCGAAATGGACGCTCGTAAGGATGCTGAGCTGCTGGCTGCTGCACTTGAGCGGGCTCGAGAGAATCCGATTGATTCAAGTAAGCCATATGCTACACCCTGGCGACCACGACCATATATGAGCGCCTTCGCTTTCATTCCACGATACCTTGAAGTCAACCAAAACATCTGCTCTGCGGTATACATTCGACATCCTGTGGCAAGACCTGGTCTGTCTGAAGTGCCTAGTCCTTTCGACTATGAGACGTCACAGCTCGGCTTCAACTGGTATCTGAGACGCCGGTAGCGCGCTTGGGCATCCAATGTATCTATACTGTATGTATACATGTGATCACATTCACGATCTCTCGAAGACGAACAAAGCCTCGTCCTTGCCAGCAAAGCTAGGGAGTGGTATTTGACATACCTTACTCCAAGCTGGCATCTCCCTGGCAAACCACTCGGTCAGCAGCTCTTTAAACGCCGTAAAGCCATTCGCATTCTGCGAGCCAGCTATGATAATGGTCGATCCTTCTGTCATGCGATTAGTATCAGCTCTGAATGACCTCTAACCACTTACTGTACGCTGCGATGGTGTTGGAAGTGAAGCTCAGTCCAACTTGTGGGTATACCAGCAGTAAGACATGCTCCTTGCCACCAGCGTTCTGCTGCAGCCACTTCACGCCGTCTGTCTCGGTCGTGTCGCCTATCCACATGGTTCGCCATTCGCTGATACCATTGTCGATAGCTACAACGTCCAGATTCTTCTTGCCATCCTTGGTCCGTCGCAGCATATACGTCCAGAAGCCGTTGCCACTGCCAATATCTGCGATCGTCCGTCCTTTTGCGACCTGGCGGATGACTTCTAGTGCCTCGTATGATGGACATACGCAGCCAAAGTGGTGGAAGATGATCGGCAGGATGGGATGTGAATGATGTACCTTCACTGTTGATTCAGTAGGGCCTGCCCATTCTAAGTTCACATTGGTCCAGGCCCAGATGTCGAGATATGGATTAATATGGGCCTTACTCTTGGGAACAACAATCTTTCTCTCGGCCGCAACAGGTTGGTACAGTGCATTGAGATGCTTGGCCACGTCTGATCGGATTGACTCCTTCTTGGCGTTGGACGCCAGACCTTTCAGTGCGTTGACAGTGTTTGTCGTAGCACGAAAGATGTCAGTGTATGCTGCTATGTCCACTGCCGGTGGTGCGGGTATCTGCAGTGCGTGAGTGATAAGTCATCGCAAAGCAATCGTGCATACCTGCTTGCCTTCGCCGTCCAGGTACCACTTGTGAAGACCTCCTTGACCACCAAAGTCTACATACGTCTGAGCTTGTAGCAATGTGACCTCTGCAGTCGCTCGATATCCATATGTGTCGTTGGCCTCCAGGCCAAAAGATTTGATAATGAACTGTCTCCATTGTTAGAAGAGGTATGCTCGAGGAGATCAGTCTTGTGTACCTTGCGGAAGTTGTTGTCATAAGGCGGCTTCAACTCTTCTTTGCTCCACGCCTCGAAGAAGGCATCCGGATCGAAAGTCGACGAACCATCTGTTTGTGCTCGTTGTGGTATCGACGGCATCATGTGTTGTCGGAAAGTGGCGTCAATTTCAGTCGAAATCGTCAAACAAGCCACACCATTCGCAGCCAAAGTAGTCGGACGAGACACAAAACAGACGCACGCGTGTAAGGATACGCAGGAACTCTCAGTCGATTTGACGACACCGATCAAGCCTTGTCGAGGAGATAATTATACATTTTCGTCCTCTACGAAGAGTATGGCATGGTGCTGTCACCAAATTGAGGCTGGGACTACTTGCACTGCTAACGATAATCACTTGTGATTGAGTTGCGCACCAGTAGCTTGTGCAATGGAGCCTTCCTCATAGCACTGCCCTTCACAACCCGGTCCGCAACCCTAGCCTTGCTCAAGACCATCGTTGCAGTCTGTCCTGGCCATCGAAAAGACGTTAATGCTGGCCTGGCCCACGCATATTGCCATACTTCAGTGACCAGCTGCCGTGCCCAATCGATACCGCGACTGGCACGGCTAATCACTTCAGTCGGCCAGGTTAGCTTGTGCCGTTGTTGTCTCGAGCAGCTCTGTGCACCTTGCTCATCTACGCTGCTTCAGGTTCCGCATAACCTCACTCGGTAATGTAGGGATCTTCCTGCATCTTCTTTGTTCCAAGACCTCGACCGCGCTTGATGGAGCTTCAAACTGGAGATTCGGGATGGTTCTTGCCTAGGTCATGCAGACCTTGCTTCATCTCAAGCTTCCAGTCATGATAAATCGTCTCCTTCCACGACCCTCGAAGTGCCTGTTGACCAGAGAGGACAGGTGGGTAAGCGGCCGTAGACGGTGGTTGAAGCGGTGTGTCGCCTCTTAAATATTTTGTGGCCTCACAAACGTGCACTGTTGGTCCGTAAAGACGTGAGCTCATTGAGAATTCGTGGAGAGGTTCGTCGTAAGCGTCCGATTGTCCTAGGCTGACATGTTCGAAGTGCTTCTCCATTAACGACGCACCCACCTCAGGGTTAGATCAACGTGCCGTGCTAAGCACGCAACACTGGAAGACTTGACAATGTCAGCTATGCATCAACCTCATTTCACGTCCGATCAGACGCATAAGGACTCAATCTTCTCAAGCTTGCTCCATAGAACCACAATACTGATGCACCGGGCAGGCCGATAGCAATGGCTGCTAGTGCGAGCACGCTGTTGCCCTGTGATATCGTCAGTCAATGTTCGTTCCAAGTCGTACCATTCCTTACCCAACCATAGCCCAAAGCTTTATACATAGCAGGAGCAAAGAGCGGGAAAGCAAACCCTGCTACGCTCCTGGTGACAGCGGTTGCACTTATGGCAGAAGCAGCATATTGCGTGTATGCGTCGATGGTGTACATCTGGAGTGCAGCAAAACTCATGCCTGCGCCAGCCGAGAAGACTGCCACACCTAGATCGGGCACGATCCAGTGGACATGATAAGCTGCACTCCAGCCGTAGATTAAGAGGCCACCAGCGACGATCAAGACTCCGACGAAGAGCAAGGGTATTCGCATCTCGGGATTCCCAGTATTGGTAACAGAGCGTGCCTTGAGCCTACCGTATATCCAATCCGATGCCCGCCCACTGATCGCCATGCCCGCGAGAAGTCCTGCTGCGATCGCGAGATAATGCAGGCCGCTTGTGCTCAGTGATTGTGCATAAACATCGATCCATAGGGCTGCAAAGGTGGATGTCATGAGGTAGCATATGCCATATATGACAGCCATGTAGATAGCCAAGAATTGTACGATGATCTGAGTACTCAGTAGTCGTAACGGCCTGACAAGTGCCCGAGAGAGCACAGTCGCCAGAGTGCGATCATCAAGTTCAAATTTGGTCCTCAAGCTTGGGTCGCCGGTCTTCAGACGTAGATCTTTGGCCTTCAGGTAAAGGATTCTAGGAGCGTACGTTTCCTTGAGATACCTGAGAAGTAGCAGCTCAACAACAACGCCGACTATGACGACTGACCAGAACGACCATCGCCATGTGGAATGCTCCGCAACAAAGCCACCTGCGAGAGGACCCAGAGCTGGACCGAGCAAGGGAGCAAGACTGTAAAGGGCCACTGCCTTTCCACGTTCCTCAGCCGAGAAGAGATCTCCGATGACACCGCCACCGATAGCTTGAGGTGCACAACCACCTAAGCCACTCAAGATTCGAAATGCGATCAGCTCTCCTTCCGATCGTGCAAAGCCGCAAAGGAGGGTAAAGAGCAGAAAGAAGACATTCGCGAGCTGCAAGATAATCCTTCTTCCATAGAGTTCGCTCATGGGACCTATGATGAACGGTCCGACAATGAAGCTCAGCAAGAACAGAGAGAAGATGAGCTGAAGTGTGAAGCTCGAATGTATATCTAGATCTTCACCGACCTGAGGCAGAGAGGGTACGACCATCGACAGCGCTATTGGCGTCATGAAGGTAAAAAGAGAGACCAAGGCTGCTGTGAACCATCGCCGCCTGAACGGCCAGTTCCTTGGATTCGAAGGATCTTCGTCGCCATTCCAAGTAACCTGCAGGCGTCAGATATGACATAAAAGGTACCAGTGTGACCGTACCAACAGAGGATCGTCAGCTGCTTGGGCGTGTTGAATGACTGAGGTGTTGGGTGCTTTCTCGGCCATACTGCGAATATGTATCAAGAATCGTGTGCGCAAGCAGCAACATATAAATGTCCAACTAAGCTTTGCGGCGCAGACGCCTCCTGCATGACGGGTCAGCGTCGATAAGAGTCAGACTTTGATTCATATTGATATCGAGGTTGCACGGCCGACAGCATCGGCCGACACTGACGGCCGTGTCCTCCAGTAGCTTTCAGTTTGTTTTGACGACAGCATGAAGCAGAAGACCACGACTTCAACGCCATGACCAAGACCACATTGACTAACGCATCAGCAGGAAGGACGAGATGGTCCGCCTCTGGAATGGCCACAACACCAGACAATCATAGCAAGGAGAGCAAACCTTTCCTATACTCTTAGATCATCCTTGTCGAAACAGCTCGGCGAGCACAGTCGTTGTCATAACGCGCCTTCGACTGTGTGCAGTCGTCATCATCAGTCATTGAATGCTCACGAAGGCCTGTGAGCGATCTCAATGACTCTTCTGTGCAAGGAAGTGGAGGTGATGGAGTGACTGTGTATCTGCTCCTACTGTCAGGTTTGACCGCTCGCGTGTGCATGGACCATGACTCATGCCATTCTCGGTTCGGGCCTGAGGTGTGAAATTTGTATCCATCTCGTCATCGCCTAGAAGATCCATGAGCATATTCAGCAGGACGACATCGAGGAGCGGCTTGAACCGCACGTAGAAGCAAGGGCTACCCTTTGCATCTCGAGTCTTGCCATTTGCAAAAACTATGGCCATCGCCGCTGCCTTCAAGGTCGAGAAACGACCATGGAACGCTCGAGGACATGCGGACCACGACTGGCTCTACACATTCCACACCTTCTCCTTCGCCTCCTACTATGATCCCCAATTCGAGAGCTTTGGACCATTGCGTGTCATCAACGAAGATCGTGTCAAAAGAGGCACCGGCTTTGGTACACACGGTCATGCAGAGTTCCTCATATGGAGCTACATCGTCCAAGGAGAGCTTGAACACAAGGACTCGCTCGGCAATCTTGAGACGTTGAAGCGTGGTGAAGTTCAATTCACATCGGCTGGTACGGGTATCAGGCATTCGGAGTACAACAGGAACAAGCAGCAGGACTGCCACTTCCTCCAGATCTGGTGCAAGCCAAATGTTCCAAGGTTGAAGCCAGCATACTACACGAGAAAGTACTCCGATGAGGAGAAGGTCGACAAGTTGGTGCGTATCATAGAGTCAACAGCGAGACATGGCGGCGGTCCTGCTGAGAATGATGCCATTCCTGCGCACGCCGATCTAAGCATGGATGCGAGCATACTTTCGCCTGGCAAGGCTGTTGAGCATCAGCTGGTGAAGGCTGGCAAGCGAAACGTGTATCTACACGTCGTGATGACAGCTCGCGAGCAGCCGCGAGACGGTGCTAAGATCAAGGTTGGAAACGTGCAGCTAGGAGAAGGAGATGGCGCCTTCGTTACGGACATTGAAGGTCCTCTCGAAGTGATCAATGTGGGCGACCAACCTGCTGAGTTTCTGCTGTTCGACATGGGCGTGTAGTGCCGGCGTCAGTTGCAGCAATCTCTGCGAAAATGGAAGGAGCGAACCGCGTTCACGTACCTCTCGCTTGAGCTCCTACATCTCAACATCACGAAACACCACCTCTCACACGGTCATCGAATGAAGCACTCCTAACCGAACGAACATTTCACCATGTCTCGCACATTGAGTGTGGAGCTCTGCGGCATCGACGCAGTTGATAGCTTCGAGGTCTCTGGCACTCCTCAAGACAGCACTGAAGCTGAAATCATCATCGAGGCTGTCATACTACAGAGCCACATCAACCTGGACACCCATGAGGTCTTCTTCCACTACGACACCGATGATCAGTGTCTTGTCATGCATATTAGACATCTCTTCAAGGACCTGCCGAAAATCGTCAACGGCATATGCCTGCACGCACTTCTCAGGTCGCCAAACACACAGCTAGCCGACGAATCTGGCTTCGTTTTGCGAATTGACGCCTCTCCAGAAGCAAGCAAGAGATGTGACCTTCCTACAAAGTGCACCTGGGTCGACCCGACAACCCTACTGCCCACTCCGCGAGAGGTTGAAGATGGATATGAAGAATGCACAGCCACTACAGATCCCGTCACTCCAATACGGCATGAAAGAGTTATTGGACACGGCCCAGTCATCTTCGACAGCGATGACAGCATATTGAGCCACATCTCCGTTGCACCTTGTGGAACACCACAGTAGAAGCAAGATAACGGGAGAGAGGTGAATGAATGCGGAACAACGTCGCCATCGAGGACGGCAGCATAAGAGGCGCCTCATGATGAAAAGCATACTCATTACTTTGGGACTACAGCACGGTCGAGACTGCGTGTCCAGTCTTCTATATGTCCGTCTCACGTAATGTGAGGCAGGCTAGTCTCGATAAGCATGTACACTACGATGCCAGGCATCTGTGGTCGTTCGACAAACTCGCCAGATCACAGACCTTTAGGGCCTGTCAGTAGCAAAGCATCGAAGTAAGTTGTTGCGACTAGCAGAGTTATCACTCCAAGGTTGCAGTTGAAGCCATAGCGATCGTAAGACGATGATAGAAGAAGCTCTGTCCACCATGGGCGAAGTCCATCTCGCAAACCCGATCGTCAGCGCCGGCGCTAGCATTCTTCCTCGCGTGGCTCGTGTTCTGACTAGTGGCAGCTTGTGACAGCTATACAGACACCAAAAGCTCACCAAGTACAGCTCGCTAGACTACCGGCCCTCACATGATGCCCAAGGAATAGCAGTAGGTTGGAGCAGCATTTCTCCACAAGACTTACACAATGGCAATAGAGATATTTCGGACAGCAAGTGCTCGCGAAATGAGTGACTTGACACGAGGTTGCGGAGGTTCCATGTTGTCGCTCGTCCAATGTGCCTGGGAGACACTCCTTGGCGCCTGCGAAGCTCATCTTTACGGCCTCTCGTTCGTCGAACGTCGCAGTGATTTCCGCATGACAACAAGCGTTGGTGACCATCTCTCCGCATCTTTCAACCTCGATGCCGAAGCCACTTGCGAAGGCTCAATGAGCATGTGTGAGGCTAGCTTGTTTCAGCTTGAGGAGTTCAAATTAGACTTCTGCACTCCAGGTCTGGACATGTGCTTAGTCGAAGCATAACAGCAGCATGTCGGCAGGTTTACGACTGTATGTGTATCAACCACGACCGCAGTGTACTCGACGCTCGTCAGTGTGTCCAGGCTAGCTGTCAGAACATCGCAGGAGATGTGCAGTCCTGCTGCTGATGTCTCCGTACCTGTAAAGACTGAGACCCTACTGCAGGTACGGTGTGGGGACGTACCAAATGACAGGCGGCTGAGCCAAATAGGCGTCTACTTGGGTACTTCGAACAATAGTCCGTCAAAGCCTCAAAAGTCGACGGCGTCTTGGCTCTGAGACATCTCGTTGACGATCCTCGGTATGTCAGAGTCGTGGGGATAAGCATAAAAGGCAGCATCTCCTGCTGCTTGTTTGACGACCTGCAGTCAAGTCAATCAACTCAAGCTCACAACATCCACAATCAAGATGCAGATCCAGGCACTCCTCCTCTCTCTCGCCAGCGTTGTTATCGCTGTGCCAGCACCAGCACCAGTCGCTGAGCCACAGTTCAGCCTCTGCTTCGACGATGGTGACTGCCTCTTCAGTGGCGGTGGAAAGCTGAAGTGCTCCAACGGGTGAGTTGCTTTGAGATCTTCATTATGACAATACTGACGCTGCCCAAAGTCAGTGTGTGACTCCACCAGCTGGCTCACCAGAAGCTGCACTCGCATCAGCCCTCGCAGGCCTCGGCGCTGGCATCCTCCCAAGTGGCCTGCCAACAAGCTTCGGAAAGCGTGAGACAGAGCAGTAGATGCTCGTGACAATGTGAGTTGTCTCTTTGTGATGTCGAACCACTACTGACAATAGTCTAGGCTTCGGGCTCTGGAATCTGTATTATGACAGCAATGATCTGATAGGACTGTTGTAGACGACGCAATGAAGGATCTTCCAATCAATTTGTGCTTGCTTGTGACCTGTCACCGATCAAATATGCCTCACCTTATACCTTGTGAGAAGCTGTGCCAGATGTGACGTGATTTGCTGGCCAAGAAGGAGTATTCTCCGAATGCTGCTGCTCTGTCGATCGTGAGAACCATAGACTTGGATCAATTGACGAGTAGTGAAGAGGTGCTTGTGCGATCATTGCTGCCTGTCCAGGCTTAGAAGCGAGGGGATCTTGGCTCCAGTGCAAAGCCCGTAACATCAGCGCCCAGAAGACAGTTTGCATCCCGTGGGAGCAATGTGTGAGGGTAGCACATGTGAGACTGAGGACGTCTGTCCAGTTGGAGATGCTGCACATGACTTACCACTGAATACAGTCTACGGTCGTCCTCGATGATGTAACACAAACTTTTGTTTGCTATGATCCGAAGGCAGCCTTATGGGTGTTTGCTTGCCCTTTTGTTGCATGTCGCTGACGTAAGTCGATGAAAAGAGCTACCAAGTGTTCGCAGCTCTTCCAGCAGCTCGGTTCAGACTGTCGATATGTCGTACAATCATTCGCCTGGTCCGTCGCCCGAGCAGGCAGATCAATCTCCCTCGCCGCGATCGCATAGAAGACGGTCGGGTTGTAGCAGGGTATAAGCGCTCGACTGTGCTTCTGTAATGTTCATCAATTCTCTTGCTAAGCTCATGTCCATAACTGATACACTGCCAAAATCTTACTCGTCCACTGCCACGCAATGGCCTTCCCTCCTTACGCTGAGCTCTATCCAGGACGCTTCGGCGGCAGCTCCGGTAAGCGTTCGCTGTAAGACTCAGCATCGCTAATAATATTCAGGTGGTATGCAACTCTATGCTCCTCCACCTTGGGGAGGCAGTCGAGGCCTGGATATGCCGCTCGGCTACGAGATGTCAGCACTGGGTGCGATGATGCCATATAGGGATCGTATGCCCCTGTCAATGCGCTCTGATCCATTTCGATCACCACTGTCTCCCATGTCGATGGCTTTCGACGACATGGATCTATATGGGCCTCGCAGACCGCTACTCAGGAGAGGAGAGATGTTCAGACGGCCCTCATACGGTGGACGACTCTTCGACGATGAAGACGATTGGAACGATATCGAATGCGATGAGACGTTAGCGCTACTTCTGCGCAAGATGAGTGGTATGCTCCGTGGTAGAGGTGAGCTGCATTCGCGCAGAATGAGGCGCTACTGATGACAGGGAGGCTCTTATAGGCATCCTCGCTCGTGGATGATTTGAGGATGACACTGCAGTGGGATTGCTCGAATTTTGTTACGGCATGGTTGCGGTCTGTCTGACTGACTGGAGTCTTCAATGATCAGAACTGCATCTGTCGATGTTAGCAGTCGTCAGCAATGCACACTTCATAACAATACCTACCTCATGCTTACGAGCATCAAAGGAGCTGAGCAACATATGCAGCGGTAGGTCGGCAGAACAACTCCTGTGTGTGTAGATGATGTGATCACCAAGTGGTCGCAGTAGAGGTCGATGAGCTCTTGGCCAGCACGTCATGTCACGTGACGGCTGGAATCCATGCAGACAGCATTGGCCTACAGGAGCGCTCTTGTGTTCTCTCTTTGCACTGATGCCGATATTACACACTCATCAAGCTTTCATGTTGTTCTCCGAACGAGCATTACGGTCCAAAGTGCGTTGCATTGAATGCAAGTTCTTTCGTTTGCATCAGTCGCCTCGAAATTCGAGCTGAAAAGCGGATGACCAAGTGCGCGCAACATATGACCAGATACCTGACGAACGTGGTTGCGAATACGGCGTCGAAGAGGTGTCGTTCGCTCGGTCATACGAGCCATACCATGTTGTCTGCGTTCGTGTGTTGGTCTGGGTCTTCGATGGCACGAAGGATGAAGCAGATCAGGCACTAATTGATAAGAAATCGGCCTTGCCGTTCCAGCCACTCAGTCTTCTATGATGCACTTCATCTCTATTTGCAGAACATAGCATCCTTTGTGCACCGCGCCGGCGCGGGCTACCATACTGTGATTGCTTGCTTGCGCTATTTCTGCCATCATCGTACTGCTTTGAAGATAGCAGGTCTAACGCTACAATGGACACCACTTCTACGGACTTCAACGGCACTAAGACAATGTTCTCGAAATATGCTATGCCTGAGGGCATGCTCGAGATCCCAAGAGACCTGCTGGACCTTCGACCCGATGCCGAGATTGACCAGGACATCCTGAATCCTCCACCTGTAAGAGATGACAAGAACATCTGGTTTTACTGGCACCAAGGATTCACCAAAATGCATCCTTATACACAACGTAACGTCAGAGCCTACTTTCGTCGACTGGTACCCTTAGGATGGGTCATTCGAGTTGTCGATCGTATACCAGAATCACCTCTCAATATTGACCAGTTCCTCCAAGTGAACGATGCAAAGATCTTTCCGAAGGCATACATCGACGGCTCACTCACAGGCACATACGCAATTCAACATTGCTCAGACCTAGTCCGCTTCCCGCTCTTGCTCAAGTATGGCGGAGTGTACACTGATGTTGGTTTCCTCCAGATTGGTGACCTGGATCGTCTATGGAAAGAGACAATCGACAATCCGCGTTCGCCCTACGAAGTCATGTCGTACAACGGCGGCAATGATGACGAATACTGCTTGATGAACTACTTCCTGGCTGCCAAAAGGAACAATCCTCTATTCGAAAGATGTCACCGCCTCTTTCTAGCTCTCTGGAATGCTGATGGTGGACAGTTGGAAACAACTGGCATGCACAAGAGCCCTCTTCTGCATGGTGTTCCTCTTATGGGCGGCGAGTTTGGCTATGAAGACAACGGCAGAACCTATTCACCAAAAGAGACATCAGAAATCCTGACTGATTACATTATCCAAGGTCAAGCCACAAGGATGGTGATGAGCATGGAGGATCCTGATGACGCCTGGGATGGGCCACGATATACCGTCGAGCATGTCTTTGCTATCGAGTATATGGAAGGCTCTCAACTGATCAATGAGATGACCAGCTGGGACGGCAACGAAGCATTTCGTCTCATGTCACTGTCCTTACCGTCGATCGGCCAGACTGAGACTCCTGATCAGTCAACTGCGAGACACATTGTTGAACAATGTCTTTCGCGAAGCTTCGGCTTCAAACTCGCCACTGGCCTCATCTTGAAAGTGCTCGGTGAGACTCTCAGCTCTAACTGGCGTCGGCATGCTGGATCGGACGATATAGAAGGCACATACGCTCACTGGCTCAGATATGGCATGCTATATTGGACTCAAAAGGATCTACCAATGCCAATCACCTACAAGCACATCAAACCACTCAGGATTGGACCTCTGACTGGTACTAACTGATAGGACCAGCAATGTCTTGGTAGCTTGCATCATCTTGCGGCACTATAGTGATGCTGAACGAGCAGCGTTTTATTTACTACGGTCGAGCCTACAGTGTCAACAGTATTTCTTCGCGTCTTCGATGGAAATATAGAGACAATGACTTGAAGTTCGTCAGGCAGATAGACTCGAAGAGCACGACGATGCAGCTACTTCTCTCACGACGCCCAGAACTGTTACAGCTGCACAGTTTTCTGAGTGCTTGTGAGGTGGAGCCTACTATGGTGTGTCTCTGTCGGACCCAGAGTTATACTCTGCCACGCTCAGTCCTGTCCTCTTGGGAGTGCTGTGGTCAGTGAAGAGAAATGGATAGCTTGCGAACAGCGTCGCCAATATAGAGGATGTGGCTGCAGGTATTATCTGCAACCTGAAGGTACTTGATGTGCGGATCTGGCTGGAGCGGCGGAGACCTTGGGCTGGCTTCGACGTCACTGGATGATGCCATTTCTCCATAACTCAAGCAGTATATTCATATTGCAGCTCGCAAAGAGCAGCAGCGCATACTGACAACATGCCATTCAAATATAAGAAAGTCCTTCTTCTAGGAGCCACATCTGGCATTGGTCACGCTCTAGCAGCTCGCTTCGTCGAGACAGGCACCGGAGTGATCGTGGTAGGACGCCGAAAAGAGAACCTCGACAAGTTCATCCAACAATACGGCAGCAAAGGTGATGTCGATCAAGCTACATTCGACATCACAGACCTGGCGAACATTCCAAGCTTCGTTCAGGAGCAATTTTCCAAGCACTCAGACATCGATTGCGTCTTCATCAATGCCGGCGTCCAACGCCATCTTGACTGGACGAAACCTGAAGAGGTCAACCTTGACAACATCGATCTCGAGATCAAGAGCAACTATCTGTCGTATCTCCACCTCACGAAGGCTGTCCTGCCATATCTGAGCAAAGCTCAAGGAGAAACAGCCATCATCTATACCAGCTCAGGTCTTGCATTGGTTCCGAATCTCAAGAATCCAAACTATTGTGCCACCAAGGCTGCTCTACACCACATGCTGCTAGTCTTGCGACAACAACTAAAGGACATCAACAGCAATGTCAAGATCATCGAGCTGCTACCACCTGCTGTGCAGACTGAGTTACACGATGCCAAGCATCAGCCAGAGTATGGTGACAGAGGACGCCATCTCGGCATGCCGCTCGATGAATTCACTGAAGAGGCATATAATGGACTTTGCAGCGAGAACAATGAGCAGGTTCCAGTAGGGATGGTGAAGACGCACATGGGATGGAACGATTGGGAAGCAGAAAGGCAGAAGGGATTTGCCAAGATCACTGAGATGATGAAGCAGCAGAAGTGAGGCAGTGCGGTATGAGCTATCATTCATACCTTTGAACTCATGTACGATGTAAATGACTACATGAGCTTGTGCTACACTACCCATCTAATACCTTGAGCATGTCTTTGACATTGGTGATCTTTTCCCTGACCTTGCCTTTCGCCTCTCCTGCTTGTCTCTCCTTGGCATCTATCCTCTCCCAGTCCTGCCAATCTATTCTTCTAATGCCATGCTTATCGACCACAGAACGTACACCGTCCCAGCCGAGCTTGTTACTGCTCGGCTCATTGAAGGTGACATGGTTCTCCCAATCAGAGATCAGAATGTCTGCCGTTCTGAACGCATCATCGAGAGTGCTTGCAATGACTCCTGTGGGTCCTCGTTTGACCCAACCAGCACAGTACATGCCTGGCACATGTGCGGCAGTGAGATTTCCTGGTCCAGCTTGTGGTGATAGCACTCGACCATTGATGTCGTTGGGTATAATGCCAAGCTGCCTGTCGAAGACAATACCCAATTCTTCGAGGCCATCGAGTGGCTCTGATAGGTACCCAATTGAGCGGAAGGATATCGAAGCAGGGAGTTCTAGTTGCTCCCCTGTGCCTTTGACACCCAGCGCGCGGACGCTGTTCATGATCCTTGGTAGCCTCTCCCAATCCGGTTGATGCTTAGTCTCAGCGATAATGCGTTCTATTTCCGCTTCCACAGGCAGCGCATAGTCCATCTGCTCGAACGAGATACTGCCTAACGCGGCGCTTGCATCTGACGTCGCATGAAATGCCAGCGGCTTCAGCAGGTATTGCAATTGCCAGCGCTTCGATGCGTGCTCTGCAGGTGTGTTTGATCCCTTCTCCAATAGCTCAACAATGCGTTTCAGCTGTCTCGGTAGCTGCTTGCGCTGAGAACCCACATGCTTGTCCCAGCCTTCCGACGGCGACACAAAGTGGGCGTTGGGCAGCATCAGCAATTCTCGCAATTCCTTGATCGTTGCGGGTGCTTGCAATGGTCCTCGCCTTCCCACGACTACGACCTTCTTGACCTTGCTCTTACTCAACGCCTCAACAGCAGCCTCCGTGATATCTGTCTTCTTCAACTCGTCCAAAGGTGCAAGAAGCATTCGCGCAACATCCAACGCCACATTGCCTTGGCCAAGTATGACTGCAGTGTCACCTAGTTGCAAGTCCGGCTTCAAATCTGCATACTCTGGCAGACCATTGTACCAGCCCACAAATGCTCGAGCTGAATGCACTCCGGTGAGGTCTTCGCCTGGTAGTCCTAGCTTTTTATCCTTGGAGGCACCATAAGCGAAGAGGATGCTGTCGTAGTGCTCTGCAATCGTCTTTAAAGGCAGTGACTTGGCACCATTACCAATAGGTACATTGCCAACATAGTTGAAGTTCGGCCATTTGGCAACATCATCAAGGTTCTCGGAGCTTTTCTAATTCACTGATGAGCGATCAGCAAAGCCTGTGGTGACTTCCTCAGCTTACCTTGACCTCCGGATGGTCCGGAGCGACACCAAACCGCACAAGACCGTACGGCGACGGTAAACTCTCATACATGTCGACGTATGCGTCTGGCAGCTTTCATGATCCTGTAGGCTGAATAGTATCCAGCTGGTCCTGCGCCGATGAGGGCAATGCGTGGTGCACGTCGTTGCGTCGTCGCAACGCTGTATCTGCGAACAGCATCGCGAAGCAGTAATGCATCGCGGGGTGCTCGTGATGCCCTGCAAGCAGAGCAGACAAAAGGACGCATCCTCGTGAGTTGTAGGATTGACGTAAGGGCAGCAGATCTGATAAAGTCAAGGCGGCTCGTCATGCCGATCGATAAGATCGTTGTTGCTGTGACGACAAGCGCGCATCTCAACAATGGGCTTCATCAATACGACCATGTGAGCAGCTCAGCATTCCTCACTACATTCTCTTCACGCTTCGTGTATGTCATTGCTACAATAATCAAGGGCATTGTTCAGCAACTCGATTACTCTCGCTCGTTATGGGTGCAGCAGAACCCCCTTACCTTTACGATGCGCCGTCTCAACGGCCGATTTCCTACCCTTACTCGAGCTTCGAGCCCAAGAGAGTGACCAAGGATTCATGGGATCAAGCTACACAAGCTTCGCGACCGAAGTCGATGCAGAGCAGGCCTCTGATCGACCTGAATCGCCACCCGGATAGCTACATGATCGTCACAGGAAGTGACCTCAACCACAAACCTCTACCGTCAAACACAAAGAAATGGGTCGGTGTCATGCGGTGGATTCAATTCACTTTGCGAGTGATCACAGAGCTAGGAGCCATGGGAGTGCTATTCTGCGTGATCTGTCTCAAGCCAACAGATGTGACACAGACCTGGGTTATGCGAATAATTGTAAGAAGTAGGACAGGGTTCGACCATGGCTGACACTTTCACAGCCCGGATATGACATGCTCGTCACACTGTACGGAGTCTACCACTTGGTTAGATCTTCTCGGGCTCGCACTCCTGGAAGCAGTGCCAGCTATCACTTCTTCGCTCTGATGATGGATGCCGGTCTCATCCCATTCTACGCTTTCATTGCGGTCTTCGCTTACAACAATCTCGCACTTCGTAAGAACAACGCCGACGACACAACAGACTTATGGACAAGCTTCTTCACTTCAACAACAGTGACTGTCGACATCATCCAGGGAGCGTTCTTCGCAGCTTGTGCACTCGCTGGGCTGCATTTGTTCTCACTCGCCCTGGACCTTTACCTGGTCATCATTTTCAGGAAGATCGCACAGCTACCACCTGACATGAATCCGCTTGAAGACAATCTAACAAGTCGCAAAGCTTCCAAGCATAAGTACAAGAGTTCCGAACTCTCATTGAGCAGCACTGCCGAGGAGAAGAAGGCAGGCTTCTACAATAGCTCGAATCTCGGTTCCGGTCAGATCAACCAGTCAAGAATGTCTGTTGCCGACAACAAGGAGCCTGAGGTCCGTCAAATTGCGTTCGGCCACAGCAGAGCCGGATCCGATCAGTCCTTCTCACCTCACAACCCAGACTCAGCTCGACTATCGAAGAAGCAATACGATCAAGCTATGTATCAGCAGCTCTCCGCACAGAACTCCTCGATCAGTGTAGGACGTCAGTCGTTCATGACCGCGAACAGCCGTGCAGCATCCCCTGTCAAGGACAAGAAGCAATTTATAAGTGACAACTGGTATGTGCTAGACGAAGAGCCTGATGACATTGGCATGTCACCTCTTCGAAACACACCCACTCGAAGTCCACGACTGCCGGACGTACGCACCTCAGATCATGATTCCAGCTTCAGCCATCAGCCTCTTGCTATGAATCCACCTACGCCATCTCCCGAGAAGCAGCAACATCAGCGAGCGGCGCTTGAGGAGGTGTCAATCAACCGTTCGTTGACCGTGACAAGCGACAACACTGTCACTTCTTCCGTGTATTCAGAGTCTGCACCCAGTCTGAAGAGCAACAAGGTACGTACACCGAAGAGCAAGTATTACGGCGATCTCGCCGCCGCTACTCGAGGTGTACGCGGCTATGCACAAGTACCACAGCACGAGATCTCTCCAACACGACAGCAAGCATCTCCAGGAAAGCAAGGACGAGTCGTCAGCAGGACTGGAGCCGACATCGCCGATGAGAGCATGCAGTTCATACCCGAGAAAACCAGTCGACGACGAATGGTCAGTGGCAAAGCTGCCGAAGAAGGTGTCGCAGGTTACTGGTACTGAGCGTGATGGACCAACGTGAGCGTTTATCGTAGCATTGAATATGGTGTCTGGGATTGGGATAGTTCCTGTATGTAGATCATGAGGCAAAGGAAACGACACGTACTGCTTGCACAGCCCTCATTTCACTGTCTCAGACATGCTCTTTGTTGTAGACTCGCATCATCCCGACGCTGCACGCCATATCAAGATCGTCATCGGACCAGCTGATCATCTGGTGTCGATCAGTACGCTCTCTGTGAGTAACGTCAAGGGTGGCCATTTAACATGCTCTCTGCACCGGAGAGTCACAGTGTCTGTCGACAACATCAAGGGCACTGTACTGCCTCAGCTATAGATGCTCATCCAATGATCACCGTTATGCTGTATATGAAGACGAACGCAGCAGCAATACATGGGGCTTAACCACAACCAGTTGGCTAACCGCTGCGGGGTTCAGAAGCTCTCAGACACCGCACCCTTGCTAAATGGCTACAGCTGCAAGACTTCTAGAAACGCTTGAGAAGCTCATTGTTGTACCTTGTCTCTGCATCATCATCCTGCACATTAACGCTATCTCTGCTCGGGGTTTCGTCTCCTTGCAACACAGTAATCTCAGTCTCTCTTGTTGAGGACAGTGGAGAGCGCGGGGTGCTGAGCGACGATTTTATCACTCATCGACTGCAGATCACCGCACCAGCTTGCCGTCCGCATCTGAACATCATATCCATCCCGCCGCGCACACGACATAGTTGTGTTCGCATTCGCCCATCTCGCACACGCACCGTCTCAATCACGTTTCACCGTGGCCTATGTCTCTACCCAGCAGCTACAGCAACGAGATTGAAGCCCTTTCTCGCGAAGTGCGCAAGCAACAACCTAGCGACGTCCTACAATTCTGTGCCAACTTCTTCCAACGCCGTCTCGAGAGCCAGCGCGCAGAGTTCGTGCTCACGCAGCACCATTCCAGCCAGACGGGTATGGCCGAGTCAACCTTCCCGGGCAGCAGTAATCCCTTTGGTGCGACCAACAACTCCAGTGCCGCTGCCACTTCAAGGTCCATCCCTCCTGCTACCGGCATGCATTCTGTCGCGGAGGAAGATGATGAGCACGCCGACTTCGCCTCGCCTACCGCTTCGTCTTTCCCGCCCAATGTGCGAGACAACTCTTCCAGCAACAGTGGCTCGACCTTTGGAAACTTCGCTTTCAATCCGTCGTCCAGCGGTACTCAACAGCAACAGTCACAGAGTCCGGCCATGGACAACCCGCAATCATACCCCAAGGAGTACAACCTGAACCGCCGCACATCTGTATCTGCTGAGTCGCTCGCACCATCAGCTGCGAACGACACCAACTGGAAAGTCCCCAGCTTTCCTAAGACGAGCGAGCAAGAATCGCGCTTAAGAGCTGCAGTTGCCCACAACTTCCTCTTCGCACATCTCGATGACGAGCAAACTACACAAGTGCTAGGCGCCCTGCAAGAGAGGAAGATACCAGCCAAGGACGTGCGTGTCATTGTGCAAGGAGATCCGGGAGACTACTTCTACGTTGTGGAGAGTGGTACATTCGACATCTTCGTGAGTAAAAGTGGCCACGTCCAGCCGGGGCCAGATGGTATGGGCTCAAAAGTAGCAACCAGCGGCCCAGGCACATCGTTTGGTGAGCTGGCTCTCATGTACAATGCCCCTCGAGCAGCTACAGTTGTCTCGACAGAAGCCGGCATCTTGTGGCAGCTCGACCGTGTCACATTCCGACGCATTCTGATGGACTCAGCCTTCCAGCGCCGTAGGATGTACGAGACTTTCCTGGAGGAAGTGCCATTGCTCGCACAATTGTCCTCTTACGAGCGCTCGAAGATTGCAGATGCCCTTGAAACTGTCAAATTCACGCCTGGCAGCCTGATCATCCGCGAGGGCGACGTTGGTGACAAGTTTTACATCCTCGAGTCCGGCACAGCTGAAGCTGTCAAGCGTGGTTCGGAGCAGCCTCTCAAGACATACAGAAAGGGCGACTACTTTGGCGAACTAGCATTGCTGGAGGACAAACCTAGAGCTGCCAGTGTGCAGGCTCAGACTGAAGTCAAGCTTGCAACACTTGGTAAGGATGGCTTTCAGCGATTGCTGGGACCTGTGGAAAGCATTATGCGTCGTAACGATCCTCGCAAGATGGAGTCTACGGATCCGCTGCACTGAGGCAGAGTCTGGTTTGGCTAGACATGAACTTATGCGCTATCATGACATTAGATAAGGAAGACTTTGTGTTTAGCAAAGTAATTTTATAAGGAGTTCAACAAGCATGCTGATACGAGCCACGTCTATGGTGTCACAACGTGCGAGAAAACTAGAAGCTCATCAAGTATGAATGTTCCTTCAGTGTGATTGTGTACCAGGCTATAGCATCTTATAGGTGCACAACCATGATAATCCTGCTAACGCCCATAATGCCATCCATCGTGAGATTATCCTTGAATACGCTTACGCTTGCCGACTTGAGCCGAGAAACCAGTCTTGATGGCAGTGACAGATCGTCTCGATCCACAAGAGTTGCAAGTGACGAAAGAAAGACGGTTCTCTCCCTTGCTGAGCTCGGTATCTGGCGACCTGCAGGTCTTGCACGTAACGTACTCGACTGTGATAGTGTCAGTATATTGCTCAGAACATTCGCACGATTGGACTCACCGATATATCTCCGCAGCACGTTCTCGATCTGCTTCTGTTGGAAGCGACCCTTGATGACCAGTCGCTTCGAGCCGTCCACGGAACCACTCGTTCCCAGTTCAGCAAACAAGAACTGTCGCACGTGCTCGTCTGTTCGCTTGACACGCTTGCAGATCTCTGCAATGTTCGCGAAGATAGTCTTCTTGTTTCCTTCACGCAGACACTGTGGTGGTGGGATCCTGTAGCTCTTCATACCACCTCCGCTAAGGTCGCCATGGCTGTCGTGCAGCAGTGTGAAGAATCGAGTGAGTAAGCTGGCGTAATTGAGCTGTGTAGTGTTGTCGTGTTGCCAGACTCCTGTGCCCTTAAAGAGATCACCCTCCTGCTCAGCCTGCTCGACATTCTCTGCCTCGCCCTTGGTCTCGTCTGCCTCCGTGGCTCCAGCCTCCGCGAGCTTGGCCTCGAAGTCATCTGTGTCTGTGGTCTTTGGCTTCTTCTTCTTTTCTTCTTCAATGCAGAGGTCGATGTCGCCGTCGTCCTCGACCTTCTCGGCAGCCTCTTCCCCGTCCTCTGCCGTCTTGGTCGACTTCTTTTCTTCTTCTTGCCGAGTGTGAGAGCGTCGAAGTCTTCGGTAGCTTCCTCTACAGCCTTGCCAGAGTGCGACTCGGCACTGTCCTTCTCGCCATCAAATTGGCCGCCGCCGTTGGTGACTTCTCCGTTGGAATCGACAATTGTCTCTCCGTCAGCAAATGCTACTGACTTGCGCGGCTTGCGCTCTTCGACCTCCGCCATGATTGCGATCTTGTACTGTTGTTGAAGTGTGATGGATGCTCGCTCGAAAGCTGTCAGCTGTATTGTGGTATGTGGCGTGGATTGGCAAGAGAATGTGGTAGAATGATGGACAAAATATTGACTCATCAATGCCAGCGGGGAGTCATGTGTGTGACGTCCAGCATCGGCCGAATATTCCCCGAGGCTCCGGCTTTGAGCTTCGACGATGTCCACAGTGAGGATGACAACCATTGAACAGTATACATAGCTCTCCATTCATCACTGCAATGGCGGAGCCTACCGTATCGCACGACCCGCTCGAGCACATATTACAGCACGATGACACCGACTCGCTACCTTCGGCATCCGCATCAACCACTTCTTCATCGTCCAGTGACGACTTTGAGGAATCCGATGCAGAAAGAGAATGGCGAGAGAGCTTACAACAGTTGGAGTTGCTGCTGACTATGGTACTCGTACCATATCTTGGAAAATACTTCGGTCGAAGATGCGCATACTGGGGTGAGTAGAGTGAGGACAATGGGGGCTATGAGCATAGCTGACACGTAATAGCATGGGCCAGATACATGGAATGGCAATATCCTGTCAGTATCGAGTTTAGCAGCAAGAGAACATTCAAGGTCACTGGTGCGATTGAAGCCGCTGCTTCTCTATGAACAACGTAGAAGTGCGAAGAGCAGACGTGTCCTTAGCTGGCAAGAATATGGCAGCCTAGTAAAACTGATACTACAGCAAGGCACAGTGGCATCGAGGCAGAGGACACTTGTTACGAAGTGCATCGAATATTTGCAGCCTGACGCTGTTGGCGGACAGCTGTCCAGTCTAACAGCATCCGAGCATTGAGTCATCGATGGTCGGATAGTCACAATGTGAGCTATCGACATTTACACGATACAAGAATGGACGGACCTGTTTTCAAGGCTGCCATGTCGCCATATCAGCTACAATGCACCTCGAGATCTATCGAATGGCCCTGGCCATCATCACCGACTATTACAACTGCCTCCTCGCCATGTTTTGGCCGTTGACCTCACCTCGAACAGCACAGAAACAGAGACACCATCGACAACTCAGCTTCTTCTTTCTAGAGCTCGATCGTCCACTTGCTAAGAATGTTGTCGCTGGCAACAACAAAGCAGCTTTATTCCATCTGCTGGCTTGCATGAGTAACGGACTATACGAGGATGGTCAAATCTTCTGGGGAGCCTGCGGACTGGACAAGACAATTCTGGTTGCGTTCCGTAAGCGTCACGGCGCCACGCTCGGTGTTGCTGCTAACAATTGAAAGAACACTCTGCTTCAGGCGATACAACAGGCAGTGTCAATGATGGAGTCCCCGAGCTTGTCACTCGCACGATGGGCGATGCTGTGGTCTCTCGGCCAGCAGTTTGCTCTGCTCCTTTCAAGGCAGATGTCATTCACCGAGACACTTTGACCATCAAGAATGCCACTCTTCATCTTCTCATGTCGTTCACCCTTCGCAGATACGCGCAAATGCCTGGAGCTTGGGACGCTCCTTGTGAAGCAGTCCGCCTGCCAATACTTGACAAGGAGATGATACTAGAAAGATATCGCGTTCGACCAGGGTCATTGAGAGCACTTGAGGAGTGTGTGCCCCGATCTGCGGAGGTATCAGATCCTGTGCCCACCATATCGAAGCAGGAGGAGAAGGACAGCTCGTTGACAAGCAGTGGTCCCCAAGAACCTCATCTCGACGATCTCGACTGGGTCCTCATCGATGACAAAGCTATTATATAGCCCTGCGAACGCGATAGCAGACTGTGGCTCACAGAAAAGACTGTCCACGATCTCGGCATCGTCCCTCCGTGCAATACACTTTGACTTCTCTAAGTACGACAGGCTTTTCCAATTCATGCTGCCGCCTGACCCGTGTGACAACCGTGTTGATCGACTGCCGAAGGCTAGCATTAGCAACGCTGCATCTGCCTGCTGATTAAGCTTTCCAGAATTGACTATGGCTTCTGAATCCTACAACTATCATCACAGTCTTATTGGACACGCCGTACGGAGTAGATCTGCCTCTTCATCCTCAATGCATGCCTTACAAAACCGCTATACGTCTGGCCCCCACAAGAGGTTCTATACGGTCCATGTGTCTATGTGCGGAGAAAGCCCACTTCACAATCCTGCATCGATTGGTAATGACCGTTAGCTGACGAGAGACTGTACTGCATGCTTGTGTCGGTGGAGAAATCTTCGTATCCTGAGCTACAGAAACAAACAGACCGCGCGATGGTACGAAATGGGGGCTCAAGTTGCTCGAGAGGAAGGATAAATAGGACGTCGTTCGCTGCGTGGTAGGTGAGCAGCCACTCACCATTCATCATCGACACCATGCTCAGCAGTTTCCTCTCACTCTCTGCCTTCGTGGCATCAGCTCTTGCCAGTCCCATCGAGACACGAGCAACCTGCTCTGGCGCACATGTCCTCTGGGCTCGAGGCTCATACGAGACATACGCCAACAGCACGCTGCTTCCTCTCGTGAACAAGATCGCCACCACCACAGGAGGCTCCAGCTCAGCAATCATCTACCCTGCCACCGTCATCAATGCGACTGTTTCCAGCGACTATGACAACTCTGTTGCAGCGGGTATCAACAACACCATCCTGCAGATCAAGCAGTATGTCGCATCCTGCGGGTCCAGCAGTCGAGTGGTCCTGGTCGGGTACTCTCAAGGAGGTCAAGTTATGACAGATACTTTGGTCGGCGGTGCCTTTGAGCCTGCGGGCATTGATTCATCGTACTGGAAGTACAGTAAGTTGAAAGAAGGTTTGTAAGAAAGATCCACTCTGACAGCTTTCAGTCACCGCCAGCGTAGTCTTCGGTGACCCAACCTTCACTTACCCATCGAAATACGCAGCTGGAAACGCTACCACGAGTGGTATCAGTCAGCGCTTTCAGAATGACCCGACAGAGGTGTCATTGAACAACAACTTTGCCAACACTCTTCGCAGCTATTGCACGGTAAACGATCCGATCTGTGCAGGTCTTGAATTCACCAATGCTGGTGCACACCAGGCTGAGGTTCGAGACCATCAGGCTGCTGCTCAAGCTTTCGTCCTGGGTTTTCGGTAAATGAAGGAGCCTGACTCCGGTCCAGTCAAAGATGTTCTCTTGTCTTTAGACCAGCATTGTATGTTAGCATAGTGAATCTCAAGTCGTTGCTCGCTCATTATTGAATGCCAGACGAGCGGACACTCAGCAGTAGTACTAGCTTGCTCAAACATCAATCACCAGTCTCGCCAGAGTGCCTCATGGCTCGTTCGGTTCCAACTTGCCCTCTCTCCTAGAGTGGTGAGCAGCGACCGTAAAGGTAAGCACAGTCCTTTGCAAGGGTTCACAACCATCGGAAGGTTCTCGTGATGATCAACGAGCTGAAACGCCCCTGATGAAGTGCATCTCAAGGAGCGTACGCTACTGCAGCTTGATAGCGATGTGCTCCAGCTACTGCAATGCTTGCATTTGCTTGGCAAAGCCACGAGCCTCACGCAGGGACTTACCCTGATCGAACGTCGACCCAAGCTTCTTGCGTGTGTATGACATGTGCTGCACAGGAGCCGGGAGTAAATGAAAGGAATGTGCGGAGAATGCTGTGCGTCCATTGCAGCTTCTCAGTCCAGTGTTGCCAGGACTTCTGTGCCCGGCAGTAGCACATACCTCACACATGGTGGGCATGTGGTTTCGGACAGTGGTTTGATAAGCCGGCCCATCCAGGGCAATGATGCACGGGGCGTGGCGGCGTTGATGCAGCTTTAAGGGAAGTGATTTGCTTCGTGCCGGCTCGCGAAGCTTAATAAGTGACCACAGCGCTCCTCTCACCAATGCTGTCATCTTTCGCCATTCGTCCTACACTTCTGCCTTTGTACTCCTCTTCTGATTGCTTTCGGTGCGTTCGGAGCAGATGCACAGGACGCAGAGACGACGTTTCGCGACAGCAAATATGCGATAGAGATCAGCGCAGACTGCTATTGTTCGGACGGCAGGATCACTAGCGAATCGCCACACTTCCAGCAGTGACACACAGCTGTCCTAGAGCCAGTCTGAGACGGACGACAGGGTGCCGGCATCTTTATATCGGCGTCAGCATTCGAGGATAGGCAAGAGAGCGACACCTCAGCTTCCGGCGTACTACCGTTGCACAGCATAAACGACTTCCGCACGTGTTCCCTTGCTTGAGGGCCATTTATCAGATTGAGGTCGTCGTCGGCGCGTTGGATTGTGCTGTCACTTATACCAACAGCCATGTTGACATCACGGGCGGCCGAGCACCTGGGCATTTGGGATGACAGCGTCCCTAACCAGAGTCCAAAGCTGGTTATTGTCTCTATCGTCTTCTTCATAATCTCCTCGCTGGTGATGTTGGTGCGATTCGCCTGGAGATGGGCACATCAGCAGCGAGGATGGGACGACCTTATGGCATTGTGCGCATATGTGAGTTTTTGTTACATGTGTCATGGGTTCATAGGCTGACCTTGCAGGCCATACTACTGATCATGACCGTCTTCGGCTTCATTGCTGCAGACTATGGCTTCGGCAAGCCTTCACAGTACATCATGTCGACCCTACCAGAAGCACTCGAGGTATGGCATCGACATCTAAGGTGCCGTCCGATCACTGACACGTGCAGTACTTCTACCTCTATCAGATCTGTTATAAGCTGCTTGGCGGTTTCACAAAACTCACCTTCTGCTTCTTATACTTGAGGATCTTCCCTCAAAAGAGCTTCAACAGACTCATCATCGCTGTTGCCGTCATTATCGCAACTGGCACATTCGCCTTCACGATAGGCACTGTCTTTCAGTGCACACCCGTCGAAAGAGCTTGGAACCACAACATACCTGGTACTTGTACCAGCAACACTGGTTTCTGGTACTCACATGCCGCCTTCAACACCTTCATGGATATCGTGGTCTATGTCCTGCCCATCCCGTTAATCCGCACACTCAAACTCGAACGTGGTACCAAGACTGGTCTCATTTCCATCTTTGTAAGCATATGCTCTGACTACAACATCAATCCAGGCTAATAGGCTGCAGGGTCTCGGTGCTTTCGTCATCGCAGCATCAATTGTGCGTATGGTCTCGTTGAGATCCAGCGCGCTCACTACCGATCCCACCTGGGGTTCTCTAGACGCATTGATGTGGACTGAGATAGAAGGCAACACTTCAGTAATCTGTTGCTGCATGCCCGCTCTTCGTGTTCCCGTACTCAATCTCTGGCACAAGATCTTCGAGCGGACCCGAGCAGTCACATCGCGCTCTCGCTCCATCGCTCCAGAGCAGAAGGATGCAGCCTGGGACGGACCTCATCGCAGCACAGCACAAGTCGGTCATGGTGCTGCTAACGTGAAGAGCTCCTACACGAACAACAGCTCCAGCAGCGGTAGCAACAGCAACAGCAATAGTCGCAAGACTGGGCGCGCAGAGACGTGGTACGAGCGTGCGCTGAAGAGTTTGAACCGGGATGAGACCACGATGGTCATGAGCAGGAACTCTTCGCAAGACGAGCTGGCTAAACCAGAGGGAGTAGGACATGGTGTTCCTGAGGTCATGGAGCTGGGCGCCATCTATAAGACGACCGATTTGCACGTCAGCACTAGCGATGTCAAGAAAGAGCCGAAGCCTGAACGACGGATGAGTCTGGCAGACTTCTTGAAAGAAGGTTAGCAGTATGGCGAGCAGATCGATGCTTTCGAGCCGGGCGTTATGGTGTAAGGAAAGGGATACCCAATGTTGATATGGTCGCGCAACGAAACGAAGGAGAGCATTCCCAACGTTGACATAGTTGCGAAATGAAGTCGAGCTTCAACATGCACTCGCTTGCCTTCTTCAGTCCTGCCACTCAGGCATACTACCTCACTTCTGAAAGCTGAGCTGTGTTCCAGCCTCAATCTCCCAACATATCTTGAGTTCCTGGCCCTCGTGCCGCTCGCGTGCAGCACTCAATGGCCGTGTCGATTCCAATGGTTTCAGGCGGATTTCGATCCATATTCAGCCCTCAGGGTCCATGCAGTCGCAGGAGCAACAGTAGCTCGGTCTGTACAGCTAGTGTCACATCAAGAAAATACCGCAAACTATCAATTCTGCCAGCACTCTTCGATAAATCACGCAACCTTGATCTGGTAAAGCTATCAACCACGGTAGACAGCACCGATAGCATCGTGGCCTTCAGTCGATTCGATAGCTGCAGGCGGTGTCGCTTGCCCACGCGACTGAGCGATGTAATCCGGTAATGACTCTTGCTTTGCTTTGCTGACCACCCGGACGAGGCTGTGCCACTTGCCCAGTCTGCGTCCACCAGATCACCAACAATGCAAATGCTGTTGGTCATAGACATGGTAGGCTCCACGTGCATTATCGCGCAACCGCCACGCATTTCTTGTCGATTGAAGCTATGCCTCTTGCACAGCGTTACAGCTATCATTCGCTATATTTAACAGGACCTTTGTTCAAAAGTGAGGCCCTCCTTTCAGCCTTTCTTGTCCCTCTCCTCCACCTGCCTTTTAACCTCCATTCTTAAGTGCTTCAGTGCTTCGAGGAACCATGGAGAGGACGCCTACGAGTGACAGTCTTGCTGCGGCGAAATCACCAGCAGCAGAGACCATCAGTGAGATCAAGTCGCCTGCAACCGACAGTGTTGCCTTTGGCGACGATGTGGAGCGCCAGCAGATCGGTCGAGGACGGAATCTCACATTCGCGAGCGATCTGAACGACAGACTGATGCGCACGACCTCACGATCACGCTCACGCAGTCGACGAGGCTCTATGGACTCCATGTCGATTCACACAGCTGGCCGGCGACGCAGCGTTGATCCATCCCTGGCCTTACCACCACAGTTTAGAACGCTGTCTTTCAATATCGATGAGAGCAAGCGTAAGAGCTTTAACATCAAGGACACGATACCGCATTCTGAGAAGAGCAAGAAGGCGAAACCTGCTGAGATTGGTACGTTGACTGGTGTTCTCGTGGATGCAGGCTGATTTTGTGTACAGAGTTCAGCAATGTCGACAACCATACCGCATCAATTGACACCCTTCTCGCAAGATTCTCTTCACCTCGTGCGAGTGGTCTGACGAGCACACAAGCACAACAGAAGCTGAAAGAAGTCGGTCCAAACATGCCATCGAAGCCTCCCTCAAGGTGGTTTCAGAAGACTATATCCTATCTCTTTGGTGGCTTTGGCTCAATCCTGTTCATCGCTGGCATCCTCGTCTTTATCGCCTGGCAACCACTTGGTCAGCCAAACCCACAAGTCGCCAATCTTGCGCTGGCAATTGTCCTCGAAATCGTCTGGGTTGTGCAGGCTTTCTTCTCCTGGTGGCAGGACTTCTCAAGCTCTCGAGTTATGGCATCTATCTCAACCATGCTGCCAGAACAGTGTATCGTTCTTCGTGATGGACAACAGAAGCAGATCGAGGGAAGGGAAGTCGTGCCAGGAGATATCCTTCGCATCACTCTCGGCAACAAGCTACCAGCAGATGTCCGATTTATTGAAGTTTCCTCCGATGCTCGCTTCGACAGATCAATTCTGACTGGCGAGACTGTGCCTCTTCTCGGCTCTGTGGACTCTACAGATGACAATTACCTCGAAACTGCATGTATCGGTATGGCTGGAACACATTGCGTCTCCGGCAGCGCTTGGGGTCTTGTGCTCGATACTGGCGACAGGACTGTCTTTGGCCGCATCGCAAAATTGACCAGCACTCCGAAAGGAGGACTCACGCCTTTGCAACGCGAGATCTACATATTCGTGGGTATCATTGTCTGCCTGATGTTGACCATGGTCCTCGTCGTCATTGGAGTCTGGGCTGGATATCTGCGGTATCAGCACCCAGACTGGATCAACGTTCCTACTTTGATTGTGAGTACACTCCTTGAAGCATTCTTGCTGTCAAGCTAATCGATCACAGGTCAGTTGTGTCTCCGTCGCAGTGGCCTTCATACCAGAAGGTCTCCCCATCGCCGTCACAGCATCTCTCACAATCACCGCCAACATCATGAGAAAGAACAAGATCCTTTGCAAAAGTTTGAAGACAGTCGAGACGCTTGGAGCCGTCAACGTGATCTGCTCAGACAAGACCGGCACATTGACACGCAACCAGATGTCTGTGACAGACTACCTGATTGGTAAGACCACCAAGCTTGCTGTCGATGCGCCTGGTCTTCACGACACCAGCAAGGGGCTCAAGGAACTGGCGACGCTCAGCTCAATCTGCAATGCTGCCGAATTTGACGCTACCACGATCAATGCTCCGCTCGCTGACCGCAAGATCAACGGAGATGCCACTGATTCCGCCATCTTACGCTTTGCTGAGAGTATGACTGTTGTATCAGCTGTGCGAAATGCCTGGAGGTCGATCTTCAAGGTTGCATTCAACAGCAAGAACAAGTTCGCCATTGAACTCGTCCAGCCAAACGAAGACGAGAAAGAGACTGTCCTGATGATCAAGGGTGCCCCAGACGTCCTCATCACACGCTGCTCCTCGTATCTCGACGAGAACGGCTCTGTTGAGCCTTTGACTGAAGCAGGTCGCAAGGAGATCGAAGCTCTCAAGGATCATTGGTCGTCTCAAGGAAAGCGTGTCATTCTTCTGGCTAAGAGACGACTGGAGACTCTAACTTTCGATCCTGTTGAACAGCCGAGAGAGTTCGAGCGAGACATCATGAGCAGAGCATCTTCAGAGCTTACCATTGTTGGTCTGGTCGCCATTGTCGATCCTCCTCGCGCTGAGATTCCTGAAGTCGTCCGGACGCTCCGTGGAGCTGGTATTCGCGTGTTCATGGTTACTGGAGACTTCCGACTGACAGCATCTGCCATTGCCGCTGACTGCGGCATCTTCACTGTCCCTCACAGTCAAGTGCACGATGTCACAAACCTGGCATTTGACGACGACTATCTCGAGAGTGCTGGCATCAAGGAGACAGCATCTTCGATCAACTCATCAAGTACAAAATCACTCGTGCTCAGCGGATCTGATCTCGACACTCTCGATGACCACCAATGGGACAAGATCTGCAAGTACGACGAGATCGTCTTCGCACGTACAACTCCAGAGCACAAACTGCGAATCGTCAACGAGCTTCAACACAGAGATCTCACCGTCGGAATGACGGGAGACGGCGTCAACGATGCTCCAAGTCTGAAGCAAGCCGATATTGGTATCGCAATGGGCTCCGGCAGCGATATTGCCATCGAGGCCTCCGACATGGTCCTCCTCGACTCCTTCGCAGCCATTATCGAAGCTGTGCGCTACGGCAGAGTCGTCAACGACAACCTCAAGAAGACCATCTGTTATCTGCTCCCAGCAGGTAGTTTCTCGGAGTTCTGGCCGGTCATTACCAACGTTGTGTTCGGTCTGCCACAGGTGCTCAGCAGTTTCCTCATGATCATCATTTGCTGCTTCACCGATTGCGCTGCTGCCACCGCACTCGCTTATGAGAAGCCTGAAGCTGATGTGTTGACGCGCCCACCACGTAACGCAAAGAAGGACCGTCTAGTCGACTTCAAGCTGATCTTCCAAGCTTACGGTTTCGTCGGCCTGATCGAGACTCTGACCTCCTTCGCAATGGCATACTGGTACTGCCAAAAACAAGGACTATACTTTTCCGTGCAATGGTTCGGCTTCGGCGCCCTGCCAACTGGAATGAGTGCGGACACTCAGACGAACATCCTCAACACCGCAAGTTCCATCTATTTTGTGAATCTGGTTGTCATGTAAGTCGAGCATGAGACGTTTCAGGCATATGCTGACAATCCTGGCAGGCAATGGTTCAACCTGTTCGCGCTACGCACCCGCCGCCGGTCAGTACTGGCCCATTCGATGAACTGGTACCTTGTGCCAGCCGTTATCTTCGCGTTGCTCATCGCCATCTTCTTCCTATATGTACCCAACTTCCATGACTCGCTTGGTACATCAACGGTACCGGTAGAGTACTGGTTCTTGCCTATGGGCTTCGGCATGGGTCTCTTGCTTCTGGATGAGGGTAGGAAATTCTTGGTAAGACGATTTCCTACAAGCTTCCTCGCTAGGATCGCTTGGTGAGGTCGCGTGCCACTTTCGGTCTGCCTAAGCATTAGCTAGCGTAAGGATAGAAGCAGCGTATAGCCAAGGCTTTTTGGGCGCTTCCCACCAATGTCATCCTCATCTCTTTTGCGGCTCGCCTCCCTGATGCTTATCTAGCAAGTAGGATCACATCACAACAGGCTGCATGGCTGGCTGACCGGCTGTCTTCGACACCCAAATAGATAAACTAGGCGAGGCTGAGAATATCACGGATGTCTTGGTCCTTGCGATCCAGGTCACTGCAGCTCTTGAATCACAGCTGTACCGAGCGACATCTTTTCCCTGGTCTGGTGTGTGTGAGCTGTAGATCCGTGTCACAGCTGCACAACGGTTACTTCTAGGCACCTCGCGGACAAGGACAAGTTACAACGAGGAAGATCCATGCATCAGGTTGGACCTCCTGGTTGAGCTACATCCAGGAACGCTCCAGACTAGCAACGGGTACGTACCGTTCGCACTAGAGATGAAACCAATCGCGCTGCCCGACGAACAATCTGGTGGATTCCTTAGAGCGCTATAGCAGCTCCTTGAAAAGCCTCATCCTGACCAAAACAGAGTTTCACTTCGTTAGCGACCTCGTGTCGAGAGATTGCAGTGCACCATGCAGAAACCTCTTATACCACCGCCTTGCACTTGCTGAGGTGATGGGCTCGTATACCTTCAAGATCTGCTTCTTACACAGCTTCTTTTCTTAATCCACACCCACGCTCTTTTCCAACTCAACCACACTCATTTGATCCATTCCAAAGCAAATATGAAGTTCACTGTTGCTGCTATCGCCGCCGCCGCCCTGGCATTCGCTGGCTCTGCTTTCGCCGCCGCCGACTACGAGTGCTGGCTTTCGCAAGATGACGCAGAGGATATCGTCGGATACTACTCGTCCATTCTTCAGAATGTGACCTACAACGGCCATACCGCGGTGGAGAACTACAAGATCGCTCTTGCTGAGGACTACGTCGAGTACTCCGACTCCATCCAGTCGCTGGTGTCCAAGAACAACACTGTAAGTCATGGTCATGCTGCTGCTTGCTGAAGATGGTCGCTAACTCAACGACAGCTTGGCGAGGACGCAAAGCCAGCTGCTGTTGGCCGTGACCAGTGGTTCGCAGGTGTCTCCCAGCACCCAATCCCAAAGATCATCACCAAGCAGATCCTCGTTGCAGGCGGTAACAAGGTCCTCTGGTACTGGACCTTCGAAGGCGTCGGAATTAACAAGTACCCAATCACGGGTTTCAACCTCTTTTCCATCGACGAGAACCTCCAGATCAGCAGCGCCGATATCGAGTTCAACAGCATCGCCTGGGTAAGCTTTCTTCAACCACAGATGTCTGTATCGACGACTAACATCGCCACAGGCAATTGATGCATTCGAGATCAGCCAATATTGCACAGGCCCATAGATTCGCAGTATGAGGTTGATCAGGCCGGAATGTTGCCGAGAGATATCAATGACCAGGTGTGTTGGACAACACATTCCTGGTCAATTAGTCAGCAGTATGGAGTGGTTGATGCCCGGGGTAATATATGCAAGCATGGTACACACTGCTGCTGCTCCGCAGCATAACTATTGCATTAGCTGTACTGATGACATGCTGTGGAACGAGTCGAGTGACGTGACCTGCTGTGATTGATGCGATGCAGAACGCTGGAAAACAAACAATAGCATTCGAAGAACGATTTGGCTTAACTCGACAGCATGTGCACAATGCAATAAGCTGAACGAACGAGAGCAGCGAGGATCATGAGTATGTCCTATACAGTAGCATACCCCGTGAGAAGGATGTCTGGAAGCATGATAGGACTAGACTCGTGTCTCATGCATATCCTCGTCGTGAGGCGCTCAATCCTCTAGTCTGGTCTGCTGCAGAATTGTTGATGGCAGCAGTGCTAGTGGCCACTCAAACTCAAATGGCACTAGGTGCGACCTCACCTCGATGCATCATCATCCGTTGTAGAAGTCTCTCTTCATAACACGCACAGCTCTTGTTACACTGAGACTCAGACTCATCTCCATCGAGGCTTCTCTTTATCCTTACTTGGCTTGCCGCCTGCCGCGTCGTCGTGCTGTTCCTTGAGAGAACGAGTCGATTTTGTTCCACGCAAACGAGGTACAGCGGGAGTGTTTGACGGGAGAGAGTCCTGCGACAAGGGAGGTTGTGCGACTGGCGGCGAGGACTGTGGCGGTGAAGATTGCGGCGGAGAGACTGTGATGGGCGAGGTAGATGGTTCAGACTGTGGGAGAACAGAACTACTACGGGCAGGAAAAGGCGACGTCGAGGAGTCCTGGCTAGATGACGTCCGCTCGAAAGGCAGCAGTCGGCGTGGTCTGGATGGATCTAGCCCAGGTGAAGGCAGAAGACCTCGAGGACCTTGAGCCGAGCCAAAGGTCCAGCCTTCAGTGAGCGCAGGGAGATCTGGAGAAGCCCATCGTCCACGAGGAGTTGTGTCGCTTTCAGGAGCCTCTATACATCGTCAGCAGTGCCTCAACATCATTCTGCGCGGACATACCCATCACCACATCGTCATCTTCCTCTTCGGATCTCTCTGACGGGCTCTCATCCTCTAGGTACTCCTCCGCCATCTTCAGTAGGTCGCGAGCTCGCTGGTAATCAATCACAGGTACGCTCTGACCTGCCATACGACGCTGGTTGAGTATCCGAACTGCGTCCTGCGCATGTAGCACAGCAGAACGAGTACCAAGTCTTATTGCTAGGAGCGAGTGAGCTCGTGCTCTCAGCAGAGTTGGGAGTCGGGGCTCAAGGAGAAGACTTTCTGCGATATCGAAGCTGCGGTCAAAGTCATCAGCATTCGCAGCAGCGTGCATCTCACGGTCAAGGTGTAGCCAGAATTGTCGCTTCAGAGACAAGCCAGTGAAACGACCGCCTGGGTTGAGACTCTCGTTCGCGGCAACTGGTACCAAAGAGGCATTCTCTTGGTCGTCCATCCTTCTTGAGGTCGTGTCGTCTCCGTCGACTATGGTGATGTCTGTTTCGTATCTTTACGGGAACCGGGGAGCAAGCCAGTGGCTCGGAGTAAGTACACAAGGTTGGTGTTTGTCGCTTTCTCATGTTCATGGATGATCGTGCTTAGCATTTCCAATTACATGCATGTATGATCATGCCTATGCCTATTCAGATAAAGTCCGCTGCGCGCTCTCGCACTTATCCCCTCCATTATGTCATGTAAACAACCCACTACAAACAGCTCATCACAAACAACTCATCACAAATAACCCACGGCAGTATTATCACCAACCACAGACAACCTACCACAGGCAATCCGCCACAGACAATCTACCACAGAAGATCCCTGATACAGCTACAGGTCGTGTGAAGAAGCTTTTCATCGCTGCCTTTGGGATATTGTTGTTGTATCAAGCAATCTTCTCAGCTCAAGCATCTTGCCGAGCTATTCATCATCCTTGTGAAGATCGTGCCAGGGATCTATCGCCAAACCGAAGAACACATCAACTCGTCAAGCTGTTCCCCGTCCTCGCGGCAAGGAGATCGTTACAGGCACTCATCGGTATAACGGAGACTATAGGGTGCTTCGTCAAGTCGTTCTCCATCCTTGTAGCAAGGCTATCGTCCCAGGCACACATCGCTACATCGGAGATCTTACTGTACATTCACGGAAACAGCACTTCGTGAATCATGGAGTCTGATAACCCACAATCGCGCAAGAACAAACGCAAGCAATCCAAGAAGGATTTGAGAGGGCAAGCCGAGATCGAGAAGTCTTCTCACGAAGAAGAGCGTGGCACCTCATCAGCATCGGACATTGCACAACCGCACAAACGACGAAAGAGCATCGGAAGCCCTGCTGCAGGCTCTCCTCAGCCAAGCTTTGCACCGCTCTCTACCCAGGGATTGCAGAAGAAGAAAAGCACAGCCTCGCTTCGAAGCATACTAGGCGGGCGGTTGAAACGGAAGAGCAATGAGTCGCTAAGATCAATCAAGTCGCTGCATTTTCAGCAGGATGTTGTCGCAGACAAACCTGTTACTCCCTCGACCAGGCAAGGTGTTCAGCAGCAGTCGGAAGTTGCAGATCTGGGAACTCACAAGGCACTTCCGCCAATTCCAATTCTAATCGAGAGTGGTTCTGAAGCTGATGATTCAGTCGAACACCCGTCCGCTCCGTCTGCTCCAATGTCTGATAACCCAGAGCAGTCACCAGTCTCTGCCGCACAGGTTGTTTCTCGCAAGAAGCGCAGCAAAAAGCCGTCTCTAAGGCACCTGTATCGCGAGAAGTTCGTCTCTACAGACATCAATGATGATGTTGCCCGCGAAGATGAAGAACTTAACCAAGAGGCTGTGTACTGCGATTACAATCTACTGCGCATCGAGGTATACAGAGACTTGCTCAAGAGCTGTGAACTTTCGGAGAAAGCAAGACGTATAAGCATTGAGCAACAACTACAGAACACCCTCCTCAGCCAGCAAGGAGACACCGCGAATCCGTGGCGAGTGGTTCGCTACATTGGCAATCGAGGGACCGCTAGAAAGGGCGACCTAGCGTTCCAGATCAATCAAAAGCTTCCAAGCCTAGAGTTCAAGATCGAGCGAGGACTTGGAAAAGCTGTCGAGCGCATCAAGATGGACCGACACTTACGTGAGTTCGGAGGCTTGAACGTCCACGATCGCAAGACAGTGGCTGGTTGGCTGATCAATTTCGAGCGCTTGGCTAACGCTTGGCCTATTGCTGCGAACTTTAGCTCCTCGTCAGCCAAAAGCATGTTGGTCCGCGCAACAACTGCCTTGACACTGGATGGTAATCAGAGGTTCCTGGACGTTCGATGGGATCATACAGGCTGCACCATCAGATTCGAATACATCGATGAGAGTACTGGTGAGGTGAAGGCTCTCACAAACAGCAGTCTGTTGCCTTTCACATGGCTGCATGACGCACCAATTGTGGCGGACAATGTTACTTTCTATAGAGGTGGAAGTGGCCTTCCGTATAGTGAGACTGAGCGAGAGACCCTCGTGGACGGCAGTACCTGCCTGCAGACGTTGATACCTGACGACGCGCTGACAACGATATTTGCCAAGACTCAGGCAAAGCCTACCATGGAAGAGTTGCGTGCCCGTGAACACTTTCAACGGCACATTGCCATCTGGTGCACTGGTCTTATCTCGACAGCAGACAAGCTGCAACAACTTATTGCCAATCTCAACACACAGCACGGTGTCCTACAGCAACTCAAGAATAGGGCTGGACGAAAAGAGGCTCTTCGTGGTCTTTGTCGCTTCTATCAGCCAAAGCATCGACGAAGCACGGACATACATTGCTCATCAGCGAACCTTATTCAGCGGCTAGGACTCCAAACCGACCGAATTACCCAGATCAACACTCGAGATCAGCGATGGATCGCATACCTGATCAATTGCGTGCGGCCATGGCTGTTCGGCACATCGTTCGACCTAGTCAAGACATTCACAGCACTTCTCGAGACTGTTGATGAGATCGACAGCCTTATCAATGCTGGTGAGGAGCCTCCAGCATTGTGTGATTGTTCGCCAGATGAAAGACTAGTCGAGATACATGCTTGCAGTGTCTGCCACGAAGAGACATTGTGCATCGACCTCGAGACCAGCCCACAAGGGCATGCACTCTGTCAGAACTGTACTCACATAGGGCTGCAGTTGTCTGAGGAGAGCAAGGAAGCTCATCTTCGTGATCGACTGCATATTGCTATCGAGAAAGATCGTAAAGGATATGGGTTCGCAAGCAATCAAGTCAATGCTATTGTCGACGATTGCACAGCTGTACTCATGGCTCGCATGGAAGGATTCCACCATCCAGACTTTAATTGTGAGTACTCAACACACACTGCTCGACAGCGCTCTGCCTGGAATCCCTTCAACTCGTCAATTGAAGCTCCTCGTGCATTCGGACGACTGGACAACGACACAATCACAACGCACACACCCGATAATGTGGTCATCGTTCAGATCTGGCTTAACTACGCTCACTATCTCTACCACATCGGCTTCCTTGAGGAGGCAGCGAAATGGGAGCGAAGTACCAAATCAGCACAAGCTAAGCAGCACCTGGTAGACCAAGAGGATAGGTTACATCGAGTGTCTCTCAGCTGGGACATCTTCAAAGCTGCTAGGCTGAAAAGAATGACCAAAGAGGAATATGATGCCGTTAAGCAAAATTGGACCAGTGGTGATCCTAGTCAACTCAACATTTCTGACGAACTTCAATACCACTTCTTTCCCAGTCGCAACCGCCGGAGCATGATACAATGTGCATGGTCTGAGGAGGAATTCACAATCGCACTCACGCTAATGGATGACATGGTTGAACGACATGGCTGCCGCGAAATACTTGACAAGTCTGGGGATACGGTCTGGTTCACACCACTTGGACAACGTCCTGCTCAATGGAATCGCGACACTTTGTACACCTTCTTCTACATCCGCGGTCTTCGTGTCCACAACACCTGCAACGCCCGTTGGCGCCACCTAAACAAGATCGACAATCCTTACACCTACCTGCTCGAACTTTGCTGGCAGTTGTGTGCGAAGGCTAGTGGCGCCGGATATAAGTCCCTTTTCGATCTTCCAATGAACATCTGGTCACGCTCAGCTCTTTGTGTAAGCTTGGGTCATGCAGCTCATGGTTCAGGAATGGCAACAGGCTAGTCGTCTGCTCGCCCTACCTCAATTGATCAGCGAATTGACGCCAAGAACAATCTTCTGATCGAAACAGCCTTCGAAAACAAGAGTCGTTGGAACTGGCACCCAGACGATGTGGCTTTGTTGCCGGACAGTCTACGACAGGTCAAGATTCCTGAACGTTTGTACAACCCACTCTCGGCGCCAGTTCCTGTGCCACAGAGCGTGAACGAGGTACTACGGACATACGCAGGCGTTGAGGTTGAAGACACTGCTTTTGATCTACCGGACGATGAAGTCCAGCTTCAGGCGTCCCAAGCTCACGCTCGACCATCTCGTGTCACAAAACCGTCCACGACAGTGTCTGCAAGCACCCGTCTCACTTCTCCTCAGGTATCTTCCGGCACAGCTGCTCGTCAAGCATCTCATACAGGTACCGTGACCCCTGATACTACCGCAACTCCCCAGACAGTTCTCCGAAAGCCTGCTGGGAAGTCCTATGCTACATTACCACCTTTGGTCCTCGCAGAACGCAACAAGCACGATTACGATACTGCTATTACTGAGCTCATCAAGTTGTATACCACATGGCTTGGTAAATCACCTACAGCGATTCATGGCAAAGACGACCATACACTCAGCCGTCCAACACCCAGCGGTCGTCTCGCTGGCATGATCCTGCCAAACATGAAGGATATCTGGACCATCGTTGGACGAGAGACTGGCCACGCAAGAGAAGATGCAAAGCAAGACGATCCAGTGGATAAAGCTGGCGATGACTGGGCAACGGTTGATCTGATGAACTTCATCCTAGGGGTCTACACATCGTCGCATATGCTAAGAGATGGCGTATGGATCGTACCAGACCAGTACGCCGTGGCTCTTTTCCTTGGCGAACCTGGTCAACGCAAGCAGATCGATGCCATACGAGATTATCAAGCCAAGAACGAGTGGCGCCTGCATTCTGGAGAGCAGGGCGAGTTCCCGTTGATGAACATGCCGATTGGCACCGAGTTGGCCCTGATCAACTGGAACATCGATGATTGGCATTTCATCCTCGTACGGCTGGACATCGATCATGACATGAAGAAGGTTGACATCATTATCTATGACTCCCAGTATGATGGTGTGCTCGATCTAGACACCCAGCATAATCACCTTGCCATTCAGATATTCGTTCAGATGGCCACGTACAAGAAGAGCTCGCCAATTCACAAGTACCAGGTTGGTCTGCCAGAGTCTGGTGCCTGCGCCAGACAGACTGGAGGTAATTGTGGCTACCACGTCATGCACAACATCTTCGAACTCGCCGAGGGTCGCGAGCTCAACGTGTTTCCCAAGACTCTGGCTGAACGCCAGAAGTTTGGCGAGGACCTTCGCTGGGAGTTCTTCCAGATGATCTTCGAGGCCATTACTGGCAAGGCTCTCGTTGTGCCCTGGCAGAGACCTGTAACAGTTACACCTCGACTCGCTTCTCTTCCTAGCGAACGCTCATCGACAGGAACACGCACGAGCGAGACAGTGATTCCCGCGACAAGCACAGGCTCGCCTCGGCCCACGAAGTCGCGACTAGAAGCAGCAAAAGAAAGACTGGAGGCGCACAAGGCTCGAGGTGCAAAAGCCGCGCCACCAGGACGGGCACCAGTCCTGCCAGCAGATCAGGATGTGGTAATGACCGAGGCAAGCCCCCAACTCATCGTGGCTGGTCAAAGAAGCACGTACGAGCGATTCTACAAGGCCTTCAAGACTCGTGCTTTGACACTATCGAGAGCCATGACTGTGGAACTGGAGAAGGCTGTGGTCGATTTTCAATATGTCACCAGCATTATGTCCATGCAGACACTGATGTTAACCTTGCAGGCGAACCTTCATGCTTGGCTTGCCTCTGCATCAGACGACGAAACGCGAGATTCAGATGCACTCTTCGAATTCGTGGATGACTACATCAGCAAGCATATTCGCAGGGCTGACAATCAGGAGTGAGAATACTTTAGTAGACAGCATCTTTGATTACTCTGTCAATGCTAGACCTTTTGGTGCTCCAACATCAGCTCACTAGAACGAACAGCAGCTAACAGGGGCGAGTGGAGGACAATGACGACGATGGGCAGCGTGGACGTACAGAATGATTGTGATGTGTCTATGTATGATATTGTATTTCATGGCAATGCTAGGCAATGATCCGCATTACAAAGCCTCGCCCTCCTTCAATTGCAGTGCTTGAACCGCCAAGATGCATAAATATGTTGTACAGTCTGTTCGTTGTCAAGGAACCGGTTCATGTGATGGACCTATGCGGATTCAATTCGCCTTGCAGCTTCATATCGACCTGGCAATAGTGCGATAGTCAGGGTCGTGCTTACCAAGACATCCGATCACAAGTTTGTTCATACAACGATTTTGTGAACATGTGCCGTTTATCTTGTGAGTTTCACTAGCTTACAAGGCAGCCAGCACAACAGCTGCCATCAAGATGTGACAACATGACAGCCTGCTGACACATATCTTCTTTACAGCATTTGTTGACCTGTTTTCAGTGTAGTCACAATGCCCAACAGCAATGGAGCCGTTCACATTTGCGAGCTCTTCACAGCTGCAGCTACCCGTGGCTGTCAAGGTGTAGGCACATCGATGCCGCAGCAAGGAAGAAATGACTAAACAATCCCAGCAATCGCCTTGAAGGCTACGAGAAACCTCTCCCGTACTCTACGCTCCTCCGAAGACCAGATCTCCGACATCGAGGCAGCAACCTCAGCCCATCGTCCGAGCTCTACATCACAGTACAGCCATTCTCCGATTCCAAACCACTCACAGTACACACACAAACACCGTACAAGCACTTCAAGACGAGTCGAGTATGGAACCAGTGGCTCACACTCCCTATCAAATATGCCACTCTGCCAGCAAATGCACAGCTTGCAATCACCTTGTGGGACCTATCGCCTGTAAATCCGAATGGAGGAGACAAGAGCCATCACATACCTTTCGGCGGCACAACTATACGACTCTTCGATGATGATGGAGCGCTGAGGACTGGCAGGCAGAAATGTCGAATATGGCGACACAAAGCAGCGGACGGCTTCTCGGACAGTACGACGCCCTGGCAAGAACGAAAGGGTCGTAGAGGCGAAGAGCTTGTAGTACAGGGAGAGAAGCAAAGCCGAAGGGACGCTGAGCTGGAACGTCTTGTCGACCTCGTCAAGAAGCATGAGATGGGAGATATGGAGCAGAACAAGTGGCTCGATCAAATGGTCTTCAGACAGATCGAGAAGTTGGAGAGACAGAATGTGCGCATCTCGTCGAAACCGAAATCGACCTCTCACGGCGAGATGTGCGTTGACCAGGATGTCGATCACATCGACGGCACATTCTTCCTCTATCTTGAGCTACCACGATTCGATCTGCCTATTGTCTTCACCGACCACGAATACGGCCCGCCACCAGTCAGCAGTATTCACGCGCCGCAACCACAATCAGCAGCCGTCAATTTCAAGCCACCTCCCGACATACAGCCTGGACCTCAAGGCCATAGCAGCGACACAGAAGGAGGACGACTCATCCGTATATACGATCCAGAGGTCGGTCACGCCGACAATCCAGCCGAGACAAAGCACAGGAGGCTCGTCAGAGGTCAACGCAATGCACTGGATCGTGATCTCAAGCCCAATCCCAAGCTTCGAGACTTCCTCAACCACATCATGTCCTATGGCCCAGCTGTCGAGCTCAGCGACAAGGAGAAAGATGAGGTTTGGCGTTTCCGACACCACCTGACTCGTCACAAGCGAGCTCTCACCAAGCTGGTCAAGTCTGTCAACTGGAGTGAGCCGACTGAGAGCAAGCAGGCTATTGCACTGCTACCTAAGTGGGCTGAGATCGACGTCGATGACGCTCTCGAACTGCTGGGACCCGGTATCGAAAGTCAAGCCGTCCGCGCATATGCTGTGGATAGACTCCGAAAGGCGGACGATGACGAGCTTCTGCTATATCTGCTGCAGCTTGTGCAAGCATTGAAGTTTGCACCATCGACAGATCAATCGCCTGACTCGTCACTATCGTCCTTCCTGATCTCACGCTCAGCGGCAAACCTCAAGCTCGGCAACTTTCTACATTGGTATCTGATGGTTGAGCTTGACGACGAAGCGCCGACCAAATCCGCCGAAGATCGCAAGCTCTTTGCAAAGGTGTCGTATGAGTTCATGCGGGAGCTGGACAAAACAAGCGAAGGCAGAGCAAGACGTCTGATCCTTCGTCGACAGGGCGAGTTCATCACAGTCTTGAGCAAAATCAGCAGCGACGTGCGAAGCTCAAGAACAGATCGACTGAAGAAGATTGAGCAGTTCAGGAAGACTCTGGCCGATCCCAAGTCGGAGATGCTCGACATCGATCCACCGCTGCCACTGCCACTTGATCCTGAGGTGCTCATTACCGGCGTGATACCAGATGCGTGCTCGGTATTCAAGTCATCGCTCTTCCCGTTGTCGTTGAAGTTCAACACTGCGAGCGGCGAACCGTACCATCTCATCTTCAAGACTGGCGACGATTTGCGACAGGATCAGCTTGTGATCCAGATCATTGCACTGATGGACAGATTGCTGCAGAAGGAGAACCTGGACCTCAGACTCATGCCGTACCGAATCCTGGCGACTTCCACCCTCGCTGGTGCCATTCAGCTCGTCCCGGGTGTGCCCATATCCACGATCCTGAGCGATGCCAAATACAAAGGCTCAATACTTGGTTACCTTCGCCATCACAGCCCTCCCGTACCCGGAGAGCCAACCATTCTTGGCGTGCGCAAGGAGGCCATGGACAATTACGTACGCTCTGTCGCTGGCTACTGTGTCATCACATACTTGCTCGGTGTCGGCGACAGACATCTGGACAACCTTCTCATGACCCCTGACGGCCACTTCCTACACATAGACTTTGGCTACATCCTCGGCAGAGATCCGAAACCGATGGCTCCGTTGATGAAGCTCTCACGAGAGATGGTCGAGGGCATGGGAGGCTCGACCGGGTCGCCAGAAAGTCAGTTTGATGCGTTTCGGCAGTACTGCTTCACAGCATACACAACGTTGCGACGCAGCAGCAGTCTGATCCTGAACCTCTTCGCGCTGATGCAGGATGCCAACATCCCTGGGTTGATGGTGTTCGGCGATCAGGCAGTTCGCAAGGTCGAGGAACGGTTCAAGCTAGATGTCAGTGAAGACGAGGCTATTGGCTTTTTCGGCCAACTGATCGAGCGCGAGATGGGCGCTTGGGGAGCGGTAGTCATTGACAAATTGCACGGCATTGTGCAAGGATGGAGGACATGATACAATGACAGTGATGAGCAATGATTTGGATGTAGACAGAGTATGACCGTCATCGAAACTTCCGAGCTACCAGTATATGTCCAGTCCTACACAGCTGCGATCTCTGATTTTCACATCATCTGATGTTTCTGCGCACCATAAATCGGATCGTCGGCATCACGATCCGGTTGCAGAGATACCATAGCTAGTGGTGAAAGTCAAAGAGCATTGACGCTCTTCTTTCTTCGTCATAGCTACGCGCTGGCCAAGCCTTGCAGATACGCATAGTGACACGCCAAGCAGGACGAGAAGGTCAGAAATTGAGCAGGATGACTGCCGTGCCAAATGCCAAGTACTCTTCAACCACACCACGAGTGGGATCATGCATGAGCAAAGTCTCGTGCTCGCTTTGCTCGCGTTAAGCAGTTCGCTGGCGCCGCACCAAAACCCCACTGGCGTAGAGAAGGTCGCCTCGGATCCTGACGGCATGACTACAGTTGTGCAAAGAAATGCGGGCTTCGTGGATCTCGTGGAACGACAGTGCGTGTGACTTTGGTGCGGTGAGACAAAGATATTTTGCTGGCGATGCTGCTTCACGCATCCTCGTTGTGACACTTCCAATCTGCATTCGTGCGCTGAGTCGTCGTTGTCGTTCTGTCACAAAGTCGATCCTGCAGCAGCCATGATACAAAGTACACCCAAAGACCGACAGAATACGAGGGCACAACCAGCGGAAATGTAAGAGAAAAACAGCCACACTCATGACATGAGCTTCGCTGACCTTTAAGAAGCAAATCAGCATTGCCATTGGCGTCTGCTGCGATCTGCTTGTCTTATAATGCGTTGACTGTGGTCTTGTGCGATCACTTACCGTATGATCCGTTCCAACTAGCGACGTACATTCATATCTACGCCTTGGTCGGATGCCTTATCAGCATTGTCGGCATATACGGCATCACATCGGTATGCGTAAATCGTAACAGGAACGGCCTTCTTGCTGACTGAACTGCGCAGAGGAGGCCTATCCTTGTGAAAGTGTTTGCACAGTACCTGCTGATTGACGCCTTCGTCTCGGTCATCTGTCGGATGCTGCTTGAGGAGTTCTTCATCGAAACGCTCTACGACTCCAATGTCTGTGACCAGACTTTCGACGGTCTGAACACAGGATACGCCAGCATGACGAGTGGTCGATGGGAGAGCAAGTTCAAGCGTTTCTTCAACGGCTTTGAGAGCTGTGCAATTGCGCTTGCTACGCTGCACTTCGTCGCCATCGGTGCCATGATCTTGACTTCGGCCGCACAGATCTCGCTGGCTGTTGTGATGCAACAGTTTGGCAAGCAGCTGAGCAGCATAAAGACACGCCAGCTGTGGACGATTGTGGAGGTCGACGAGGAGGCTGCTGAGGTCGAGCTCTGGCCAAGTGCAACAGCCGAGAAGCTGCTTCAGTCGCGCTGATAGTAACGACCTTACGACTATTTACGACCATAGACCAGCAAGACTTTCATGAGTGAAGTGGCCGCTTGTTGATTCGTGAAGATCCGGTAAGTATCTGCTCTTCCGGGTCCACATCTCAGCTCAGCCTGTAAGTCTCACGGTCTCGTCATCGTCATCTTTCCGTCGTAGGGGATGCAGACGTATGCTACGATACCTAGACTCTCCAAAGGAAGACGTCTTCTGCCCAATCCAAGAGCGCGTCCATGCTGCGTTCATCTTTCGCGTAGGCGGCAGTAGACGATCTACATGGAAGGATGTAAAGGCGAAATGTCGTCGACCATCCGCTTCGTACGCAGTAGTCTCTCCATATCGGATCAGCGTCTTCGATGCTCCATAGTCATCTCTGGGACGGTGGCAGGCGGATGCTATTGCCAACGAGCAGGACGCAGCAAGAGGCATTGGACTTTTGAACCGCCTGAATACGGCGAATGCCAAGATGGTGAAGAACAAAGCCAAGCCGATAAGCATTGCACAGAGAATCGGTACTGGGGAGTATCCCAGCTCGGTTCTGAGAGATGTCGTGCCGTTGGAGCTGGCGTGGCTATGATCGCCCGTAGGATAGAATACGATCGTAGAGTTCACGGCAATATATTGGTTGTCCCATTTGCCTATGCTGGAATACACGTCAGCATTAGTCTGATAGTGAGCATCATTCATCTCGACTCTCGCAATGAAAATCGCCTCGGAGATGACCCAATGCAGCACGGTTGTTGTCGTCAACAGTGGTATACTGTACTGCAGTGGTAGTTGTAGCCAATGCGTCGATTTCTGTGCTCCCGTTGGCGTGGTCACACGCAGCGGAAGCTTCTCGACTGCATAGCGGCTCCATTCGTGGCTGAGGTGCATGATGGAGAATAGTCCATTGTATAGCACGTACGCGATCGACAGAATGAACTGCGGCAGATTGGCAATAAGAATAGCGCCGATCAGTGATTGCGGTGTTTCGTAGTTTGGTAGGACGTTCTCGATGAGCGTATATGGTGTCATCGCTCCAAATGTCAGCTGAAATGGTGAGCCATTGCGTGTCTTCTCCGTAGCACCGCTGAAGGCGATACTGAGGATCCATGCAAGAGTAGAGAAGATCGCAGTGCAGAGGACAAGAAAGCAAACCCATTGTAGGAAGCTTGGCGCCGTTGCCCATCGGCGAGGGTATGTCGCCTTCGACGCCGTGCCTGCTGCATCGACTTGAGTATAGCCAATCTCTGCTGAGCGGCTTGCTCGAACCTTGCTCTGGGCATTGTACTTATCCAGTGTACCTAGATCTCTTGTGACTGCATCAGGCTCGTCGAGAAAGCTGCATAGCGCATCTCCAAGAACCACAAGCGTGGGATGCTTCTGCTTGAACAACAGTGCCATCATGACAGCAGCCTTGACGGCATTGCAAGCTATGACAATCGCAAGCAGTGTGACACTGAACTCCAGACGACAGCGTTCCGGGACCATCTGTGCCAAGGCATACTCTGGCTTGTAGCCGAATATAGAGTAAGTGTTGTCGTCCACTTGCTGTAGGAGGTCTTTTGCACTGCATGGTAGGAATTTGTACGTCCATTCGTAGACATTGGAGCATAGCCATGCATACGAGATACCTCCTCCAGCCATGTCTAGATCGAAGAGAGGCGTGTATACGATTCCATTTGGCGAGGTGGTGTTCTTCACTACCAATAGGACATCGTTGAAGTTCTGGATGTAGTCGTTTGCGTAAGTATTGATGAACTGCTTCATATCCAGCATCTGCCAGTCGCTACTATCGGTGAGATAGCTCTGCTGCATGTCTAAGTAGACAGATGGCACGATGAATCCCGAGACCGCGTCTGGTGAGGAGACATACTGTGTCCTGGCGAAATCGTCTACAGAGTCAAATTGGACCGGCTGACCACGTATGAAAGCTTCATTCACCACGAGTGACCGGATGTTGTTGGCCGAGAGGGTTTTGAAGACTGTAGAGTTGTAGAGCAGGTGTATGGGCATGCTGGAGATGCACAAGATAGACCACAGCACTATTCGGTGCCATTTGAGCTTAAAGATGTTGCGTACGCTGAGTACGCCAATGTCGAGCCAGTCTCCACGAGCATGAGCAACATCTAGTTCTTCTGCAATTGCCGTCAGTTGAGTTTGCAGTCATGCGGATCATCTTACCTCGAGTCGGCGCTGCGAGACATTGCATACAGTAGTTCGAAGCAGTCAAAAGTAGAGATCCAACTATGTTGATGAGGATATGCAGTCCGGTTGCCATTCTGTTCGTCTTATCGCAGCTCCCGGTGTAAGCTACACCAATACCGTCCTGGACTCTGAAAGTTGCGACTGCATATATTGTGCAGATGAGGTTGGTCGTGAGCGCGATAAGCGCCGTACAGGTTGCCAGATACACGCCATATCTCCAGCCTGTTGTTCTTCTCAATCCTCGTGCAGAAGACTCTGTCTCGAGTGGAATCGGTGGAAGTGGCTTGATGTTGTCAAGAGCCGCCTGTACACTGACAGTGCTCTGTCTATGTGCACTCTTGAAGGTTTCGTAGCTGTAGTCATCGAACACCGCCTGCGATGGCTTATGCTTTACTGGTGAATAGCTCAACGTAACATCTTCGTTCGTGATGCTGATCGGGCTAACAGGAGGGCGCATATCTTGTCCTGAGACATGTCTTGAGACATGTGCGAACGGCGAGAATCAGATAGTTGTAGGGTCGCATCCTTCAACTCGGTTGACGCCACGCAGGATCAGCCTCAGCGCTACAGCGACTCGACAGATCCATGAGCCGGTGCGGCTGAGGCATTGCTGTGACGTGACGCGAGCTACATCGACGTTGGCAGGCTGCCATCTGAAAGATGCATTTGAGAAATGGCATGCTTCACTGTCTTGCAAGGTAGGTTGTCGTCGACCTGAAAAGCTCTCTGGAAGTTGTGTCTAGTTTTGGCTCCATTGTGGCTATACTTCGTCACCACCAACAACAACGGCAACGACAACCGTCAATCTGCCACCACCACAACCACAGACGCCGCAGACGATCTTATGACACGATCGCTGTTGGTCTGAGATGCTTCTGCCGGCACAGTCACTTCACCACATCATCAGCAAGCGAAAACTGCGGCGACCATCACCACACCAACGCCTCACTCGATATCCATTGTTAGCACAAAGCAGACCATCGCTCGGCGTCAGAGTGACTCTGCGCAACAGGTGTTGTGCTACCACCGACACGTGCACTGATCTCGTGAAGTAGGGCAGCCTTGAGGTCACACGAGATCTGGCGACGGACGACTGCATACTCTCGATCTGGCCGTCATCAGCCTTCTGGAAGCTTGTTTGTTCTTTGACCTCATAAGCGCGACCGAGGAATACCCTCGATAGAGGGGCCCGCACTGCATGCACTTCCTTGATGCAGTGGCTCTGTAGACGAACTGCCATTGGATGAAGCAGCATCGACGGCTTCATATTACATGCAATTCGACCTCAGTCAGCCGATCGAAAGATGCCGCAACAGGGACACATCGCAACGCTACAAGCTCACAACGTACTCATCACCCGCTCGGAAGTCAACAAGAGCTGCTGCAATGCCAGCAATAGCAAGCCGAGAGCGTGGTTGAAGGGTATCATCTCATCTCCGCCCAATAACTTAGACCTAGCGTGAACTCCCCGTTTAGTCTTTTCCCTTTCTCTTCCACCTGCCCCATTATCCCGAGTCTCTCCTTCCTGGCTGCCAGCATCTGCATTATCTCAGCATTATTCGACCTTCTGTTTCTACGCCCATTCGTCTTGTTCCTGATTGCTGTTTTCATCCATTGTTGTTATTGTGGTACTGACCCTGCTGCTTGAGAAGAAAGAGAACTGACGTCTGGTCGGCGGAACCACCAATCCGCGACCACGTCAATAAGGAAAGGTAGGCATTGACTGTGACAACTACGATCTCGCAGCTGCTACACGCAGTACATGATCCAAGCATACGGACGCTGACTTGCACAGATCTTTCTCACTCCTACGATCACATTGGCGATACACGCATCGCTCATTCCTGACCACACTTTCCATCCACGAAACATGAGCTTTTACGACAATGACAATGCCTGGTCAGCCCAAGGCCGACAACCATCCTGGGAGCAACAGATTCCCTCCCGGTCTGGTGCAAGCTCTGCTCTGTCGCAGCACCAAGCACACACAGCAGAGCCCAATGCCTTCGCTGCACAATTCGAAGAGATCGAGCGCGCAACAGACAACCTTGCGAGGAGCGGAAAGTGGTTTCCTGGCGGAGCATCAGGCCCTGGTGGAAATCGAAGAGACAGTACTACTGGAGGACGAAACCAGGACAATGGTGAGCAGCGCGGATCCAGACACAATGACTTCGACAATGGCCGTCCAGGCTCGTCAGGCTTGCAGGGATACTATCAGGGCCAGCGCTTTCCTTCCAGGCAGAGTGAGGCTGAGCAGGTTCTGCATGCTAAGCGTCGGATGGCTGCACAAAGAGAGCGCGAGCTGCGCAACTATCATCAAGAGCAGCAGTACAATCGCAGTGAGTGGTGTGGTTAGGGAGGAGTGAGAATACCGCTGACTTCAGCTAGATGCATCATCAGCCAAGTCGGATCGATCGATGAGCCCAAACACCATGAGTGAGGAGGATCGCCGAGATCTCATCGCGCGCCAACACCGCGCATTGTACGGTGACAACTCGAGCCTGTATAATCCTGATGGGTCAGCGCGAGCTAAGAGTCAGGATGTGAGATCAGTTGGAAGAGGACCGTCGCCGCTGGCGTTCGACCAATACGGGAGCCAGGCACAACCCGGAGCTGACGGCCAGGTGTCACGGGACCGCACAGAGAGTACTGCATCGCCGGCAGCTCAGCAAGCACTTGGCGAGACTCAACAGCGTACCTCTACGACTTCTCCAGGCGCATCTCCACCTCATCAGAGTGGACCGAGAGGCTCGAGCGTTGCGCCTATCGGTACAAGACCACCACAAGGAGCTCCTGGTATGAATAAGCGTGCAACCACACCTCTTACGCCATCATCCTTGGGCTATGGCTACTCTGGAGAGCCACAAGGTGCTAATCTTGGCAAAGATGAGCACGCTGCAGCTGCTACCACGAATTCGTCCCTGTCAGGCGACAAGGTCGGTCCTCTTGGCGGTAACTGGGGTAGCAACAGTGGTGTCTGGGGCAAGAGTACCCTCAATTCACAAGCCTCAGTCTGGGGCTAGAAGCTCCTCGCTTCCAAGCAACATAAATGCCTGCTAAGGGCGTGAAGGTCTGTCGATGGACGTGTGTTTCGAGATGGAGTTCTTTTTCGGGGATGTGGGCTGGCATACGACTTCTGTGAGAGGAGTAACAAAATTTCGTTGCTGACGAAAGCATTGGGGCATGGTTTCTCATCTTATGTGGTTCTACTTGGCGGGATTGCAGACAGCGTTGTTATTGTCGTTTTTGTTTTGGTCATGGGAATGGATGGACAAGCATATATCGGCTTGCGGAAAGCAGCTTGCATGGGTCATTGGGAGTAGCCTGTGCTAAAGGGCGGTTCTTCCTACGGTCAGGCATGCGGACGGCGTCATTTCCTGAGTGTTCTCTCACAGATACCATTGAATCGATCATCGTTATGTGCTTGTCACGTCGTGGGCGTCTCGATTATTGAGCAGTATGAAGCTGATGTCTAGTGCCAAGCAATGCGGCTAAACTTGACCCTGTCCTGGTTCATTACGAAAGATGAAGCGTGTCTTTACTGAGGTGACAATTATTCGCAGCACACGACAATCACCACTTCCTGCTCTCTCTTTCCATCCCATTGCCTACTAGCTCACCTTACGAGACTGGAGTCCTAACGTCGCTACCTTCTCACGACTATACCATCGATAGCGCGCGCAACAGACACAATGGTAAGACAGCATCTACAGCAGCGACTTCATCCTCTTGAATTCACCATTGCATCTAGAGCTCGTTGCTGACCATTCCAGGCTTCAACCACAGGCGCGTCACCACCAGGTAGTATCGCCCGAGCTGCCTCGCCAAAAGCACCAGGAGGACCAGCCACAGCGATCAGGAGAAAGGCCGCAGCAGATCGAGCAGACAAAGTCGCAAACACACGACCATCAAGCACAAGAGCCGCAGGAGCCGGTGGAAGTAGCAGCACGATGTTGAAGCTGTACACAGATGAGTCGCCAGGATTGAAGGTCGATCCATTCGTGGTTATGGTGCTGTGTATTGGCTTCATCATCAGTGTGGTCGCATTGCACAGTAAGTCTTATCGATCCAAATATGGTACGATTCGCTCATCCCTGCACAGTCTTTGCCAAGGTGTTCAAGCGAATGTCCTCCTAATCACGGGTGAAAGAGCATGGCGTTTATTTTGGTCGCATACTTGTGGTCAGGGTTGGGATGGTACAAAAGCTGTAGCAACATCACAGCTACGTGGGCATACAGCCCACAAATCATACACAAGCAGAACACTACCACAGCATATCCAATTCGCATAAAGGTCTGGCAGAGTCACAGCTAGTTATGCCACACGAAACAGGTGATGCTCAAAAGCCTGTATTATTGATTGCTCGCTACTTTGACATAGAGTAAGTCCATTGTTCGTTCATCTCTGGTCGTGGCGTTACAGCATAGCTCGATGGCACGCTTCATTATGGTGCCGTTCTCATCTCTTAGCAACATCATTGCTGTACTTGTTCTCGTTGATGGTGGTGTCGACAACAATGGTCTCGACCTCCTCAGGGGACTCCTCGATATCCTTAACGTACACTCGACTGCCTTTGTACCATGGTGTGCATCGGAGAATCAGAGTGGTGATCAAGAAGAGAAGCGATGCACCCATAAATCCGGTAAAGATCCAGAACAGAAGTACCATCAGCGGACGCCACTGGCGACAATAAGCTGTCGGGTAGACAGGACATCCCATCAGGATAGCTTCAAGGAGAGCAGACCAAACCCAGGTCTATGCCGTCAATCGGTGTACATCGATATATCGCGGAGGCTTGACTTACGAAGACGACACTGAGAGTTATGGCGGCGATGAGCATGTTCTGCCAAGTCTTCTTGCGAGCTGGAGTTGCACCAGTACGTGGGCTTCTAGGTGGTCGAGCCTGTCATTTCGCATTAGCTGACCATATCACAGGTGATAGATGATAGCCGCCTACCATGATGAATGATTCGGGCACTGAGACCTGGACGTGTGTGGCGCTCGGGAATCTCTCTTCGACGATGAGTGAGGTTTGACCACGAAGCAACAAAACTAAAGCTTGTCAAGGCAGCAGATACCACAAGCCTTATAAGTCACACAGCCGCATTCATAATGGATTGGCAAGCATTTCTTCTCGGCCGTCTGCTGCGTACTCGCAGCCATTGAGCAAGCACAGCATTCGAAAAGCCCATGGAAGCAGCTTGAGCTACATCCTTCGCTCGGAAAGCGCCAAGCGTACACGCAAGCAATCTCGTATTCACGGCGTGCGAACCTTGTCGATCATACAGGGAGGGTGCTAGAGTGACAAACTCTGCGTTTGATACTACTGACAGCAATCCATGCAGGCCTTCGATTACAACAAGAATAGTAGCACCAGGATTGAGGTATGCTGGAAACACAGAGGTCATCGTTTGTGAGCAGTCACTAGCAAGCTCTCGGTAGTACAACCTGATCACGATAGGCAGACGGAAAGCTACGTCGCGGTTTGGCTCGGCCTAGAGTAATGCAGCATTCAACGATGTACAGTAGATCACTTCTGAAAGTGAATATAAGCTTCAAGGCATGCATCCTGCCAGAACAAGCAGCCTGTCTTCTTGGCACTAGACAACGTAATCTACGGCACACATTCCATCACTCTCGTTTCCCTTAGCCCTACGACAGTCGAGGTGCGGGTTCGCCATTGATAAGACCGTCCTTAAGCGATTGTAGGCCAAGGAATGATCACGTGATGCGTGCCAATTCCTTGACCAACATCTCGCGAGAGCTCCCATCAAGCTCTGAACGCCATCAACTGCTATTATGCTCACTTCTGTGCTTGACGATGGCAGAACGCAGCGGCATCCCTAGGGACAAACCACAAAGCGCTCAAGTGGGGTTTGGTCTGAGAAAGTACGTCACGTCATACTGTCTGGCTGCTTAGAAATGCGATGAGAGTATCACAGTGATGATGCTATAAAGTATACTTGGTGAGAGCTGCTTCCATTCCTATTTCTACCTTCGCCTCAAGCTCAACTATCATCACAATGGCCTCACACAACCTCTATACCAGCGAGACTCCTGACGATGTCAAGAACGCCAAAGGCTTGCATCTCATCACTCAGAGCACACCCAACGGACAAGCAACTCAGATCTTCCTGGAGGAGCTCAAGGATGTGTACGGTACTGAATGGACTACCACTTTGATCAACATTTCCACCAACGTTCAGAAGAGCGATTGGTTTCTGAGGCTCAACCCAAATGGTATGGAAGACTGCGCTGACCTAACAAGAATACTGACACGCACTAGGACGCATCCCAGTCCTGGTCGACAACACCCAAAGCCCACCATTCGCCGTTCACGAGACATCAGCCCAGCTCTTCTACCTCCTCAAATTCGCGGATAAGAAGGACGTCTTCGGATTCACAGACGACCTTGAGCGAAATGAGGCCTTGCAGTGGACCTTCTTCTTCCATGGCAGTGCCGCTCCTTATTTCGGGCAGTGGAACCACTTCAACAAGGCCGCACCAGAGAAGCTTCCATACGCCATCAACCGCTTCAAGAACGAGACCCAGCGTGTCCTGGGCGTACTCGAGATCCGTCTGAGTGGCAAATATACCGGCGAGCCACGCGAGTACCTCGCTGGAGCCGGTAAGGGAAAGTACTCGGTCGCTGATATCAAGTCCTGGCCATGGGCGAAGAACGTGCGCAACATCCTCAACGAAGAGGAGCTGAAGGAGGTTCCACACCTTCTGAAGTGGATTGACAGGATTGCTGAGAGACCAGCGGTGAAGCGTGGATCGGGCGAGGCTTACCAACAGAAGTGAGTGGTCTCGAGCGCTAAAGTCGGGACGGCCATGTCGTATAGGCAGAAAAGAGAGGCTAGCTGACTGACAACGAATGTTGTAGAAAATCGAAAATATGATCATGTTCTTGAAATGATGGATCGAGTGTTGCAAGAGGTTGAGGATATCTTCAGTCGTCTGGAACCTCAGCTCCGAAGTCTCTCAAGTCGCCCAGGTCGATGTCTTCCAACATAGGTGCATTGAAGTCATCAACCTCATCGTCGCTGGAACTTGCTCGCCACATAGCATTTAGGACGCTGTTCCTCTCGACCGGTGTGAGTGGACTGTATTCATCCTTGACACCCTGCTTTCCAATCACATGTGCGTGTTGTCCAGTTGTTGCAGGTTGCTTCGGAATGTCAATTGACTGCTGCCCGTTCGACACTCTTCGGCCTTTAGAATAGCCGATTGTGGTATTGGACACAGCCTTGGCAACTGTATGGCGCTGGCTAAGGAGCGATGCCTTTGTAGATGTCTTCTTCACAGCCAAAGGTACCTTGGAGCGTGCGGCGCTTGCTGACGTTGCTGATGCAAAGCTCGCTGTCCCTCGCTCCGCACCTAGAGCAGAGGCAGCTCTGGCAGACGTGAGTGTCGCTGGTGCTGCAGAGGAGAAGGTAATCTTTGACTTGTCTTGCTCAGCTTCGAATTGCTTCATTCTGGTGTTGAAGTCATCCTCCTCTTCATCAAAGAATTCCAGCGCCCAACCCTTGGTGAAGTTGGCGCCTTCAAATTGAGGATATGTCCGGTCATGCGGCCATACATCGTCGTCTGGCACATCTGGCAGCGGTATCTCACGCGGATGCATGATCTCAATCTCCCTCTCTTCTGACTTGGGCTCAGGCACGTCGTCCTTAGCTTCGTGCACCTGAAACTTTGCCCGTCGTAGTCTTGGGCTCGTAGCTTTGATCAACACCTTTTGTTGCGTCAATGCTCGAGCTGGGGTCTGGATGGCATTGCCCTTGGCATTCGCGGTCTTCGCGCCCAACGGCGCTCTTGTGCGTGCTTCTTAGGAGCTGTTAGTACTTCGGATGCTGACACGATGAAAACCATACCGGCTGGGGTGCACACACTGAAGGTGGTCTTCTTCTCGAGCGCTGCAACTGCATCCTTGACTTTGCCATCGCCATTCTTCACACTGATCGCATTCTCGTCGTGACGCTTGCCACGGAAAGGTGTTTTGGACGTCTGCTGTGATGGTGTTTTGGGGGCCAGTGGCTTTGCGCCGGATGATTTCGCGAATACTGCCTTTTGCTGTGCATGGACAGCATTCTCCTGATCACGCCTCGAGGCTAGCATCGTCATTTCCCTGCTCTGCTCGATGTGTTGACCAGGGTTGTGCGCAAGAGCGCGCGAGCTATGTAACAGGCATGTAATTGTTGATGATGTGTCTACACACTGCTATTTATGGCATAGCGTACGTTTCTAGGCTGTTGTTCTAGCAGGGTCCATCCACTGTAGTCTCTTGCCCGCCATTTCGAAGAAGGAGTAAGACCACACACGCATCCACCACGATCTCTACACGTACTTGACACCTCTCAGCTCTATTGGAGAGTTCTATCTGCATTTGCAAGCGTACGCCAGAATCTCATAACACCCACCAAAAGCAAATCACACAATATGGACGCCATCAAGAAGGTAGGGCATGCCCCTCAATGTATACAGCGTGGCCTTGACCGCTGTATCAAGGCCAAGCACATTCCGGCTGACACGACTTAGCGAATGGAAGCCCTCCGAACTGAGGCAGACAGTTCCGCAGCCAAGGTCGATGAGCTTACCGCAAAGGTCAAGGCACTGGAGCAGGAGAACCTTCAGAAGGAGCAGGAAATCACATCTTTGCAGCACAAGAACTCTGTTCTCGAGAAGGACAACGAGAGGATAGATGGACTCCACAAGGATGCAAAGGCCTCCGTTGAGCAGAGTAAGGACCACGGAACACAAGCAGAGAGCCTTCAGCGCAAGGTCACAGTCCTCGAGGAGGAAGCAGAGCAGACAGACAAACAGCTGAGGGAAACTACCGAGAAGTGAGAACTACACAGAACCCTCGAAGACTGTGCTGACATTCTTTAGGCTGCGACTCACTGACGTCAAGGCCGGCCACTACGAGCGCAAGGTCCAAGCTCTCGAACAGACTGCTGAGCAATGGGAGAAGAAGTACGAGGAGATGGCCAAGAAGTACAACGACACCAAAAACGAGCTCGACGCATTTGTGGCCGAGATCAACAACATCTAGGCTGGAGTCATCGATCTGCGAATCGAGTATCATCGACGCGACAACTTTTCCAGCAGTCTGTGATGTGGTCAGCGCAAATAGCGAGTATGAGCAGGCGTTAAAACAGAGGCAAATCTCCACAGCGCGATACCCTGAGTCCGATAGCTCAGACGATACCGACTATACATCATGTCGCTTTTTCTCTTCTAGCTTTGGCTTCTCTGCTATTCTTGGCTTTCTGCTTCCGTCTCGTCTCTTGACGCTCATGCTTGGATTCGTACCGGAACTTCTTTTCTTCTTTTCGCGGAAAAAGGCGACTTTGCTTCGCCGTCGACTCCTTGAATGTGTCAGGGACGGGGTTGTCTATGGCATCAACCTCCCCTTCTGATTCCTCGCCCATTGCTTCCACGGTCACAGTGGTGTACTTGTCCTCGTCCACATACTCTTCTTCCTGCTCATCAAGTGGCGTGCTAGCAGTTATAGGCACTTCCTCGTCGAGCAGCTCCTCGTCGTCGGAGCTGAGATCAGGATTCATCTTTCTGAGTTCCTTATTGACATCGCGAACATGTTGTTGAAGATCCTCCTTGCGTTGTTCTCGCATCTGTCGCGAGATCAGCACTGCCAATGGCTAGGATCATCTACAACCCACCTGGCGCCTCTCCTTGATCTTATCCTCCCTCTCACGCTTCACAGCGATCTCTTTCGCATGCTCTTTTCGCGCAACCTTACGCTTGTGAAATCCTGTGAGGTAATCTTGCCGCGCAGACACGTCAAAGAGGATCTCGGACGGCTGATCGTTTGAAAACTTTGTTCGCTTCCTGGGAGGCGGCATCTCGGTGGTGGTATGTGTAGTCGGGCAATCATGATATTCCTCGAGATATCATCTTCATGTGCGCACGGACCATTACGTACAACCTATCTTCACGTCACTTTCAACGAGCAAGCTATCAGTCCCACAACACCACAACACAATGATGCTACGGAGGATAACAGCGCTGCTGTCACTACTGACAGCAGCGCAGGCATTCAAGAACTCAGCTCCATTCTTGATGTTGTCAAATCAGGCGTATGTTGGGCACAGCCGCAGTCGAGATACCATCTAATCCTTCCAGGCTCGACAAGGTTATGCAGCCTGCAGAGGTGCAGACTTCCGACAAGATCGAATCAGCTGTAGCGCAGTACTACTCTGACAAGAGCGTATGTAAAACAGGCCGCCACATACTCGTATCACAGCCAGGCCTGAGTTCGAACGATCTGCAATCTATGCCAAAGTTCGGCGCCATAGCGACATCCACAAAGCTGCCTTGGCAACTCACGATCCCAAATGTCATCGGAGAGCTCGATGTCGAGTCGATGCGATACTATATGGAGGGCGCATGTGGTTCGGCGTGGGCCATCACAGATAAGAGCTGGTCGTGGACATCTACCAAGGCCAAGGATGCGCGGTTGTCGTTGATTCGTGGCGAGGCATTGCCAAGTGATGAGAAGGCAAGAAACGAAGCGTTGGAAAAGCTGGGTATGTGCTGAAGGTGCGAGTACAATGACATCGGCTGATCACAATAGATGCACGACTTGACACCATCCTGGGTGCCTTCCCTGAAGGGCCATACACAATAGTCCTTGTTGCGAAGCCAGACCTTGACGAGAGTAGCCGATATGAGATGGACGGTCCATATCAGGAGGTGCTTCATCAGGAGTTGAAGCGTGACACAGGACTTCGAGCTCGTGCTTCTAACAGCAGCTCCAACCACACAGGCGACAACTTCCAGGACGGTCTACCGCTTTTCGAGAGATATGCCTACTTCTCGCCAGGTGAGTCCGAGGCCCACTTATCATTGCACAACTGATTGCCTGCAGCACTGTTCATGGGTATGTCTGTGACTATCCTGCTACTCGTCATCTTGTACGTGGGTATCTCTGCAATCGCTGGCCTAGAAGTGTCGTACATGGCTTTTAGCAAGGACATGGCGCCACAGAACCAAAAGAAGCAGCAATAAGTGGTGTATATGACAGCGAATACAATCTGTATCTTGACGGCAAAGGTCTACTATACTTGTCTCTCACACTTTTGACTCTAGCCAAAGCAGAGAGGACGAGACGGTCCAGGAAAGCTTGCGCCACCCCGCCGACTTCTAGGCGCTCCTCTTGAGAAAGCTGGCGATCTCATCTTTCATGAACTCGGTATCCTCCTTGGTCCCACTACCGCCACCTGCAATATGGCCCCAGACAGTCTCGACGACCTTCAGCTCACCATGCTGTAAGTGCTTGACCTCATACTCACTATCCTCTGGCGGGAAATACTGATCAGTACGAGTGGGCATAATCAAGCAGCGAGCTTTGATCCGTCTCAGCGCCTTCGCCAGATCGTTCTGATCTTCCTGATGGTAGATCGCAATATCGCCATGCTGCCAGGTCCAGGTTAGGGCTAGCAGGTCGTTCGCATCCTGGCCACCGCCCCAATATGCGTCCAGATACTCCTCGAGACTCTTGAAGCCGGCTTGCTCCCAGCACTTCTCTCTGAACCATCCTTGAGACAATGCCCAGGTCGAATAGACTCTCGACCACGCAAGCGTTCCCCTTTTGACAGGCTCAGTGTAGTGGCCGCCTTTGAAGTCTTCAGACATGATCAATGCATGCTTTGGACCTTCCAGAAAGCACCAATTGTGAGCGCTTGTCTTCGCCGAGCCTGCGATGCAGACGATGTTCTTCACGAAGTCTGGGAACAACGCCGCGAAGTGATATGATTGTTGTCCACCCATCGAGAAGCCGATGTATGCATGCAGTTCCTTGACCCCCAGGGACACGCAGAGCGAATGTTGGAGTCGCACATTATCTTCATAGGTGACCTTGGGGAAGTTGGGACCATTGAGTGGCGCTGCTGTGTTTGATGGTGAGCTACTCTCGCCGCCACCAAGCAGCGCTGTGACAATGATGAAATACTCTTCGATCGGAAACACTGGACGATCGCTGTTCTCGCTCTTGTATAAAAAAGGTGTTGTCGTTGCTAATGTGCCTCCGAAACATGTCGGTAGGAGCACTGCCGGCTTTGATGCATCGCCATACGTTTCGTAAGCGAGACGAGCATTGAACTTCGCTCGTGGTGGCTCTGACAGAGCAGAGAGCTCGATCTCGCGCTCGAAGAATTGCTTACCAGACATGATGATATTGTGCTGTCAGTTGTCATCGAGAAAACTACCTTAGGGTGACATCAAGCACAAGAGCTCCACCAATTCCATATCAGGAAGGTGATTCAATGCGTACAAATCCACTACTCCAGACGTCGGATACATCAGTTGATACAGCTTGACTGCTATCGCAGCTCTTAGACTGCTGGAATATCAGCGCCGTTGCAACCATCCTGGCAGTTATCGTCATCATGAAGGCTTCGACATCCTCTTCTTGTGATGTTGACATGACCTTCATACTTCTTCAGACAAGCCAATCTTTGGTCGACGTTCGGGGCTCTTGATAGTCTTGTATTATCGACTTACATTCGTAGCTCCATCGAAGGGTATCTTTACATCATGTATATGTACGCTGCACTTACATACGTTCACGCTTGCGCGGCGCTGCTCGGATGATGTTGTCGACTCTGAGAAGCAGTTCAGCAGCCTCCGAAGCAGAATTCACAACGGCACGCTTGAGCTTATAGCTCTCCACGATACCCAGCTCGCGCATATCTGCGACACGACCACCAGGCGTCATAAGATCCAATCCAGAACTGCTCATGCCAGAGTATACAGCCTTGCGAAGACGGGCGACAAGATCGCTGGAATCCAGACCTGCGTTGTCTGCGAGGATCGTTGGGAGCTGTCGTAGTGCTTTGCTGAAGCTGTCCACGGCGAGTGCCTTCTTGCCTGCCACGTTATGTGCTGCCTGGTCCACAGCTTTGCTCATAATCATCTCTGCACAACCACCTCCCAGAGTCGTCCGGGGAAATTTGACAGTCTGTGAGAGCACGGCGAGTGCGTCGTGCAGACTGCGCTCTGCCTCGTCCAGGAGCTGCTCTGTTGCACCTCGGAGCACCACCGTACATGCTCGACCAGCAGCGACGCCCGAGAATCTGATGAGCGTGTCCTCTCCAATGATGACCTCTTCGATGAGGTCACATCGGCCAAGCTTGACGTGCTCTGGATGGTCGAATGTGCTCGTGATCTCTGCGCCGGTGACCAGTGCTAATCGCTCAACACCATCGAAGTCTGCATGCTCAATGCTGGCAATGCCGACATCGGCAAAGAGCTGCTCCGGCCAGTTGTAAATCAGTTGTCGGTTGACGAAGCAGTTAATGCCATGTGTCTTGATCCTCTCCACCTTGGCCTTCATCTTCTCTCTCTCCGCCTTCTCAAGCTCTGCAAGCTTTCCGGTAGAGTCAACCTTCACTCGAGCACCAAAGATCTTGACCTTGTCTGTGTCCATGCTAGTATTCGCAACCAGGATCTTAGCATTCTCTATCCTCCTAGGCTGGTTGACACCGAACTTCTTGTCGAGGATGAAGCCAGAGTCGAGATATGAATCGGACAGCTTTCCGCCAGCCTTCTTGATGATCTGAATGTGTGTGAGGTCTGTCGAGTCGCCAAGTCGCAGCACTGCATCAACAGCAAGCTTCGAGAATTGTTCTTTGTCTTGGCTCAGAACCTTAGAGCTAAGTGTCGTTCGTGCGATGTTGATCAAATCTCTTCTGAATGCTTCCGGGTCCGTACTGCGGTCCACACTGTGCTCCTCGAGAGCTCGCAGAGCTGCAGCACTTGCGATTCTGTAGCCTTCGATGATCGTTTGTGGGTGGATTTTCTGATTGACAAGCTGTTCTGCCTCGCGGAGGAGCTCTGCAGCAAGAACCGCGACTGATGTTGTGCCGTCTCCTACTTCGTCATCTTGCACCTTCGAGATGTTCACCAGCACTTTCGCAGCTGCATTATCCAGTGCTATGCTCTTGAGAATTGTTGCACCGTCGTTTGTGACCATGACTGTGCCGGTGGATGCGGATTGTAAGATCTTGTCCATGCCTTTTGGTCCCAGCGTGGACTTGACGAGGTCGCCAATGGCTATTGCGCCTGTGAATGCTGCCAATCGTGCATTCTCTCCTTTCTCTTCCTGCACATCATCTGCGAAGATCTGTGTTGCCTGGAGAAGTGTTAGCTGGCAAGGGCTTGAGCTCGATTTTCAACGCACCATGGTGACGGCAGCGACGAGCCTGTCCTTTCGTCAAAAGAGGGACGGATCGGTTACACTTCAGAATGGTGGTGTATCTGCCAGGTTGTTTCGCAGAAAAGTGGTCTTGAATTGTTTGCAGACACGAGTCGCGTGCAAGAAATTCCACTCAAGCTGCGGGCTTCATCATAGCTTAGAACCACGGATGTGCCGCAGCTCACTCACACAAATACAACAGGACAACCATGACGAAGCGACCAGCCGAGGCAGCCTTAGAAGATACGATACCTACGGAATCACCGCTACCGAAGCGAGCGCGTGTTGACGAGCTGCCTGCGCAGGTGAAGCCGTCACAAGTTGAGGCGCATAAGAATGGTGTTGCAATAGTGGATGTTGAAGACGCGAGCAACACGCCAGCAGCATTCCGTACACAAGATGCGAACAGCAGCGCGGCGGCAGTAGCAGCAGCAGAAGCAGCAGGGGAGATACAGAAGCTGACGATGACGACGAAGACGACGATGAGCAGCAAGAAACACGAACTACTGCGCCGGCTGAGGGCTTCTCAGACCTCTACCTGGATACCATATCACGCCCACGACTAGACTTCGACTTTGAGAAGCTTTGCTCCGTGACGCTTAGCAATATCAACATCTACGCCTGCCTAGTATGCGGAAAGTACTTCGCCGGCCGAGGGCCCAAGACACCAGCCTACCTGCACGCTGTGAACGTCGACCACCACGTGTATATCAACATGCAATCGAAGAAGGTCTACGTCATGCCGGAAGGCTACGAAGTCAAGAGTAAGAGCTTGGAAGACATCAAGTACGTGGTGGACCCAACATACACATCCGCCGAAGTAAGACTGCTCGATAAAGTCCCGAAGCCAGCATGGGATCTCGGAGGGAAGAAGTACATCCCTGGCTACGTTGGCCTGAACAACATCAAGGCGAACGACTACTTCAACGTCATCATACAAGCTCTCGCACACGTAGCGCCACTACGACACTTCCTCATGCTAGAGGACTTCTCTTCTCGACCACAGCTCGTGCAGCGCACGTCCATCCTCATACGCAAAATTTGGAACCCAAGAAGTTTCAAGTGCCATGTCAGTCCTCATGAGCTCATGCAGGAGATCAGCCTAGTCTCTGGCAAGAAATTCAACCTGACACAGCAATCTGATCCTATCGACTTCTTGAGCTGGTTGCTAAATACTATTCACCTGTCGTTAGGAGGCAGCAAGACGAAGCCACAGTCGTCGATCATACAACAGATCTTCCAAGGCAAGGTTCGGATCGAATCACAAAACATCACTGCCAGGGCAGACGCTAGTGATCGCCTCAGATTTGAGGACACGGAGATCAAGTCCCAGACCTCGCCTTACATGGTCTTGACTCTTGATCTGCCGCCACCGCCACTCTTCCAGGACGATACTGACAGGAATATCATCCCTCAGATACCGTTGACTGAGGTATTGAGGAAGTACAACGGCATAAGTGCTCAAGAGAGACTGAACACTCGCGTACGGTACAGACTACTCCATCCACTGCCGCCGTATCTGATCATGCACATCAAGCGGTTCGAGCTCAACAAATTCTCAGGGAAGCAACGTAATCCGACCATTGTCACCTTCAACCCAAAAGCACTAGACATGTCACCATATGTCGAGCCCAACCCGAAGCTCCATCCCGTGTCCGAACCGGTCATCTATGACCTTGTCGCGAACATCACGTACGAAGGCGTCAAGATTCGTGACGATTCGGTCGAAGGTGAAGCAGAAAAGAAGATCTGGAAGGTGCAGGTTCGAGAGGGCGCATCTCTTGATCAATGGTGGGAAATGCAAGATCTGTTCGTCGAGAAAGTCAATGCTGATCTCCTCACCACGAAAGAAGCATACATCATGGTGTGGGAGCGGAGGAGGCAAAAGAAGTGATGGAGGGAACCGACTCCAAGCGTGCGTGTGGCAGGGTAGTGTTCAAGGAAGCACTTCACATTTCGAGCGCAAGGTAAGATAATCTCTTCCAAAAATGATACCCCAATTTGAGTCTCGACGACTTCTGTACTGTTCTCATCTCGCTTGGGCATTGCATGTGTCCTCTGGTATATCCTCCAAACATGTTGTAGTCATCATCAATCAAGCCTTCTCAGACTTCATGTAACGACCTGTGTCTTGCGCTTCAAATGAAAATGGGCTTTTCGTCATCTCGGGACTTCGTGGACTCATAGGTAGTGCGAAGAGATCATCCTCGTCTTTTTCATCTCCAACTGCTGGCTGACTGGTGGAGAAGCTGTGTGGTGCCGTAGTGAAGGCATTCAGTGAGCCCATGCCGCCACCAGCTTGTCTCTGTTGTGCCGCGAAAGACTCTGGCGGTCGTTGCGCGACTATCTTGCGAGATGTTGGTGGTTGTGCTGGCTTGGCTGCCATGGAAGACGGATCTGCTACACCTTTCAGTGCTGCAAAGCTGCCGAAGCTGCCTACTGCCACGTCTGAGCCCTCTGGACTCAGAGGGTTGTGCCATCCTGAGGGTATACCAGGCTCGTCGCGCGCCGGAGTCTGTAGCTGCTGTTCGCTGGTGCCCAATTTCAGGCCCTTCAGCTTTCCCAGCAGTCTACCGCCGCCTGGCGTTCGTGGGCTCGTTGGGCTGTTCAAGCTTGCTGTAGGCACATCTGAGGTCGTGATTGACAAGCCATTCACGCGTGGGTGTACTCCAAAATTCTGCTCGATCCACTCCTTCTCTGCAACAGCCATCTCAAGTCCGACACCCTCTGCATTGTTTGCCTCCGAGTCAATCTCTTGCTGGAGTACCTGTAAGCGCTTCTTCGCCCAGATGGTGTGCAGGACTCCCTTTTTTCCAGCTTGCCGTGCTGTAGCTCCTAGCTCGGGTGAGAAGATGGCTGGTAGAGGATTCGTCCGCCAAGCGACTGAGCCCTTCTGAAGATGCACAGCAGATGGCACAGTGATACCGGCTCCGAGTAGGAAGTAGAGTCTGTTGATCGGATTATCGGTGCCTTCCTGCGCGTGTCCTCGCGCAGGCAAGACATGTCGTCTGTCGTCCCAGCTGATCTCCCAATCCTCATCGATGGCTCGTGTTACATCGTCGTCTTCCCACTCTACCATGAGCACCTTCGTGCCATCTTTGCTGTGTCCTGGTTCAAATTCGAAGCGAGCGAGGGCGTTGCTTGAGGACAAGGAAGGACTCTCAACATCGTCTTTGGGCGCACCCTGCGCAATTGCGGTATCGACGGGTTTGAAGCCAGCTTCAGTTGTAGCCATGTTGAATGCCGATGGGTCTCAAGGAGTGTCGGTGCAATCAGTGTAGATGTATGTAGTGTCTGCTGTCGTCGTCGTCAGCTGGTCCAATGGACTGCAAATGACAAGAGCTGCAGAGGCGGGCCACTACGCTCTCAAACCAGAGATCAGAAGGTGTCCAGCGCCTCGTGATGAGGAAAGGGAAGAAGCATATAAACTGAAGTTAGCTGAAGATGGTTATAGCTGGTTGGTAGTAGACTGTAGTGGTGCTTGCTGAGCCACAACTACTACCTTCTGCCGTTTGTCCTACATGATTTCTTACTACTACCACTACTACAGATAAGTCGTGACGAACGCTAGAGGGACCAAGCAGGCCTAAGCTGTGTGTGCCTCCACCCCGAGAGAGTCGCTGATGGGATGGATCTGTCGCGGTCCATAGGCTGGATTGGGCAAATGAGCGGCGTAAGTTGCAGCAAGTAGTCGAGCTATTGATGGGAAAGGTAGCTTTATTTTTAGCAACAGCAGCTGACCTTGTCGATCTGCTTCTCGCCGGTGTTCCAGGAACGCTGGCTGCAAGAGAGAGTGTGCCTCAGCTTCCCATACTGATCATCGATCACTCTCACAGAGTGTGACAGCCATATTGTGCTGCGGGCTCGATTGCTCTGGACTTTTCACTGAACACACGTCCCTTGCATGAAGGTCGGAACCACATGGCCATGCAGTAGTAGCATGCATGATGTCGAGACCCAATATTCGGGCGCACAAGGTGGGAAACGGGAGAAGTAGAAGGCACGGAGAATGAGGCAAAAGATCTCGATCGTTGTGATGTGTTTTAGATTGTTTTTCTGCTTTTGCGACATATCGTCTATAGCTATTCGTCCACCATAATCCACCTGAACCTGAGAGCTGCACTAGATCAGGCCAGTCCATAATAATCACCAGGATGTAGTAATGTAATCCCGAGTCCAGACCATTGGGGGTATCATGCTTGTGCAAGCAGAAAGAAGAGCGATGAGGAGGAAGCTCTTCGAGCACCATCGCTATGCAAGTAATAGTACAAGGAAAGTTGAAGAATGAATGAAGCAGAGTGGCGGCGAGGGGCTTCTAGATCAACAAGAAATCCCAGTCCTTGCTCTGCATCACATCGCGCCAGTGGACGCCTCGGAGTTCGCCCTGGGCAGCGTTGGCATCATTGATCGCCCAGATGTCGTGGAGGAGCTCGCGCACTCGACCAAACGAGCCAAACTCAGCTGCTTCACCGAGCTTTGCGCATCGTTCGGCGAACATGGCGCGGAAGGGAGTCTCAGGTGCGGCATTGGCGCCTGCAATGAGCAATGGCCAAGCTAGGCATCGGTCGAAACCTTCTGGTCCTTCGGGAATGTAGTTCATCGCCCATGTGAAGCGGTTGGTGACATGGCGCATGCTGAGGCTGCCGGGGTCGTTGCCAGGCACGAGTGCGCACAAGTAGATGCGAGCCGCGAGAGCGAAGATGGCTGTGAGGTTGGTGCGAAGCTGCTTGGGTCGAATGGCACCTGTGGTTGAGAAGCAGTTCTGGATGTCTTCGTCTGTTGGCTCGAGCTCGCCAATCTCCTTTGCGATGAGACTAACGTAGCTGCAGAGTGCCTCCTCAGTGAGACCGTCGCTCTTCTGCATGTCGAGGCAGGCGATTTCGCTGATCAGATACATGATGCGGTCATCGCAACCCATGAGCTCAGCAAGGCCTGCACTGGCAGATCGCACGTTGAGCTCGCGGTAGGTGTCTGCATAGATTGGAGCTCGACCGAGCATTGTAGCACCAAGGATGTCGATCCACGATGTCAAAGTCATGTTGAAGGTTGGAGGCATAGAGGTCTTCTTCTCGTCAACAGCCTCGATGAGGCTTCCAGGCAGCTGCAGAGTGTTGACCAGATCGCTGGCGGCTTGGAAGTGCTGATGCCATGGGATGTCAGGAAGAGCCTCCTTTGCGCGACCCACCGAGCACTGGAAGAAGATCATGCCGAGCGTTGCTTCCAGGATTGAGTTGCGGTCGCTGTTCTGGTTGTTGAGCGCCTCACAAAGCTCAGTGATTGCAGCATATCGATGTCGGATGATGTCGTTGTCGATTTGCTCGCTCATGAGGCCTTGCGTGGCTTTCATGTGCGTAGCTGCAATGCTCAAACAGCTGTGCAGGTAAGCCTTGTTGGATTCCAGCGCAGGGACGACGACATCCATGCGCACAGAGCCGTGCTGGTTGGCGTCGAGGACTGGAAAGATGAGCTTGATCACTTTGTCCAGAAAGTGGTTCAGCAGATACTTGTCACAGTCGTCGACCTCGATCAGAGACTCATGGTTGGGAGACATCTGGCCGTGCTGGAAGTCGAAGAAGTTGAAATCAATGGCTCTTCTGGAAAGGTTTCGTTGAGGCTCTCGTGGTACTCTTGCTGCACCCAGCTATCACCTGGTACGTTCGATATGCCGACTGGCGGCTGGTACGTGCTGAATGTTGAGATAGTCGAGTCTCGTCGCATCTGAATATCGTTCACAAAACTGATCGCTCAGTCTTGATGTCGATCTCATATGGCGAAAGGCCGAGAATTGAGGGTGGTTTGCCAGCTGATGTGGATGAGCAGGAAGCTGAAAGAAGCCATCTTGTGGGAACTGGTTGAAGTCTGCAATGCCTGAGAATGGCGAATCGACTGAGCCTTGCCTCGTGTGCGGTATCGAATCTGTGAAGATCTCTGCTGTGGTAGGGACTGATTGCACTGAATGGCACAGTTCTGGCGGCGTGCTCATTCCGGTGTGCGATTGCTGCGCTTGTTGCGCCTTCTTCGTCAGTTGAGTCTGCTTGATGACATTCTTGATCATCTCCTTCTGTTGTCGTCGCTGTTCGCCGTTCGACCACCACATTGGTCGCTTGTAGTTGCAAGTGAGGCCGAGATGAGTGCATGCTTTGCAGGCAGGTTTGCCTTCCTCGCACTTTTTCCTTCGCAGTCTGCAAGTGAAGCAGCCAGAGCGAGATCTGCGGTGCATCTTTGATGCGGTCTTTGCCTCTGTCGAAGGCGACTCGCTCTTGAGAGCAGCCATCTTAGAGAGAGGTTTGGAGGGTGTTGAGTGTGCGAATGAAGACATGTGATTGCTGATATTAAAAGTATTGGACCACCGGGGTACCAAATGTGAGAGATGCGCCAATGGCTGGGGTGATGCAACGGATTAGAATGTAATAGGTAGTAGGACGATCCGGGTATACTGTCTAGATCGTGAGTAGCGTAAAGTCCCTGGACCAGCCTGGGAGAATGAGGAGAGCAGCGAAGAAAGACAAGAAAGCGAGCAAATTACTTCGATCAACGAGTTACTGAGACGCTCAGCATCTGGGAGAGAAGAGAGGTTATATGCCCAAAGGCAGAGAGAGAATCGTCCCAAATAGCGATCTATTTCTGGCAGAGTGCAGCAAAGATAGCTCCACCGACCGGCGAGGGTGACGAGAAGGCAGTAAATTAGCTGTATTGCAGGTGGAGCCTTGTGCCCAAGTATGGCAGTCCTGTCGAGTATGTGGCTTGCAGGATGGCGCGACTGAGGTGGTTGGCCAGCTATTCGTGCAGCCGCTGTAGCACTGAACCGCATAGAGTTTAGAACTGCATGCCAAAACCTTGAAGGACGCTTTGATAATCTGCTGGCGATGCCGTTTCGTCCAATGCTTCAGTGCGGCACATGACGGTCACTGGTCATGCCGTCCGTGACTTCAGACGGTGAAGGAAGAGGATCCCATCTCGACGGCCTTGCGCTCCACTTCTTCCCTAGAGCCAGCTGACGGGATGTCGTGCTTTCAGTAATCGTGCCGCACGGCTTCGTCCATCCAGATCTGCGTGCGACAGATAGGGTTAACGTTTGATGACCACAATGCGAGTCGCACAACGGATGCAGAGGCCATGCTCCGCGAACGCCTACTCAATATCGTGAAAGCCACGATGCCCGGATGGTTGTCCTGTCACAACACAGACGGGTAGATTGACTCGTGTCTGGTTGAGCTCGCTCCTCTCGCAAGCCTGGCCATCGTCATGAAATGCAATTTTGTGTTCATCACAAGATTCATGCGCTGGTCTGTCGACTCGAAGCGAGTATGACAACTGACAAACCAGGGTAAAGAAGCTGAGCTGTAAGCGCTGAGTGGACAAGCATGCTGTGATGTGATGGAAGTGAGGTGTGCATTAAAGCGGCGCTAAAGAGTGCAAGGGCGACGACCCAGTAGCGAATCAGCTGTCTCAGGTGGAAGGTTCCCCCACACGCTCGTGATCCGCAACTCGAACCGCATGCTAAGGAGCACAGACTGGTTGCTGGAGTACTACAAGATCGTCTGAAAGTCTACGCACGGATAGACGATAATGGTCGACGACGTGGCTGCGGGCCAGAGCAGACCTTCTGCGGCGAGCCTTCTTTCCCGTACGTACATGCGACGACCACGCCGGAGCCATGACGTTGGCAGAGGACTCATGTCGAGATATGCCTGTCGAAGTGAGTACCAGCTGAAGCTGTACGTCGTGACGCAGGCCCGGGAGTGCGATCGGCAGCACTCGAAAGTCAGTTCCTGAGTGCGTGGCCGAGCGAAGAAGACAATTTGATACCGACAGAAGGGATTCATTAGTCTTTATCCTCCCATCTTCCTGCCTCTCTACTTTCCCAAACGAGCTTGGATGGACCGCTCAACACTCGATCGACACCTCAGTAGCACATATGTCTCTCAATTCTCTGAAGAGCTGCCCTTAGCATCGCGGAGGGACAGGACAGGGTCCCCACCAGTGAGTGAGGATCGGCTACAAGGTCTCTAGACCCTTTCTGTGACCCAGACGTTGCTTGTGCCGTGTGGTGTCCTGCTTCAGGGTGTCACAGTCGTCGAGGCGACACGAGCGCCATGCGACCACTTCCACATTGGCACGTTGTGTCCCGCCTGGCAGGACAGAAGCATGCCGTGACCAAGAGCATGCATCGTCCTCTGTTCATGGATCTCCACAAGCGCACAACGGTGCTTGTGAGAAGGTTCTCGCCGGTCTGCTGCTCGCCATCTTGACTCTCTCGCTTGACGTCTTGCCCGTTACGTTCCGAAGCGCATCTATACGAAAGCATGCGCATGGGCCAGAAAATGGCAGCAGCATTTAGCAGCATTTGGAAAGCCCGAATTAGCCAGTCTTTTGTCGAGAGAGTGAGATTGCTAGATCCATAGGCCAGCCATTCACTGATGACGAGAGACCTTGCGGGATACATTAGCTTCAGTAGCCAATGTCCAATGGCTGGTAACCGCCAGGATCTTTGAGAATAGATCGAAATACTGAGGGCAGGGAAAGTGGGATGGCCATGGGTGTGACCAAGCATCTTGCCGTGCTCGCCTGCGCTCGCAGATCCATTTGGCGTGCTCTCGCTGGGTGATACTGCAGCTTTGGACACATCTTTTAGCTCGTCCCATTCGTCGACCTGCTTGCCGCCCGTTGGACTTCGAAGGAAGCCGCATAGAAGAGCCATGCGAGCAGCGCACCTTTCCAGTCAGATTTCGTTATAGGACAGAGACTCCTCGCCAGATCGCTCGCGCGTTGAAACTTCCGCCGTTCCAATGCCAATCTGAGTGTCGTTGTCTCTCACAGCACGTACACCACAACCGCAGTCATGCAGGCCATGACGCCAATCACCCCATTGGAGCGAGGAGGAGAGATGTTCTCAAGAGCCAAGACCATGTCGGTGTTTCTCGATTCGTGGGACCGACCAGTATCAGTGGTGACAGACACAACGGAGTTCGAGGGACAAGAAGAGGATATGAGCGATTTCGACAGTGGCTCTCGTAGCAGATCAGCAAGTCCAGTAAGTCGAGAAGTATATGCGGAGTTACGCTGCTGACCATCGATCAGGACTCAGGCAAGCGACGCAGCCAGACAACAATCGGCTCATACGATGAAGCTCCAACACCCAGGTCTGGCAGAGGTCAGCGACGATTGCCGTTACGACTGCAGTCGGTAGAAGGACCCAAGGGACCACATCTATTCCGCAGCTCGCAAACATCAGCAGACTTCGAGCTTGCTTTGCAAATGTCGCCAATGCTTCCGAAGCAGATGGAATTTCGCACAGAGACTGCTTTCTCGCAAGACACCATAACGCAAGTCGTACTGCCTGACCAATCATTCGACTTCTCCATCAATCGATTGAGCGACTCGAGCACGTCGTCCGAGGTACGAAGATGGACCTCGACTCAGGTTATCGACTGGCTCGTCGACTCTCAGATCGAGTCCTCAATCATCGCATGCTTCGAACTGCACGACATCACCGGAGATGTCCTCATGGATTTGACATTCGAGGATCTCAAAGATCTTGGCGTGACATCCTTTGGCAAGCGACACCAGCTGTGGAACTTGCTTTGCATCCTTCAGGGTCGACCTGACGATTTGAGCCCATGTCAGACAACATTCGATGATGTCAGTCGACCCTGCACAACCCGGCCAGAAGCTTTCACGCCAATCGACGACGGTACTGGCAAGAAGCGTCGTGGTCGCAAGCCTGCAAAGACTGGAGACGTGATCACCCCAGGAGAATCCGTCTCAATCGTCGCGATCGAGCAACTTCTGCCAAAAGCACACAGATGCGCAAAAGGAGAACGATGTGCGAAGTGGCGAAAGCAGCAGCGAGAGCTGCAACGACTCCAGGACGAGCATGAGCTCGGACAATGGCCTATCAGTCCAACCAAGGGCGGACACATCTTCGTTGCGGGTAATCCTGGCAACGCTTCGACTGCAGACCACATGCAGACCTTTGCACAGCAGGCCGATGACTTCTACAGACCACAGTCCGAGGCCGAGCCATCAGTGGTCGCATCCTCAGATCTCCTTGGACCTGGTCAACTTCCCGACTTCGTCCTCGACGCCGATATGCTCGACCAGCTGGACAAGCGTGATCCTCAGGAGAATGTAAAGGCTTTCTTGAGCTTCCAGCACTTGAATTCGCCCTGCGCTCCGATGGACGATGTGTTTGCGGATGCCATACTAACTCCTGTCCAAAGTAAGTTCAAGGCGCAGGAGCCTGTATTTGAGATGTTCCCTTCGGAACATGTCCCTAGCTTTGCTGCTACACAGCCAGCCTTCCAGCTGCCACAGCGACCACATACCGCGAATCAGCAATTGAAGAGTCTACCGCGACTGGACATCCCTCGCTCCTCCAGCGCACAGGCGACTGCAGCAAGACAATCACCTCTCACAGCCACGCAAGCATCGCCTGTAAATCTTGTTCGGTTCGCAACTCCAGCGTCTGACATGGACGTCCCAGTCTCTGCACAACCAATCATTCCACGTAACACATCGCAGTCGGTACCCCCAGATATGCAGTACAGGCAGCAAAAACCACTGAGCCGATCACACTCTCGCACAGGCAAGTGGCGACGACCATCCATGGCATTAGAGAGCGTCAAGGAGAACGAGATCCTCTCGCCCGTTGCAGCACCACGACCAAGCATAAGCACTCAGCGAAGTGGTTCGAGCGGTTGTATCAGCACCACTTCTTCATTGAGAAGTTCGGTGCCTGATCCAGCTCATCACGAACCAGAGGTCAAGGTCTTCGGCTACGGAACTGACTGCACACAAGCTGGCTGGATGCGAAAGCGAAAGACCAAGTTGCTGCGACATGAGTGGCAAGATGCTCATTTCCGGCTCAAGGGCTCTGAGTTGGCGATGCACGCTGATGAGAAGTATCACAGCGCAGCCAAGGAGACCATCAATGTCGATCAATACTCAGTCGCCTGTAGCAGTGGTCCTTCAGCCAGCAAGCTGGGAGCTGCATTCAAGAGTTTGGCCATCATGAACTCGTCGCCGGAGAAGAAAGGCAAGGTCGTCGATCCCACAGCCTTTGCCTTTCAGCTCGTCCCAGAGAGCAAGGACCGCGAGAGGTTTTCCTCTGCAAAGACTCATCACTTTGCCGTAAAGACAAAAGATGAGCGAATCGACTGGATGAGGGAACTGATGCTTGCGAAAGCTCTGCAAGCCAAGCGTGAAGGCTACGAGGTTGAGATCAACGGCGTACAAGCCTGAGGGCGGCAAGCGGTTGGTTGGCATGCTCTACGAACTTTGATGACCCTTCTGTATACCCATAATCATTAGATCCTTCTTCTGCTTGCGTTTCTCGACTTGGGTTTCGGCGAAGCACAGACGGACAGGGCAACCTGGCATAGATGCTAGACGTAGCAATACGATTCCAGCACCGTATTTTCACTCATGCACTGCAGTGTCATAACGGTTTGTGACCCTTGTGCATGCATCCTGCTGTGATCAAGTGCTTGCATCAATAGTGTGTTTACGAGGCAGGATCCGTGCGACGTTGCAGGCATTGGAGACCTCGGACCTGACCCAGCCTGTGGTATTGCATACGATGGGGCCATGTGAAGAGTTCTGTGGTCGTACTCTGGACTGTGGTGATGGCGCTCCAGCAGGCGCCTAGCAGGCTGTAGGAGTGATGTATACGCAACGTTCCTCCTGCGCGGCGGGAGGATCAGCGCAATGTATGCTCAAAATGCAGTCCTCCTCTTGCGGCCAGTGTATTTCGAGCTGGCCTTGACTACCTTGCCCTTGGCCTCCATTTGGCCTTTCTTGCGCATGATGTATGCCTTGGTCCCTTTGATGCGATCTGCGGGCTCTGTACCACGCTTACGTTCCGTCTTACGTGAGTCCAAGACATCGACATCGTTCATGCCGTTCACAGCTTGGGTGACATCTGTGCCACCGACAGTGAGCACAAGATAGACTTTGACATTCTTGGTTTCTGGATCATCTTCGAGGAGACCAGCGCCGAATCCTGCCTTGATAGCTGCAGCTGAGATCATGTTTCGTTGAGTCGTGTTCTTGGGGTAGAACTGGCAGACGGCTCGTCCGCCTCGCCTCAGACTTGCGTATAGACCGTCGAAGAAGCGCTTCAATCTGTGTGCAGGATCTTCGCCGTCCGCGTTTGTTTCTGCATTGCAGAGCCACTGGATTGCAGATATCGAGATGGCAGCGTCAAATGTGCCTGGTCGGAAGGGCACGCCTTGGCCTATGTCGGCAAGGAACATGTCGCCTTCAACGTCACGTTCTAGTGCTTCGCCAAGCATTGATGCGCTGATGTCCATGCCAATCCACGCGTGAGGACCGCCATCTTCAGGCTCGACTTCGGATAAGATCTCGCCTGAGAGTCCTGAGCCACAGCCGACGTCAAGAATGAGTGATGGGTGTTGTAGATTGAGCAGCTCGAGAGCACGGTTTGTCATAGACGCCTGTATGTTTTTTATGCGGGAGTTCGTTGTGTATTTCTTCGACTCGATGTCATTGTAGAAGAGGTCAGGCGGTAAGAGGTCTTCAGGTCGAGACATGATCGTGCAAGAAGCCTTCGCTCATATGAAAGCGTACACACGCCTTGCCAATGTCTTACTGGGCAGCTTGATTGAGCAGGACTCGCTTGTCCTTGGGTTTGGCCGCTGTCATGGAATTTTGGGTGCAAATCAGATCAGATCTAATCTTATCAATCGGAGCAGGGTCCAGCACAGGACACATTTCGTCATTGGAAGGTGCAATGTTTCGAGTCGCGTGTTGTTCCAACTTCTCTTCCTACTTCAAGAAGCTACAGGATGTGGATTCTGCCATTGCTGGTGAGTTCAGCTGTCTGTGGTGCTATCGATCTTTACGCTGACAGTTGTAGGGCATCATCGGCCTGGTGCTTGGCTTCCTGTTCCTGACGCTCGCCATTGCCTCTGGCCTCTACTACCTCTCAGAGCTTGTCGAGGAACACTCTGTCCTCACGAAGAAGTTCCTCTCATATCTCGTGTTCGTTATCATCGGCATACAGGTCCTACTCCTGATCGATCGACTCCCTCTTACCCTCTCACTACTCTCGATCGCATCTCATGTCATCTACCTACAGAATCTACGAAGATTTCCTTGGGTCAAACTCTCCGATCCTATTTTCATAGCATCATGTGTGCTAGTCCTCGTCAATCACTACCTCTGGTTCAAGCACTTCAGCAAGACGCCGGAGCCCACAATGCGCTACAACTACTACGACACGCCCAAGGTGCCGAGCTTCACGGAGATTGCCAGCTTCTTCGGTATCCAGGTCTGGCTGGTGCCATTCGCGCTATTCATCAGCTTGAGCGCCGGCGAGAACGTGCTACCAAGCATGGGCTCGGAGTATGCTACTGGCGCAGGCAGTAGTTTCGCGCGACCTGGACTCGAACCTGATACTGGCAAAGGTAAAGGGCTATTGCACAGAGAGGGTCTGGCTAAGAAGGTGGTGAGTTCTGCAAGAGATTGGATGAGTGAGACGGGTGAGGTACTTGGGCTTTGGAAAGGCGAGCGCACAAGGCCTATGCGGGTGTAATCGATGGCAACACAACAAGCACAATGCTCGTCGCCACAGAACAGCTGGGCGACTTCAATAAGGACTTGCCCAATGCTGGATACTTTATGGCGTGTCCAACGATATGCATGGATCTCGACCTACTGCTCGGCTCGTGGCTTTGTCTTGTACATACCCTCGAGTACACCCAACGCTACCCGCCTCACCTCCTCTGTGATCACCTCTGCAGACCGCACACTTTTCACAAGTCCGACACCAGTTCCAGCATAGGTGGTAAGCCTGGCCTGTGAGCCCCAACCAGAATCACCCTTCTTCAACGCCTCATCGTACAGTAGCTTGTTCTCTTCAAAGCTCATACCTTTGCCATTGTCGAACCAGCTCTCGTTGAGAACTCCTCGCCCACCATAACGATCCGGCCAATCAGTCGTGCCTCGAAGTGCATCATACAACTTGCCTCTCGCCGTAGTGACACCGCCATCCGCCGCGCACAGCACGGCGTCTTGGTAGCCCTTCGCTATGTTGGCTTCCGGCGTGGCAAGATAGGCAGTGCCGAGACACACTCCTGTGGCGCCCAAGGCGAGAGCAGCGGCAACACCACGACCATCCATGATGCCGCCTGCGCCAATCAGCTGTGGTTTGGGTTTCCCATCAGAGACACAGACGGGACCGATCGCATCGTCAACCTCTGGCAGCAGCGTGATAATCGAGGCACCTTGATTAAGTCCATGACCTCCGGCGTCCGTACCCTGAACGACTAGGACGTCGGGACTGCATGACTTTGTTACTTCACAGGCATCGGCGACCGTACCGATCTGTATCCAAATTTTGGTCTGGTTGTCGGTCACTCGACGCATCTCCTCGGTCCACTGCGACAGCTGATGCTTCTCCTTAGGCGCGAAGAGCCATACAGCTGCGGGTCTGTACTTGGCCACAATTTGGAGGGCTTTCTGTAGAAGACCATCACCAGCCCAGACAAGAAAGCCAACACCTATAGGAAGGACATTAGATCCGCTTTGCACCCGTAGCAGCTTCTTCGACTTCTCAAGCTCCTCTTCAAGGTTGGAGACATCATTGCCTGCTCCAATGAAGCCGAGTCCTAGAGCGTTGGACACAGCACATGCTAGTTCTGAAAGAGCTATGAGCCGCATCGGAGCGGCCGCAATCAGCGGCTCTTCAGTCCATGGGTAGTCGTTTGTATTTGCCATAGTATAGTCAATCGACAGGAAGTGTTGCTGTGAGTAGTCAATGTAAGTGATGAATCCGCTTTCCCGGGGAGAGTTGATTCTTTATTGATTCAGTACTCTGGTATCTCTCTCCGGATACACATGCGCCGTCGCCTTGATATCGTACAGCAGCGAGAAGCGATCTGACGAATTGGTGCAGCAGCGAGGTCGGTACGATTTCTTACATCATCAGCAAGCCGCGCGCTCCCCAGACGCGACCTCATCAAGAATTTCGCGTACCTTCCACTTCATTAACTTATAACACTTCATGTTTGCGTAGCAACCGAAACTACGCAATTATGAACGCGCCAGAAAGGTATGTCTTCTCCTTTTCACCCTTTGCATTTGCACAGCATCTGCATAACAAGCACCATAAGAAGCGGCATACTATACGAGCATCACAACGATGACAGAAAACATACCTCCAGTCTGCTACACTCAAATCACATCTTCCCTCTCGACCGCTGCGATTCGCGAAAGCGTCCTCCTCGGTTCGCAGGGCGAGCATGTGTCTCCTTCCTTAGTCCACCCTGCACGTATCTCTGCCTCCTACAACCACACGCTTGGCACCCGAGACTCTCGCATTCGTGGCTGCACATACACAAAGGTCAAAGCTGAGGAAGATCACCCGGACAGGCACGAGCTTTTCTTACTTGGAGATGGAGAGAAGAAGGTCGAAGTAGAGGCTGTCACTCGTATGTCATATCCTTTCTCGATTCACAACCACTGACCTGATTTTAGAGATTGCAAACGCAGCCATCTTCAAATTCAACAAGGAAGACCACACCCTCGCGAACATGCTTCGCGATAAGCTGTTCCGACTTGAGCATGTCACCTTCGCAGCTTACAAGGTTCCGCACCCTCTCTTCGCAACCTTCGAGCTTCGTGTCCACACCGACGGCGAGATTTCACCGAAAGAGGCTGTCGTGAAGGCCTGTCAGGAGCTAGTGCAGGAGTTACAGGTTCTTGATCAGGAGTTCACCAAGGAGTTCGAGCTTCGCAAGATAACAGGACAAGGACCAAGTGCTGGACTTGACATCTAGATCATGCTTCAGCATGCCTTGCTGCTTGGATGTACTCGTAAAGAGTCAGGCGCAAAGTTGTATGACGAATGGCGCTGCTTGGCAGCTGTATGATACGAATGATACCCTGATGTCGAGCTACATCAACGAATACAATATGAGCTACGCTGAGTGGCAATCATCCATCTCATTCTACGCTGTGTCTACTACTAAAGCATGGCGCGGAAGCCTTCACCTTGCCGTTCGAGCCCTAAGTGATCGATGACCTGTCCAAGATGGTCGAATCCCCAGAAGGCCTCCGACTCTCCCTTGACGTTCGTGGCGATGTAGTAAGGCAGGCCGAAGCAGCCTTCCTTCAAGGCATAGTCTGTGTTGTCGACTAATTGTTTCTTGATTTCGGGCTGAGAGGACATCTCGACAATCTCTTTGACCTCGCTCTCGCTGAATATCCTATTGAGATACTGAGCAAACACTTCCGCCTTGCCGACGGGCTTCAAGTCGAGCCAGAGTGCATTATACAGCTCCACGAATGCGGCAGAGAGCTTATCAGGATGTTTTGCCTTGATGGCACAAAGAGCACGCAAGGCCTGAATCGTAGGCTGTGGGAAAGGCTCAGGGAAGCTCTCTGATATCGGAATGCCAAACTTCTTGATCCATCGCATGCGGTCTTTCTGGAGATATGCACCTTTGTCTGTGATTGTGAGCTGGATCTCGAACATTGCGCATGTAGCATACTCTGGATTGACAAGGGCGGGCGATTGCCAGTGCTCTGCATAACACCGCCCAGAAAGACTGGGACCAAATCTACATCGCATCCTTTGAATGTCGGGTTGTTCTATAATGAGGTCAGCAGTGATTGCAGCGCGACGTCTTAAGTCCCACGCGTATGACATAGAATGCCATATAGGCAAATGGCGATATCGGATCGAGGAACAACGTGAGCTTCGGTCGCGCCATGGTTGTTTCAGTGTGCACGCAGTCTGGTCTGGCGATGAACAGAAGTGAGTGTCAGTCGAATGCATTGGCGTGCTTCCATTTATGCGAACTAGCAAAGCCGAGGTGTTCTACTTGCGACCACAATGCTTCAAGTATGAGGTATATACAGTGCAGGCTACATAATGAGAAAGCGTCAAGTCATCTATGCTGTCTCCATGCTGTCAAGGATAGCCCTTGTGAACTCGTGTGTTGTGGCCGAACCTCCCATATCCCTCGTCCTGACCTTGCCCTGTCCAATGACATCGTAAACCGCCTTGCTGATTCTGTTGGCATGCTCATCGAGACCGAGGTGTCGTAGCATCATGCTGCCAGACAGCAGAAGAGCTGTAGGGTTTGCTTGATCCTTGCCCTTGATATCAAGACCGACGTGTCGGCATCCTGGCTCAAAGACAGCTACCTCGCGGCCCATATTGCATCCAGGGACAATTCCGGGCCCTCCTACAAGGCCAGCACCGATGTTGGACAGGATACCTCCGTACAGGTTGGGCATAACCATCACGTCGAATTGCTGTGGTCGGCTGACGCACTGCATGCTAGCGTTATCGACGATCATGTCGTTGGTCTCGATGGTTGGGTACTCCTCGCCGACCTTCTTGACAGTGTTTCGGAAGAGTCCATCGGCCAGCTTCATGATGTTGGCCTTGTGGATGCAGGTAACCTTGCGCCGGTTGTTGGCCAGGGCGAAAGAGAAGGCGAATTTGGCAATACGCTCTGACTTGGCACGGGTGATGATCTTGAGAGACTCAACGACACCGCTGACTGACTGATGCTCGAGACCCGAGTACTCGCCCTCGGTGTTCTCACGGATGATACAGAGGTCGACATTCTTGTGTCGTGTCTCGTATCCTGGGATGTTCTTGATGAGGACAATCGAGGCATAGATGTCGAGCTCCTGTCGCAGAGCAACGTTGAATGACTGATGTCCAGAGCGCTCGACTGGGGTGTGCAAGATACCCTTGAGTCCGACCTTGTTGCGCTTCAATGAAGCAATTGACTCGCGGAAGAGCTCTTCGGTGTGCTTGTCACCGTCCTCCATTCCGGAGACATCGACCTGCTCCCACTCGACTGGAACGTTGTCTGCCTTGAACACAGTCTTCACTGACTCCGAGACCTCTGCTCCAATACCATCACCTGTTGTTGTAGTTTAGCCGCTGTTGTGCTTTGCTTTTTACCACTCTGCGGCGCGTACCTGGGATGAGAGTGACAGTGTATTTACCACCAAACTTGGTTGGCTTGAAGATGTCGGCGCTGACGGTCGCGTACGCTGTTCGTGGTATTAGCGAGACTGTATGTGGTACGATCATTCGTTGCTGAATCTGATGTGACGTACATCGTGCAGCTATCGAAGGGGTGGTTGTGCATTGAGCACGTTGCGCGGCGCGCAGCAGCGTCTAACCGGTTGAATTAGTATGGTATCTCGACAGTAACTCCGGATAGGATGCTCACAGAAGCTGCTCCACTGCTTTTGCTCAACATGTTGGTGTGTTGTCGGGTAGATGGAGGACTTCCAACAAAGAAGAAAGCTTCAGTATCCGGCCAGAGCTTCGCCGTTGCAAGCGTCCGCGGGAAAGATCCGCTGCAAAAGCATTGGTCCTTGTCGTCACCTCTTATCTTCCACAACATCAGCATCCGATATATATTCATGCACCTTGCTCCATCTCGAGGAGTTCTCTACTGACATGAGAAGTCAGTATTCCGTCGGTGTATAACCTCATCCTCATGCTTTCCTGAGCACAGCAGCGCTCCGGTGACTGAGTCCGTGAGCGTCGACGACAGCATCAGGTTGGGCACATCTTCTAGCACGCCGAAGATACATCGTTCCAAAGCTTCAACGCACGAGCGACGCATGATCTATGCTCATTTGGTCCCGACCTTCTTGCTGTCATGCAGACAGCGCCCAGCTCTTTGACCATTTCACAGCCTTCATTTAGAACAAGCGATGCGACCTCTATTGACACCAAGATCGGGTATGGTGTGCGAGTATGGCCATCAATGCATCTTTTGTTCAACAATGATACACGAGCACCCTCGGACAACACAAGGTCTTAATAGTTGCGGTCATTGGTGCAGTTCTTTGCGCAATGAGAACGAACTGTGAGGCTGCCATCGACCATCGCAGAGCCACGTCTGGCACCAGTGCAACAGTTTGACGAGATTTCTGTGTCCACAGCGCTACGTTCCACGTTGGCTTCATGGCCATGGATCGATGGTTAATCTCATACCATAAGGCAGGTCACGATGCGTTCTGTTGTTGTGTAGCCACCCGCTCTCTTGTGTCTCTCAATGGCAGCCATTGGCATTGACATGCTTTATCCCTGTCCCTATTGACACACTGTTTAGGCGATATGGTCTTTGGAGCAGCTACTGTCTATAAGAGCTTCTATCTCAACCGTTTGCGGTCTCGTCCCCGTCTCCTACACTCATTCAATACTCATAAGGACCACCTACTTGCAATTTCCCATTTCCCTAAGTTTCTCATAACTTGAAACTTCAAGGTATATCATCAGATCTACACCATGAAGGTCGCAACCGTCGTCGCCATCATGGCGTTCACTGCAGCCCAAGCTGCTGCCGTCGCCGAGGCTGATCCACGCTGGAAGATCTGGAGCTCATGCGGTCCACCAGGAATCACTTGTGCCAAGACCAAGCGTGCAGCTCTTGCTGTCGCTGAAGCCCTTGCAGAGTTTGAGCCCCATCGTGCACACTCTTCCACTTGTAACTTCCCAGGCGCCAAATGTCACAACGCCCGTCGCTCTATCGAGCAGCTCGGCGCTGCCACCGAGAGCACTCTCGATAATGTGCTTGCCCTCGACAAGGACGACGATGCTATTGCATACAAGGACAAGCTCCTCCACGCTGGGTTCCCAAGCACCAAGCGTACTGCTAAGCGTGATGCTGAGATCAACGCACGTTGGAAGATCTGGAGCTCCTGTGGCCCACCAGGAATCACCTGCGCCAAGGCTAAGCGTGGTATTGATCTCATCAAGGAGGACTTCCCAGACATTCACAAGGAAGAGTGCTTCGCCAAAGGCGGCGAGTGTCACGCCGTCTTGAAGGCTCGTGCTGCTTTCGATGCAGCCGTTAAGCGTGAGGAAGGTGCGGACATCTCATCATGTGGACAGCCAGGCTTCACTTGCGCCCAGGACGTCTACGACTATGCCGCTGCTAAGCTCAAGCGTGACCCAGCAGCTGACAAGGCTGATGAGGAGTGTAATGGTCCAGAAGGCGACTGCACTAAGGCTCAGACATACTTCGATGAGCTCGATGCCGCTCTTACAAAGGCCCAAGAGGATGTTCTCAAGGACAACTAAGCATTGCGATGACAACGGTGATCATGATCACATTCGCTTAAAATCTTCCATGATGACCAGTCGAAGCTGGTTGACCTCTGGTGGCATCAGAGATTGTACCAAGATGTGGAAGTACATCACCAACAATGCTCATCAATGCCTACTGTCGGCTTTTATTGAGCGAGTCTCTGCCGTTTGCGCTCGAGGCTAGTGTATACAACAAATCAATAGACATCACACCTGAACAACATTTCACGTATAGCATTCTCTTCTTGTGTCAGTCTCGTGGCAATCGAGAGAAAGACACAATATGTAACGGAATGCTATTCCTCTTCCGCCTTGCAATGCTTGACATACCATAGAGCTGAGGTATGCTTGCGTAAACTTGCAAACGGTTGTGAGACTGAGAAATGTCTCAGAGTGGACGTTGTAATGCTACAGTACTACTGCTACAGTGGGTATCGTGTTATAGTGTACAGGATCAGATGAGGGCAGCCCCCTTGAACATACCCTCTCTGACTTCTTTGACGATATCCTTTCGATCGTGCCGGCCGACCAGGACAATGCCGCGACCTCTTCGACCCATGCGTCCCACACGACCCAGTCGATGAATGAAGTCGATCGAAGTATGCGGCACATCGAATAATATGACATGCTTGACAGGTGTAGTGTCGATGCCACGAGAAGCAATGTCAGTCGTGACCAAGACACGAGTCTGAGCAAGCTTGCGCGTAGGTGTTGATATGTCAGTGAGCTCGCTAGGAGCAATCGCCGTGGTAGGAGGACTTTCTTTGCTAGGCATGGCGACACCAGTAAAAGCGGCGAGCACGTCCTCGTTCTGACGCTGATCGCTGTCGCGTGAGAAGCCATACGCATCGATGCCCTTCTGCTGAAGATATGCTGTGAGCGTGGCGGCAGTCTCCCTTTCATTGACGAACACAATGATCATCTTCTCTCGGTCGTCAGGATGCTCCACGGCCTCCTTGCCAATGTCCCAGATGACCTGGGCGCAAGCCAGATTGCGATTGCCCTGGTACGGGATCTTGTCGACATCAACAACTGACAATTGCACTCTTCGAGGAATGGCGTGCAGATTTGGGGTTGCTAGGCGCATTGTGTCGGGGTAGCGCTTCTTCAGGTATGCATCAAGAGATCGAGGGATCGTTGCTGAGCACAAGATGAGTTGCTTAAGAGACGGAGTCGCTCGATCGATAATGGCGCTTGTGGTAGGGCTGAAGCTGCGATCAAGCAGACTGTCAGCTTCGTCGATGACCATATATTGCACACGGCTGAGAATGTTCGGTGTCGTCTCTGCAATGCTCTGGATGAGATGTGGTGTAGTGACAACCACATCGACGCCTCCAGGTGAGAACAAACGTGACCTGATCACGGTTGGCGAGAAGGCTGCGCTTATCATAGCTGTCCGGAATTTGACAGTATGCGAGATGGACTTGAGGACTGCACCAACCTGTGTGACCAGTTCAGCAGTGGGCAGTAGTATCACAGCTCGCGGACGTGCCGCATCTGAGCTGAGTTCAACGTCCTTCGGGGTGGGTAAAGTGAATAGTCGTTGTCTCACCTTCTCTTGCATTCGAGTCTCCTTTCGTCTTGCTTCAGCTTCAGCATCAGCCTTATCTGCTGCCTCTGCACGTTTGATAGCATCCACAATGGGCAAGACATACGCCAGTGTCTTGCCACTACCAGTCTCTGCAGCAAGCAGATACTGCTGCATCTCGTCCTTGTTCGCTCCTCGCATACGCCTTCGCCTTGAACCGTCTCCTCGCTGCAGCAGCGCTGGAATCGCTAGTCGTTGGATAGGTGTAGGTGAGACGTCGAGGAGCCCTCCCAGCACTTGATTGGGGATGGCCTCTTGCAGTGCTGGTAGGAAGTCGAAAACATTGAAGGTATCTCGCTCGGCCAGTTGGTTCTTGATACGGGTCCTCTGCTCGTACGATACAGTGCTTAGTCGTTGCTGCATACGCAGATGTCGCATAGGGTCGTTGGGTTCGGAAGTCTCCTTCGTGTTCGTATGTCCACGAGTTTGGCGCTTCTGTTCAGCTGCCGATACTTGTCTTTGTGCGACAAGCGCTCTCGGGGGCCTCGTAACGTTCATCCCATTGAATGGCGACTGTCTGCTCTTCCTCTTGAGCCGTCCATCCGATCCAGTAGGTGCGGATCCTCTCGCAACTCGGTCAGAAAGGATCATGCGAGACGGCCTGCGCTTCTGCAGTGTCGCGGCACCTCGTGTGGTCTGCCATGGTAATATGAGAGGTCTTACGAACCGGCTGATTTCGCAGAAGGGACAAATGGACGATGGAAATAGTTGCATGCTTGATGTGATCAACTCCGTATGATGTCGTCTCCAAGAATTTGTTCAACCAACTCGCTATACCTGCCAGCAGCTTCGGACACGCGATCATATCAAGGTTTCGTTGCCCGTAGCAACGCAGCTGTGTGGAGAGTATTATGGCAGGCCACAAACCGCCCGCCTCTATAGAGCTCATCTCTCGCGTGTTGTGTGCATGTTTGCAGCTTCATCAACTTGACCACTTCGATTCTTTCATTGCTACGCTCTGCACAGCAGTTTTTCTTGCGACATCATCACACTGCGCGCAAGCAAGTGTCGATGTCAAGCATTCGCTAAACAATCTGCACTCCATTGCCAATCGCATTGCTCAACATTCCACGGCTCGGGACCCCATTCTTCGCAGCGCATTGTGTAGTCAAGGCTGAGTCTGAGAAGCTATTGACAATGCCTTCTGATGTATCTGTGAGTCTAGACAACCACCTTGCCAGGTGCAAGCGCTTCAAAACAACTTGCTGACATGGCCCGAAAGGTGCAGCCGCTGCGCATCAGCAAGAACACTCCTTCCTCCACGCCTCAGAAGATGGCGCCTTCTAATAGAGCATTGTCAGAGATCAGTGCTACGAGTATGAGACGAAACTCTCCTAGCTACAACCAAGCTACCAAGGTGGGCACAACAATAAGGATTGCAGAGCACCACTGACATACAACAGAAGATGATCGTTACGCGAGAAACTTCGCCATACACTGAGAACTCCCCGACAAAGACGAACACTCGAGACTTCTGGTCCAGCCGCGATCCACTCTCGCCAGCACGCCTTGATGTCGAGAATTCCTTCACAGACAGCCTTCGATCACCCTCTCCAGGCGCAGATGCCAGCCCAAAGCGCCGACCAAGTGTCGAGCGACTTCAGCAAGCAAGTCGAGTAAAGAATAGCAAGATCTTCGAGCTCGAGAACAAGGCAGCATATGACCCAAGCTGTGTGCCAGTCGTGGAACGACCAGCCGCCAACAGACCTACCAGCCACAGCTTTGCGAACAATAGCTTTACTCGCATGGACTCTCTGCGCAAGGAGAACAACCCTGTACGAACCTCTCCAGCGAAGGGTCACAAGCGCAGTGAGACTGAGATCAGCGTGCCAACACTGACACCGACAAAGCTAAGCTCTCCTGAAGGCCTCACCTTCTCTGATCGAGCTGCTAGTCCAGCGACAGGCTCTCCAACAAAGTCTTCCTTGTCACGAACCAGCCAGTTCAGTCTTCACAGCGCTATGATGGACAACAGCTTGACATGGTCTGACGAAGATCGATGCTCAACACCTCGTGCACTACATCGCCAGAACAAGAGTGTCACCTTCGAGACCGAACCACCCCTGATCCAAGAGTACGATAACCCGACACCAGAGCCATCGAACGACTCGCGTGATAACAGCCTCGAAGAGAACGAGTACTACGACGAGGATGACAGCTTCGATCGTGGCAGCTCTGCTGATATAGACGACAGCTTTGAGTCTGATCTGGAGAACACAGAGAAGACACCCGTCGATCTGCCATGGTCTGGCATCAATCCAGAAGAGCTGCGACGAAACCTTATCGATGACGAGGACGATGTGTTTGAGTCCTCCGTGCTGCACACTCGCCCAGACAACGAGTTCCGACGGAGTGTCAGTGTTGCTAGTGATGGCTCTTCACGACCACTTCCTCCACTGCCGAGCACGATGCGTCACCAGCTGCGCAAGAAGGAGAGCCACCGCCAGCTGCTGCACATCGAGCGCGCCGAATCGGAAGAGTTGATTGTGCGCAATCTCGACACAGGCGAGGTGAAGGAACTTCACGTCAGTATCAACGAAGGTGAAGTGCAAGATGAGTCTGTCGTTGCAGAACTTGAGGAGTTTGCACAGTCGCCTCGACGAATTAGCCGCGAAAGTATCCTTGCCAAGGTTCGCGGAAGCAAGTATGACTTCGACGACGAGACAGAAGATGAGACATTCGCAGACGCTACAGAGAATGCTCATCCAAGCTATGCTGAGCTAGCTCTTTACGACCCGGACCAGCCAGTTCAAAGCAGGGAGATTAGCCACGAAGATACACTCCACGCAGAAATCGTCGAGCCGGCTACAATTGAGACAGCTGTTGAAATCAAGATCGAAGAGGAAGCAGTCGTCGAACTGTCAAGCATTCCTGTCACCCCAGCTGTCGAGACTCTACCGTCGTTCCAGCTCGAGCGAGACTCCTCTGTCGTTCGCAATATTTCAGCATCTCCGAGCGAAGATGAAGAGAGCCGATATTCACCAACCGAGTCTGAGATCAACCAAGCTCAAGTGCCAGAGATTGCGCCAACACTCCACGCTGGCGAGAGTCTTGACGATGCGATGTCATTGTTGACCGTCAAGGACTACTCCGATAAGAAGTCATTGAGTTCTGGTGATCTCCTTGGCCTGCCACAGTATGACGGCGAAGATTGGGGTCTCGGAATGCAGGACTACTGTACACCATCACCGCCGGTCGCGCAGCTCGCACCAGAGGCGACGCCTGTCAACGCATTCATGGAAGCACCAATCATCATGCCGGAAGTATCCCTTGCAGCATCAGAACGCGTAGGCACTCCTGACAGTGTCATTCGACGCACGTCGGACGCAGTCTCTGATATCACCGTCAGCGCAATGCCCAATGCACCAGAGGTCGCACAACATGTCGAGGAACAACAATACGATGGTGTCCACCGACCAGTAAGCCCCGTGATCCCTGAGCGTAAAGCCACTATCAAGACAGGCGGTAAGCTCAAAGCACGTCCATCTGGCACACCCGCAGACTTCCAATCACTCTTCGCTGGGGAGGTCGATCTGGATCAGAATCCTATGCCAGACACGAAACATGCATCACAACTTGACCTCAGCCTGGATATGCCAGATTTCGTCAAGCAAGACGCTGAGCAGGATACAGGCGATATGCTTGGTCTCGACCAGGCTTTCGACAGAGTGATCCAGAATCAAACAGTGAGTACTTCTGATGCCAATCTCTATTGGTTGATCCCTAACCGTGTTGCGCAGAAGGGATATCTCACCCGTCAGAACACCAAGGTAGTCGTCGCTTCCACCAGGAACGTCTCCGGCGAGAGCAATGGCATCGCCCCGACTCCTGCACCCTCTCAAGCTAAGACGAGTCCTCGCAAGCCAAGCACTGAGCAACACTTCAAGGCCGAGCCATGGAATGGTAAGCAGCGAAGGAAGAGCCTACGAACAGCAAGCGCACAGCAGGGAAACAATGGGCCTGCACCTCCTCTTCCAGGTCAGCAGTCTGCTCTTGGCGTCGTCACTGAGGACCGCTCCCTGCTGGACGGCACTGATGCTGGAGAAATTGAGCGTGGTCGACTTTTTATCAAGGTTGTGGGTGTACAAGAACTCGACCTCCCACTGCCAAAGAACGACCGTCTCGACTTCAAGCTGACTCTGGACAACGGTCTTCACTGTGTCACGACTGGTGCACTCGAGCTCGGCCACAGTGCTTCAATCGGTCAGGAATTCGAGCTGGTCGTGCAAAACGATCTTGAATTCCAGCTGACCCTGTCTACACGACTCCCTGCTCCCGTCAAGCCTGTCGAGGAGCCTCTTACAGCACCCTCAAGCCCTACTAAGTCCTCCAAGTCGACCTTTGCGAAGTTCCTGTCGTCACCAAAGAAGCGCGCTGAGAAGGAACGTCAGGAGCGCGAACTGCAAGAAGCCGAAGAGCGACGCCGCAGAGAAGAGATCGTCAGGAAACGAGCGAGTGTCCGACCAAATGCTTTCGAAATGATGCGCGAACTGGTCAACAGCAGTGATGGCTCCTTCGCGCGTGCTTACGTTAACCTCTCCGAGCACGAAGAAGGATGCTTCGGTCGCAAACTTGAAGTCGATGTGCCTTTGTACAATGAGTGGGCTCTTGAGAAGGACGACGCAGTTGTCAGCTCGGTCCGCAGCAAACGTGGTGCCAACTGGGGCCCAGTGCGACGGCCTCCATACATCATCGGACAGCTGAAGTGCCAGCTTTTGTATGTGCCGAAGCCAAAGGACGCCTCGGACGAGGATATGCCAAAGAGCATGTCTTCAGCTGTGCGAGAGATGAACAAGGCCAGCGATGTGGTCGACGTCGCCCACGAGGGTTTCTTGAGCCAGCAAGGAGGTGACTGCGTGGTAAGTTGGTCATGAAGATGATCGTAGCTCGTAACTAACACCACTATAGCATTGGCGACGCCGTTTCTTCTCAGTGGTTGGCTCGAAGCTCACCGCATACCACGAACACACTCACCAGAAGCGTGCAGTCATTAACCTGGCAAAGGCTTCGAGGCTGGTCGATGACAAGAGCACTCTTGTTGCGGACCACACAGCAGGCTCAAAGGCGCGGTCTGGTCGACGAAAGTCAGCATTCGCCGAAGAAGATGAAGGCTACCAATATGTTGAGGAAGGCTTCCGAATTCGATTTGCAAACGGCGAGACCATCGACTTCTACGCCGATAGCCGTGCAGAGAAGGATGCCTGGATGACCACACTTGCACAAGTCATTGGCAAGCCAGATCAAAGCGCTCGCAAGGCAAAGTGGACTGACCTCGTTCTTGCACACGAGAAGACACATGGTGTCAGTGCCGCAGCGAAACCTGAGGCGACCCTCACGAGCACGACTGAAGTACGGGACTTTGTCGACGCTCCGCCACCGCCTTCCAAGGAGAGTGTCCGCAAGCCAGTTCCGACATCTACCAGTCCATTGAAGCGACCTGAGTCTCTTCCGATGGCACAATCGCCAGCCAAGCGACCCAGCACGCCTCCTATGCAACCACGAGCTGGTCACCGCAAGCGTGACGCGGTCAAAAGCATGATCTTCTAACGATGCCACAGATCGTGTTGGCTTATGATGAAATGACGAGGAGAAGTTCGTCATGATTGATGATCCTGCTTCTACAGGATGATGGATTTTCCTCTCGCAGTCTCTTTTCTCCTTGTGTCACTCGTCGGGATGGGTTGGTCTTCATTCGCGGCAGTCCAGGTGTAGAATAATGACCAAGAACTTTCACATACTTCATGGCTGTCTCACCTCACCTGCCTCTCTGCTCCTAACACTGCTGTTGCACCAGAATTGACCTGAGATGTCGCCTATGTCTCCAAAGGCCAGTCGCATGGGGATGACTGCTCCCTCTTCCAATGTCTTGGGTGGCTTGCCGATGAGGGCGCCCATACCTGAGGCAACCCAACCAGGACAGCATGAGTTGATCTGTACATCTGCGTGTTCCTCTGCGAGTATGCGAGTGGCGCCATTGAGCAGGGCTTTGGAGACGTTGTAGCTACGACACGGTACGCCGAAGCCAGAAGCCTCTTCTTCGCCCTTCGACACCGCAGACTGTTTCATCAGCTTGATGCTACTAAAGTTCAAAATCTTGCTTACCACATAGTCATTCGCAATACTCTCGAGCTCTATCAGAGACTTCGCTGTTCGAAAGCGCTGGCGAATAGGCTCATCGTAGACCTTCAGCAATGAAGCGATGGAAGATACATTGACGATACGAGCACCCTTGCCCATGTAGGGGATCACGCTTTGACACATCTGCAGAATTGTCAGACAGGGCAGGAGTGAGACGTCGACAAACTGACGTTGAGAGTGCCGTAGTAGTTGACTTCGAGTGTCTTTTTGGCGATGTCAACACTCGCCTCTCGATCTAGATTGATACCAGCATTGTTGATGAGTACATTGATTTCTTGCTGTGACTCGTCGACATTGACCGATAGGTCTTCGACGCTCTTTCGATCTGCTATGTCCAGCTTTCGATAGATGATCGAGCTTCTGGTGTTACTGGCCTTGAGGCCTAGATCATCTCCAGAGCGCGAGCAAGCATAGAGCTTCACGGCTGGAAGTGATGTGGATTTGAGTATCGCTTCACATATGGCTTTGCCGATACCACGGTTCTGTTGTTGGTCAGCGACGACCTGTTCCTTTTTGACGCACATACAGCACCTGTTACAATGACTCCGATAGGTTGAGACATGTTGCTGATTGTCAATAGCAGGTGTATTAGACAATCGAAGTCGTGACGTTGATAGAACTATCAACGGACGTCCGTGCGGCATGTGTTGGAATGGGTGACCACGATTGTTTCAAGCCTCTCTGTTGTAGAACTCTGCTCATGGAGGACTGGAAGCCTATCTCACGGAAGACTCAAGATGACTAGTGATTGATAGTCATCACAAGCACAGGTGCAGCACCATTATGCAATCACCTTGTAGGTCGTATTATGAATCGTACACTATCTCTAACAGTTCTATATCTCTATCAATGCTAAGTGTGCCTTTTAAAGGCCATAGGCCAGCTTCTTGGCCTCCTTGCCGACCTCAAGTGTTGCTTTGAGAGCCTCCTCGCTCCACGGCGCCATCTGCAGGAAACCGTGAGTAAGCTCAGGGTAATGATGCCAATGAACCTCAACCCCGGCTTTCTGCAGCTTGTTTCCATATTCGACACCAACGTCTCGAAGAGGATCAAAGCCACAGGTGAAGAGTGCAGCTTGCGGTACACCCTTTAGATACTCGTTCTTCTGCATGCCTGGACTGACGTACTTGTGGCTCGGCGGATAAGCCTTCTCTGGCGGACGAGGGAGATAGTGATCTGCGAAGCTGAAGATGCCGTTGCATTCAAGGTATAGGCCAGAATTGTTCTCCTCTGCGGCTGGAGTGTCAAATGGGACGCGCGATTCTGGATAGAGCAGGATCTGAGCATGGATGTTCTTCTTGCCCTCGTCACGAAGACGAAGCGAGAGTGCTTCAGTCATGTTACCGCCGGCAGAATCACCTCCACCAAGGACCAGGTCAGATTTGATACCTCGAGTAGCGCCCTCGGAACCTTGTGCCCATTCCACGACAGCGGCGTACTCGTCGAGCTGAGTTGGGAATTTGAACTCTGGTGCCAACCGATAGTCAATACCGATCGTCTATTGGGATATATCAGCTGTGGAAGGCCAAGCAGGATGCTAGACTCACGATGATCTCTGCGGCCTCTGCGACGAGTCTCAGGCCATTCTCGAACTCATCAACACTGCCTACGGTGTAGCCACCACCATGCATGTAGACAAGTGCAGCCACTTCCTTACGTCGACCCTCTGTATATGCCGAAGGGTAGAAGAGTCTGATTGGAATCGTACCATGAGGACCTCTTACAGCAGTAAACTCAACATTCCCAATGGACGCCTGCTTACTCTTCTCGAGCTTGTGGAAGCCAAAGACCTCGGTATGGTGTCTTCGCTCTTGGTGGAAGTCCACATCACCGCCAAGGTGTAGCTTCGGGTTGTCCTTGAGGAAAGCCTCGATGGACGGAGCGAGTTTGGTGCGTGTACCTGTGGTTGGAATCTCTTTGCCTGACATGTTTGTGGTAAGATACAGACGGCCACACAGGAACAGAACTTGGGAGATACACTTATGGCATCACGGCATACGCCGGATCTGAAGGTTTCTCGACCACAGCATTGCATCATGTTTGCTAAGCAACTCTGTGACATGCAGGACCAACCTCGACTGAAGCTCTCGACTAAAGATGTGACTAAAAGCGTGATAAGACTTACGATCTCGATGACAAATGATCTTCGCTGTACGGGCGACAATGTTCGTAAACAAACGATGGGCGTACTGCTGCCGAATGTGCGAAATTGTCGAAACCGATGAAGATGTAGTCCTCGTCAGTCTGTCGACATGGCTCGCGTGGTTTTGGTGGGTGAGTCAAGGAAGACCGGCTCATGACCGGCGACAATCGACAGTGCATCATGCATGCAACCGGGATAGAGCCAATGCCATCGAATGCGACAAGCTCTGCGGCGCTGCACATGCTTTGCGCCCTGCTGCAGTCTCGATAGTCCGATGTGTCGCCCAGCACGACCGCGCGCGCGCGTAGGAGAAATGGTGGTTAAGAGAGCTCGCAAGACGACGAACAGCCTTTCTGACCTGCATTCGTTGCAGCCACAGTGTCTCTGATTGGAGCAAACCGGCGGCATGGTAGGTGTGGATTAAAATGAGCAGTGGGCGGACCGTTATTTAGTCGTTAGTCTCTCTACTGTGAGAGCTTGAGCTTTTGCTTTGACCCAAACTGGGCCATCTCTCTCCCAGCCTCGCACTGCTGCTATCCATCCATCCACCCCATCCCGTGATCTCTGCCAAGCTTGTCTCTCCCGTCCGCCGTCGCGAGCTGCAACCGCAAGTCATCGTGACAACTGCAGTGTTACCTCCTTCGCATCGCACGCCTGGACAGATAGACGCTACACAACAGCTGGAGAATTGTTGCATTGTATCTGAACGGATCCCGCCGAGCAGCAACGGTAGCAGCGCCGAATCAAGCAAAGCACGCCCGAAGGAAGGTCTTGCCTTCTCGCATACAAGCACAAGCAACGATCACACTTCCAGCTACTCCTCTCAACTACCACCCTCTGGTCGCCATCACGACGCACTTGTCGCTCAGCACAATTCAAGCATCATAGTTTCGAATCGCACACTTCATCGGAACCACAACATAAGACTAGAACAGCACTGATCAGCCTCACAACCTCACACACTTCTTTTCTGCCGTTGCGTCTATAAGGCATCATAACCTCTTTGCCGCCAATAGAAGATCATCATTTTGATCCTACTCATCGCGCAACATCTACAATCGAGTTCGCCTGTGAGAGTGCAGGTCATCTGCCCATACAATGGCTTCGCAGGGCTTGACGCCCAACGATGTCTCAGGAGCTGGTAAGCATCATTGCAGAATGCATGTTATATCTCATGCGCTGACCATGCGCTTCTCATACAGAGCGAACAGTAGTCCCTCCTCCTCGATCCTCCTCCCGAGAACCCGCGCGTGTCAACGACCCGGCACAGCTCTCACTGACTAGCGACGCAGCCGCGCGATCAGCTTCAGTGGACCACGATACAGCCGCAAATGGCCCTCAGGACCTCAATAACGAGAAAGACGGTCTGGGAGGCAGGAAACGGGACACAAGCCGAGCGAGCAAGCGTTCTGCTCAAGCTCACACAGGTGCAACGGGCACTGGCGAACCAGCACCGCAAAGCCGAAGAAGAAGGGCGGCTTTCTCTCGTTCTTGAACTGTTGCTCTCGACCTGATGTTGACGAGATTGACTCGCCCGACTCTGCCCAGCCCTCGAAGACGCCAGTCAACCGTGCACAGCCGACGCGATCACGTATACCGCAGGACCAGCAGCCGCAGAACAACAGCGTGACTGACACTAGCGGCGACAGCAAGGACGTGATAGACGAGAAAGCTGCATATGAGGGCACAAGTAAAGCCACTGCCGACGAATCTGCCATGGTGCTTCCAGCAGAGCCAGCAAGCGCAAGCAACTCTGCTCCAGAGACGAGCGAACGACAGACAGGACAGCTTTCCCCGGGCGTATCTCCCATCGGCCCACAGGTCAGCGTACAGGCGCCTACGCCAATCCTACCACAGAGCGAGGAAGAGCAGCTCATTTCAGACCGCACGCCAGAGCAGGCACAACGAGACACGGACATCGAAATGACCGATGCTGGCCCATCGATACCACTGTCGACCGCAGAAGTCCCAGCTGTGCCCGAGGCCGAGTCAAATGAAGCACAACCTCGAAAGTCGCAAGACAGCTTACATCGTGTCGATCTCCCACCACCTCCACCACTTGCTGAAAGGCAGGCTCAAACCTCAAATGCGGTCGCTGTCGCTCAAGGTCAAGATCCTAGCGTTGCTTTCAGCCCGGAGCCTGCCCGCAAGTGGCTGCTGCCATCGATCAAGACGGATATGAGAGGTCGCAAATGTTTAGTGCTCGATCTAGACGAGACACTCGTTCACAGCAGCTTCAAGGTATGAGCCGTCCCGTCACATCGTCGTAGCCTCCACTAATTACCCTACAGATACTACACCAAGCAGATTTCACCATTCCTGTCGAGATTGAGGGACAATATCACAACGTCTATGTCATCAAGCGACCAGGTGTTGATGAGTTCCTGCGACGAGTCGGAGAGATATATGAAGTCGTGGTCTTCACAGCATCCGTCTCCAAATATGGCGACCCTCTCCTCGATCAGCTAGATATATCTGGCTCGGTGCACCACCGTTTGTTCCGCGAATCTTGCTACAATCACCAAGGAAACTACGTCAAGGACCTTAGCCAAGTCGGCCGTCCTCTGGAAGAGACTATCATCATCGACAACTCCCCTACCAGCTACATCTTCCATCCCCAGCACGCCGTGCCAATATCCAGCTGGTTCTCCGATGCCCACGACAACGAGCTCCTCGACTTGATCCCTGTTCTAGAAGATCTTGCTGGCGACCAAGTACGAGACGTCAGCTTGGTTCTGGACGTTGCGCTGTAAGATGCAGCATCAGACCGGAGACAAGCAAGTTGTGCTCAAAAAAAGTGCCGAAAACATGAAAATCATCATTCGATACCCCCTGTTAGCGTTCAAGGCATTTCCGTTGCAGATCCTCGGGCATCATATGCTTCGCGATTATCTTCGAGAGGCTATCGCAGTTCTCAATCTGTCTCACACAACCCCTACTGAACACTTCCGATAGTGGAACTACGACCTGTACAAATGGAGAGGAGCATGCCTGCCTCTGTCGAGCTATGAATATACTTACCAAGTACTACTCCCCCCGACAGACTCTAGCCATGCCATGGGCGATACATGTCAGCCATTGGATAGCAATGCCACTTGCTCCCATCGCTGCTCATGCACGATCTTGGACTGCTAACTCATGGAGTTTTGCGCTTGCGTCCAGGAGATGTGAGGAACTGTTGTAACTTACAGTGCAACCACTTCAGGACGGAAGCCCCATTCACTCCACACATAACACATGTAATCAAGTATTATAATTTACCCTCTGGTGTTGTGATTCCACATGCAGTCAATCGTTGCATCACATGAAGCGTTGTGCCCGCTCCACATATTACCTGAACCTGTCACCTCACCTCTGAACACTTTTGAACATCGCACACCACCTTCCTCCGGAGCGAGCGTGTCGCGATGTCGAGCGAGACCGCTACACAGAATCCGCTGGTGTCCAACAAACCTGCGGAGACATCTCTCACGATACAGCTACACCCTCTCGTCCTCCTCACCATCTCAGACTACATCACAAGACACACACTGCGGCGTCAACAAGGCCCGGTCATAGGAGCGGTCATCGGTCAGCAAAATGGCCGTCACATCACACTGGAACACGCATATGAGTGCTTACTTGCCTCGGCGAGTGCTGACGGCAAATATCTCTTAGATCCGGCGTTCTTCGAGGAAAGACTTGAGCAATACAGAGAGGTGCACAAAGAGCCACAATTAGAGCTGGTAGCAATATTCATGCTTGGTCCCAGCGCAGGGCCACAGCCAGAGCATCTGCCAGTGCTGCAGCAAGTGCAGAAACTCGTTGGCTCAGATGCGGTGCTCCTACTTCTCTTCCACCCAGAGCAGGTTGACCAGCAAGATGGTGGAAAGCTGCCGCTAGCATTGTACGAGCCAGTCACAGAGGGAGCACAATCACGTTTCTTGGAACGTCCATTTGATGTGGAAACAGGCGAAGCAGAGATGATCGGTGTTGACTTCGTCGCAAAGGGTGGAGGCAATGCCAGTGCTGTCATAGACCAGGCAGGATCGCCATCGGCAGAGTCATCAAAGAAAGCTAAGAGCAAGGGCAAGGCAAAGGATGGCGAGGATGGTGGAAACGAGACAGCCCACACTCTGTCTGCTGAGGACGAGGAGTTGATATCCTCATTGACCGCGAGATCAAATGCTATCAAGATGCTCAATCAGCGACTGCAGCTCATCCAAGCATACCTCTCTTCTTTGCCGGCAAGCATCCTTACAGACGCAAAAGAGACGGCTCCTGCTCCACCGGACACGAACTTCGCGTTACTCCGAAGCATTAATGCTATGCTATCACGACTCCCTCTCCTGACACCAACGAATGCAAGCGAAGCGAATGTCCAGCAAGCAGCTTTGAGTGGACGCCAAGATGTGCATCTCACCTCCCTTCTCGCGGCACTTACACAGACCGTCTCAGAGTCGCAAGGTCTTGGTTCACGATTCCAGGACGTGCAGCGGGAACGAGCAAGCAAAGAGCGTCCTGTCAATGCTCGCGGCGCAGCACCGGAGATGGACATGAGCAGGTCGTAGTACGTCCAGCCTCGTGGGTTCCAAACAAGCCGAGTGTTTGAATAAGTACGTCACAATGAGAGACATGAGATATGAGAGCGAGAGTACGTGGTACATACTCATGTATAATACATAGGCCTAGCATCAGTAGGCAAATTATGACAACCTTTAGCATCAGAGTCGCAGGTGTTGAGCTTCTTCTGAGGCACTTCGTGGTTGTGATTGCAAACAGAAGCAAGACAAGAGATCGTGCCACTCTTTTCGGCAGCTGTGATGTGTTGTCGATTCGAAGGTGCGAAGGCAATGGTTTCGTTCAGAGGTGCCCCATTGACTTCTCACCGTGGTCATGACTGATAGTCTGATGGTTGCAGAAAGAAGCTGCCAGGTGTGTCACTGCCACCTCAGGTGAATGCTTGGCATTCGTTGCCGAAAATCGAATCGTGTACATCATCTAGCATGGCGCAGAGCTCAGCATCGGTGGTCTCGTCAAGCTCGGTGTTGTCAGTGTCGTTGCTGGAATCGCTGGCGCTGTCGCTAGCCTGTGAAATCAGGGTATCATCGTCGTCTGAATCGTCCCAGTCGCCGATCCAGGTAGTGCCAGAGGTCTCGATTGCAACATCCCCATCTGTGACCAGTCTTGACTCCCAGCTCTCGTGGCCAATGACATCCTCTGGCTTGAACTCGTTACGAAGCAGACTTGTTGTACGTTTGGTGTGCTTTCGTGACTGCCAGCTCATCTGACGAGGAGTGGACCTGGTTGGCTGTGTTGCCTGGCGACGAGGAAGATAGCTCTCAATGCGTTCGAACAGCATGGTCTTCCAGGCCTCTAACTCTGCAAGTTCGTCTTCCTCGTACTCGCCGATCATGCCAAGTCGTCGAGTCTCGACTTCGAACTCAATCTTGGTCTTGAACTGTGTCGAGTAGCAGCTGCTACACTAGAATACTGTCAATAACTGGTCTTGAAGCAACGAGGCTCGATGATGACTTGCGAGTCCTACGATGTCTCGAGCGATGTATGCATAGCTCATGCATGCTCTCCAGCGCTTGCCAGACCTAGAGACGCCGCCCTTCTGGAATCTGCACGTCGAGAGTCGGCATGCGATCTTGTGGCCGCAGTCAAAGTAGAGATCGTGTTGCTTGCACATTGTGAGCCTTGCTTGTGGTAAATAGTTGAAAATGTGCTGTATGGAGACCTCTCGTGAGTGATTGAATTGTTCGAGCTCGTCAAGGAATAGATCATTAACCAGAGAGATGTCTATAGAGGACAGCAGTCAATGGCCAGACATATGTTTTCACAAGGTGATGTTCTCGCAGGTGATAATCTGCAGTGGCTGGGAGGAGTGATATTCACGACGCAGGTGACCTTTCTGGTGGCTGATCATGCGAGTCTCGGCAGAAGTCTTCTTCCAAGACGAAGAACTCTTTTGCGATGATAGATGTCGTAGTGAACGTATGAGTAATACCATGAATGTTGTTGCTGTCTGCTTTGTGGGGCTCAGTAAGTCGTGCCTTCCTGTCTTGTGTTGATATTGATCAACCACTTTCTAATCCACGGCATCGTACGTGCAACACACACGATGACTGGTATAAATGCTCTACAATGGTGAGTGTACTGACGATCTGTCTCTTATATGTTCAATCAACAGACAGCTGATTTGTGGCAACCGCGAAGACAAAACAACGCAATAGCGCGAACTGAATGAAGCGAAACAAGAGGCTCGAATACAGGAGGCAGTGATACCTTACCATCCGCAGGAATGAAGTCTCACCATAGAATTGACCTGGATCAGCACTGCTCGGATCAATGGCTTCGATCCTCTTCATGACGACTCGACGAGTGATCCTGCTGGGCGTCGTGTCATCACAACCGAGGGCAGAAAGACCTCCTTGTGGACACAAATGATGGTGCTGCACCAAATCTCGATCTGAGGTCCGAAGACAGCTTCCCACTTCGTTACGCCTCAGATCGAGCAGGACTTAGCAGTAGCAGGTCGCCTTTGACCTATGTTGATCTCAGGATGATGCTCACATACTCTCTGACTGCCGCCGAGGGAGGAGTCGCATGTCACCATATCTTGCACAGCCGAGTTGTGCCGCAAAGCAGCAAGATGCTTCGCCTCGTATCAGATCCATTAGATCACCTCTCTGTGCGAAGCTCTCAGCCTACCACTGAACGCTGGATCGCACAAGAGACAAGCCATACTCAGTGGCACGTCCTACGCGCCCAGACCGTGGATCTGTCATGAAGCAACGCGCTTTTCAAAATGGAGTTCCGGCTGTTGTTGTCTGCTGCAGCCGCTGAAAGCTTCTCGGAGAAAGGTATCGAACCTGTCACGCTACAAGCCGGCCAGGTAGCTCAAAGCAGAGAAGTCATGTGGCTCGCACGACACCATGGAGCGGGCTTTCACAGCAACAACGAGCAGGGCCAGCCATATGCCTTCGAGCTGCACCTGCCAAAAAATCTTCTTGGCAAGATGAGGATGCTTGAGGATGTTTCGGGCTCGACGTCTATTTTGAGAACAGATGGTCATTGGCTTTGGGGCCAACACTAATATCTCGCTTGTGCAGGACGGTCGAACAAGGTTTCTGGCGTCGGGCGCATGAAGAAACGGTCAAGATGAGCTTCAGCATGGCAAAGGAAGATCTGCTAGGCCACACGGTCTCTTCGACTGCCACATCACAAGTCAGGAGGATGCCGTGCGAAGCGGCACGAGTCCACAACGATACTATTATATCTCAAGCCATCTCACGCCATCACCACGGTTTGTAATAACTCTACCTCGTCTCGGCATCCCTCACCCTGGCTCACGCATCATGCAACTCGGCGACTTGTGTTTCAGCGCTGGTCTTACGGTTTGTTAGCTGCTTGATTTCAAGTACTGACTTTTGTATTGACCCTTTGAGCACTGACTGCATGCGTTGGATCCCCTTCTAAGATCAACACCCATCGCACCACCTGTCGTGCTTCCTCAGCGCGTTGGCAGGAAGTGGTAACTTCACGGCCAAAGACTCTCTCTTTCCACCACCGTCCGGTCCACACCCTCTGGCTTCATTGGCATATCTTACATCCCCAGCTTGCCGACGAGCCTGTGAGCTCTGAGATAGTCAGCATCATGCCGAAGTTCTCCATCGACATTCCAAGGCTGGTGGGTGTGCCTTGCGTCGGGAGGCTCCTAGCTGACAGACACCACAGATGTCTACCAAGAAGGTCGAACGACCGTCTAAGGACCGGCGACTAATGCTTGTGGACTCTCCTCCACCCACACCGAAGAGCGTGCGACCACCACTGCCGATTGACGTTGAAGCAGCGCTTCGTGCCGTTTGCACGCAGATCTTCAATGACTCGACTAATGCACCCCTGCCTGGAGTCGATCACGACCTGATCACCTCGTTCTGGCGACATGCAGATGCTGCAGCGGACGCGGTGCCATACAGACAGCCAGAGACCCAGGCCAAGTCCATCTCCACAGAGCCACCGAACGTACTCAAACAGGATGTCAGCTCACCTGCTGTGCTTAGAGTTGACAGAGTCATGGCCAGCACAACAGAGCCAACGCACTGGCGATCGAGGTCATCTACTAGTGGCCAGCTGACAGCGACTTTGCCCAGGAACATGCAGCGTCGTCGACCTCTTCCAGGCGGACGAGGCGATTCCATCGACACAACCTATTCCGGCGCACAATCTGATGCGACAGACGACCATAACGGCTCAACAGCGCTCACCTCGGCCGTCATTACACCTCTAAAGGGCTCAAAGAGAACCTCAGCACATGGACTTCCGGCTCTTCCTGATCTCGATCCCACGGTGTTCAACAAGGCGAAGCAATGGCAGTCTCCAGATGCTCCCGCGTGGCCAAAGTTACGCTCGCCAGCTTTCACGACATTTCAATCAACTACTCTTACCAACCATAACACTCCTACCGAGCCGCCCATGAACTCAACATCGTCCCCACAGCCGCCTCCACAGCGTCCTTACCATCAAGCACACAGCCCTGCCACAGAGAGTACCACAGTACCAGCCTCCGAAGGTCAATCTGCACAGTCAGAACGTGCTGCCATGGTGGAAGCCCAAACTGAACGTTCTGGACGAACCACCTTCCGAGATCGTGCTGCAAGTCGAGCTAGAAGTCTTTCGAGGGGCCTGCGAGAATACCTGCGACCTAGTTCCAGACGTGCGCAACACGAAGAGAACGAACCAACTCACGAGCCGGCTCAAGGCTGGGTGCAGAATGCGACGAATCGCATAAAGGATCTGACACGACCTGGAACATCCGACAGGAATATCAACATGAATCTCTCCAAGCGTGGCCGTCGACTGTCGAGGGAATCGTTCACTTTTCGACGCAGGACTAGCGTAGATCAGCACGGCAACTATTCACACGCAGATGTACTTGGTCCGCCTCAGAGAACGTTGCATTCTGCCGTCAAACACACCAGAGCGAGCCAGAGTATTGAAGCACTGGTAGCGACAGGTACTATCGATTTGAATCGTGAGCTTCCTCCTCTGCCAGCGATAGGAACGTGGGAAGGTGACGGGCCTGGAGACCACGTTGAGGCCGAGCCCACGTCCTTGGTGTCGCCAATCGTGCTAGCCAAGGGATTGGAGACCACAAAGACGGTCGTTCTCGAAATGCGTCCGCCGTTAGACGGTCCCTCATCTCCGTGTCTCATCATGTCTGCCACGGCATTCCCAGGAGACTTCGAGTACTACGAACCTCTTGATACTCAGTCACCAATTAGCGAATCCAGCATCAAGGAGTTCCGCACCAACACCGCTCTGTCGAGACGCAGTATCCATTCAGTCGCGATATCGACGTTCGAAGGAGAAGATGACGACGATGATATAGCTCTCGAGTCTCCCAAAGTTGCGAAACTCCTCAATCGTCTCTCGGAGCCGGACGTCCGTCCACAGCTCGTTCACAACAGACGGCCAAGCGGATCTTCTAAGGCGACGTCAAGGGCTAGTTCGAGGCGGATTTCCAGAGAAGCTGCAGAACACATTCGAGAGATGCCGGCAATGCCTCGAGCCATTCCAGCTGACGTGCCACCAAAGCCGCAGCCTGACGAGGACTCGCCAGCTAGCGATGAGTACAATACAGCGCCCGAGCGTCACTCTGTTGGTTCGACCACTACCCAAACGGTGATCCTGCTTCCCAGTAAGACCAAGAGTCGATGGTGGAAGGCTGGCAAGGGCAACAGGAAGAGTGACTGGATGGCTAATGTTGAGCATAACCGGAGTTGCAGTGGAACCATCTTGATTGATGATTGTGCGAGCTCGCCCGTAATCAGATACTCTTGATGTATGATTGAAGCAGCTCAACGCATGTCGGTGCTCAATTGTTCCTGACGTGCAGCTCTATGCTTGTCAATCGTCAGATACTCCCGGTGCATGACCGACGCAGTGCAACACGCGTTAGTGCTCAGATAGTCCTGATGTATGACCAAGGCAGCTCAACACTCTTTGATTTCTGGTGGGTTTGAACCTAATGGGGCTTCTCGTGCGCTCGTGCAACCAAGTAAACTCCCAAATATGCTCTCAGCCCTTGTCACAGAAGATCGAAAACCGACCCAGGTCCACTGCATCAACACTCCGCAATGGCTTTATCGATCCTGTCTCTCTCGGCAGGGAAGTATTCTCGCACGACCAGATATAGCTTTTCGCTCTCGCGTTCTCCCAGGGCTTTACAAGCTTCGGCAGTGTGATCGTAAACCCGTCCAAATTGTGGAAAAGATGGCATAACCTCGTCTTCCGGCTGGCGTTCGTCATCCTCACCCATGCCAATGTTCTCACGCAGCATGTTGATACTTCTCTCGCCCCAGAACTTACACTCGTCGTACTCTTTGAGCTTGAGGTATACCAGACAGGTACAAGCTACAAGCTCAACCCGTAGCAGCATCCTTACTCCCTGTCCGTTCTTGCCTCTGTATGGGTCTTCTCGCAGAATCTGTCCGAAGTAGTGATCTCCATATACTTGACGCGTTCGACCCTCCACGATGATGTGCATTGCCAGCCACGCCTTCTTGTATTGCTCCAGCGCAGCTTGATAGTGTCCGGCCTGCATCTCAGCCATGCCGTCGAGCTTTGCCTTCTCCGCCTCTCGCAAACACTGGTCGGGACTCTTCAGTGGTGCTGATTGTAAGTCTCGCAACTCTTTCGTGACCGATGAAAACGGCCGTAGCTCTCCTTTGATCACACTAGAAGACAACCTCTTGACTTGACCAAATGGCAGCAGCAGCTTGCGTTGCAGTGCCTTCGATACATGCTTCTCCTCATAGTCCGGCGTATAGGGATCGTGCAGCTCGAGTTCGACGCTGAGGTTCTGGTTTATGGTGTACGAGAGGTCCGAGTAGAACCACTGCTCGGTGAAACGCGGCAGATCCGCAAGATGTATGACGAATTGTGATGCTCGGCTCTCTTCCTGTCGATACATGGGAGCATCGATGGTCACCGTCATGTTGGCAATGTGAAACTTGTCGATCTCGCCGTCGCTGAGCACGACAGGCACCTGTTGTCTGTGCACAACATACTGCATCGTCTGCTCCCATGGCGTCCTGATGAGTACGAATGCGTTCAAATCTCGGAAAACCTTGCGTGACTCTTGGTAGATCTGGCGGTTGATGCGGTAGAGGACAAGTGCATGGTCGAAGGCATATGATTTGGATCCGTCATCGTCGTTGGTGACCGCATTGTTGCCGGGCGCGAGGATGTGGGTATAGATCTTGAGGCGAAGCTCTGCAGGGAGAGCCAGGAGAGGTGAGCTGCTAGCCATTGCTGGCTTGTGAAGGTGGTTAAAAGTGATGGAGATGAAGTGTGCTTTTGATGAACCGTCTCGCTCCTGGTCGAGCGGGGTTTCAATGGATGCGAATAGACTGACTTACGCTTCGATAATGGCACGGTTCGCAGGCATTGTGCGAGGTGGCAGTAATCCTCTTCCCGAGGCAAGGGTTGTGATGAGTCGTGCGGGAGGGCTGCTCGTGATAACTACAAGTCGCTGTCAATGAAGGCGATGGGAGCTTAGGATGGTACTGCGCTGCGCTTCGTTGCGAGCAACACTTTGTGTGAGCGAGTGCTATCTAACTGCTCCCCTTGGAAGATGCGAAGGTGCCGTTAGCGAAAAAGACTGCTAGTTGGTCTGGGCACGTGTAAATGATCAAGCTGCCACGAGATGGTATGCAGTTGATGATAAGGAATAGTGCCTGAAGAGACGAAAGAAACGTCTCGTCGAAAATTTTGAGGCAACTCAACTGCGGTCGTGGTGCACAGACCTGCGAGGCAACAGAGGTGACAACACAACACTGCGACCCGGCACCATCAACGTGCACACATTCGACGAGGCCTGAGGTCAGACACTTGGCAGAGGGCAATCCGGGCTTCGGTATACATCTCGTGATCTGTTAACATCATGCAAAGTCTGAGGGTATATGTGGTACGACGACATCATCTCTCCCTCGATAAAACTGGTCTCTGCTTGCTGTAGCTCTAGGCTTTGTCCGGATCAGCAAACTTGCGAGCAGCAGCAGAATCCTCGAAATGGTAGAGCTGAGGCATCGGTTCTCCCTTGCGGAACAAAACCCATCTTCTGAACCACCATGGGAACATCTCAGTACCTTGGAACTGTGCATGGCGTCGAGTAGTAACGCCAAAGACGTAGTCAAGCTCCTCCAAAGTTCGTTGCCTAGACACAGTCAGTTAGTATTGATGATTGAGCGGAGGATATCTCCTGGTACTCACTTTGTCTCAGGCAGAAAGAAGAAGATCAGGAAGAATGCTACGACATTCAGTCCAGCGTAGAAGCCGACAGTACCGGTTGGTGTGAAGACTACCAGCATTCGAGGTAGGGAAATGGTCAAGATTGAAGCCCAGAAGTCTGTGAGTGTCAGCATCAGTCTTTGACGACAACGTCCTGAAGAACTCACTATTGGTCGCCACAGCCCAGGCCATTCCAACTTCTCTGTGGCTCAGTGGAAAGCATTCTGCGCTATAGGTAAAAGGCACTGGTCCTTCGCCCGGCGAGTAGAAGGCAGCAAAGATGAAGATGAACAGCGCCACGAGTGGGAGACGAGCTGAGCTGTCCTGGCTGATCAGCAGACACAGGCCAGCAGCAAGCAATGACCATGCCATGTTAGGGAAGGTGAAGTTCAGCAAGCCACGTCGTCCAAAGGTGTCGATGGTGTACACAGCCGGCCAAGCGAAGAGGAAATTGACCAGTCCAAAGCCGAAGGACACCAACAGTGAGTCTCGAACGCTCAAGCCGGCCGTGTGGAAGATGGTCGACGAGTAGAAGGCGATGATGTTGATGCCGCACATCTGTTGTGCTATCATGACAATACCGGATGCTTGCGTGGCACGCCTGACACGAGGAATTGTGAAGAGCTCGACGAAGCGGGTGAAGAAGTTGCTCTTTGGCGAAAGTCCTGCTTCTAAGATCAGACGCTCTTCCTGGTCGAGCTGAGCTTGGATGTAGTAGACGTCGCGGGCGGCTTGTAATGGCGAATTGCGCAGACGGACGAGCGACTTGTATGCGTTTGCTGGTCGGCCCTTCTTCAACAGCCATCGAGGAGATCTAGACGAATGTCAGTCTGAACATATACATCAACAGATGTGAAACCTTACTCTGGAGTGAACCAGATTCCGATGACCAGTGGCACAGCAGGAATGAAAGCAGACCCGAGCTGCAAGCGCCAAGCGATATCTCCAACCTGAAACACGATCAAATTCGCGCAAAGACCCAAGAAGATGCCAAAGGCCGTCCACAGCTGCCACGACATCACCAGACCACCACGGATGTTCGCTGGAGCATTCTCAGCTGAGAACACCGGTACTGTGACCTCCTTCAAGCCCATTCCAATGCCCAACAAGAAACGACAAGCGATGAGCTGACCATAGTTCTGAGTGCAGGCGGAGCCAATAGGTGCGAGAAGTGAGAAGATTGCTCCAAGGAAGATCGTGCCACGGCGGCCAAGCCAGTCGTTGAGAGGGTCTGACAGCCAGCCTGCGAACACGGCAATCGTCATGTATGGCATTGCGTTCACAGCACCAATGATCCAGGAGTTCCTCTGGCATTCTGCATCGCTAAGACAAGGATTTGGTCCATCCATGCTGTCAGAGATGCCGAAATTAGCTGGCCATGACAGATTGGCTCCATTGCTGCCCTCTACATTCACGTCAGCATGTACACACGGTGTCTTCTCAAGCTTCTACTGACCTTGATCCCAGCCTTGGATGGCTGCAGCAATGGAATTGAGAGTGATGGTGAAGTAGAGGGCCCAAGGGTGTTTCCAGCGGTGAGTGATCTCTTCTCGCAAGATCTGCCTGTCAGCATCGTCCAGCTCAGAAATGTTCTCGAAATCGCCAGGACTCTGAGCGACGAGAGCACCCTTGCGCAGCAGAGGCACCTCATTCTCCATGCCGTACTTGCGAGCGAAGCTGTCGACATCCGCCATGAGCTCCTCCCTCGGAATGCCAGCCAACGGGTTCTTGATCTCGCCAGTGGTGTTCTCAGTCATTGCGACCACGCTCTCCTTGCGGTGGCCACCCTTCTCATTGCCGAGGCCATCACGGTGTGAGACTGTGCCCTTCTGGGCGTCAACGATGTCGCTGCTGATGCGTCAGTAGTAGTACGATCCAAGAGTAAGCTCAGCCTTACTTTCCAGTCGCCGCCATTGTTCACGATATTGAACGCATGCGAGTTTGGGTATCTGCCAGAAGCAATCGATGTTAAGATGATCTCAGCTCAGCAAGGTGGAGTAAGGTCAGCTACATATACACCCGAAGATGAAATGAGGAGGCTACATCCGCAGCATGACATGAGCGGCACACGGCGCACAGGAAAAGCTGAGACGCTGATCGCTCGCTACAGCAAACTCGAGGGCCAGGATGAGCACACGACATTGGTGCTGCAGGCAGGGCATTGATGTGGCGTCGTCTTACTTTCGAAGGCCGCAAACAGTCTCTGGCTGCGAGCAATGTTGTGCTGAACATTCCGCAGCTCCAATATGCCGTGGTATGCGATCATGCAACAAACAGCCTTGAGCACTTGGGAGCTTCGTTCGTGGGCACCCTGATCAAGCTGACAGGAATTCGTTGTGCTGCGTGATCGTCCTCCTGAGCAGCACAGACACGGCGTTGATCCTTGAGGCCAAATTAGCGATGCATCATGTACCATCGTACAGCACAAATGCAGGCGGCCCCTCTTGGGCTCGTGCTTGTGCGCAGCCTCATCGCGGAACCATCTTGATCTGATGAAATCCCACGGACTCATATGCAATCGATGTTTTCCCTCGAGAGTGGCTGTTGTCGCCGGTGATGCCAAAGAACGTGGTATACAATACAGGAATGTGGAGTTCTCCGTTAGAGCTCCTCAACCAGGAATCCAGGGTCCATGACATTGGATGAGGTGTTCCATTGATGCTCATTGGCAGGGCTCCGCCATCCTTCAAGAAACCCACCAGCAGGCTATACCCTGCGTTAGGTTATCTGACCATATGCTTGGGTCGTACAAGATTATGACGAGGCCTTGGCTGTTTGCTGCTCGAGGTGAGTAAGCCAGACTCCGGACAATGTCGGGTGGGTAACGTCGACAGACATTCTTTGCAGCACTCTTTGACGAAGTTGATGCTGGTTGAACATCCTGGTTAGTCTTCTTGCAGACTGCGGACGAAGCATCCCTGCGATGACGAACATCCATCAGGAAAGCTGTAGCTGGCAAGAAAAGACCGCAGGTAGCAGCGATCTGCATCAGGGCACGACGCCCTGATCCTCAGGCTGGCCATACGCATGATCTTGCAGGTCATGTGCAAGTCACGATGTTGGTATAGTAGGTATCGATCACGCATCTGCACTGATGCTAGCTTGAAATCCAAGCACTGCCGCATTGTATGCATCGAGCTTGACAGCGCCAGCATCCCAGATCCTGATGGCATTGATCTCGATTGTCTTCGAAGGTGGGACTGCATACTGGGACGCTGCCGAAGGTCGCTTGGAGATCTTTCGACGCTGCACGTAACCGATGATGTTGATCCACGCTCCGACTTCGACGTGTTCATGTGTAAGGCTTTCTAGGACGTTCTGGACGTTGACGATGATTTGTGGAGTATTGTCGTCGTCATTGAAAGGGTTGTTTCTGACCAGGAGCTGGCCTGCTGTAAGGTCATAGTGGTGCACGCTTCTAAACGATCAGATCTGTCAAGTGTACACGCCTGTGACATACCAGCCTAGAAATCTCACCTTCGAGCTGCGCGCTACAGTCACGAGCTGGTGCAAGAGGACAAGTCGGGTTGCCGTGGGATCGAATATGTTCATTGTGGTTGCAGTGTTGTTCGTGAGTTCTTGCATGTGTTTGAGCTAGAGGACGTCGGAAAGTGCGTATTTACAGGGACGTATCGGCATTTCTTAGCATGTATGATGGCTTTCTGCTTTCCAGACTTCACCATCAGGCCGGCTTGTCCGTTGCAATAGCAGAGGCAACAAGCGTCGCAAGAACCTACCACGTTCCTACAGGCCAGCAGATCTCCCACAGCCAGTCATATCGACGAGATTATACGGTATCTCCACGACGACGATCCCATGCCTCCTCCATGATACTCTGAAGGGCAGATAGGGCTGCCACCATCCATTCCGCTACGCAGTATGCCATGTAAAGCGACGAGAGTACTCACGCCCTTCAACAACGCCCTCAGCTACCACTGAAGGCTATTACGTTCTCGAATCTTCATGGCGTTCAACAGCAACCACAATGTCCCGCCTTGGAGGAACCCTCAGTGATGCTGTTGTCACCTAGCTCGCCCGCACAACATGCAGTGTGATAGAGAGCTTCACATCAACAGGCGCTGATGAACGAGAGCCAACTGACAAGCGCCAAGCCGCAATCATGCAGAGGTGGGAGAGCATCCTGTGCCTAGCTCGATACCATGATACCGCGACAGAGAGGACAGTATCTGCGGCCCGGAATCGTGAGCTCGTAGCGCTCGTGACGACATCACCAGATGAATAGTGATGGAGTATGGTATACAGCATGCCGTGTACACATCAACGAGGTCGGTGTGTTGTTGTTCTCGCTACAATCTCGCCCCAAGACCTAGCTTCCAATGATGCAAATCGTCAGCTTAACTACTTGTTCTTGATCGCCTCCCAATCTGACCTCAGCATCGTCACACTGTTAGTACAAATAGAGTGATATACGTCTCGTAACATACTCCAAACATCAGTGTGTCATACCATTCTCCCGCTGAGAAACATGTCTGCCTTAGTCGGCCTTCTTCGACGAATCTGCTGAACCTTATGAGCCCTGGACAGGTTTCTAGCGGGCAGGGGAAAAGGACTTACATCTTGCGGTACAAAGCAATGGCAGATTCGTTGAGCGTATAACAGACGAGACCCATCCGATGCAGACCAAGCTCGTTGAAACCATACTCGAGCGCCCACTTCAGGACTTCCGTGCCGTAGCCTTTGCCACGATTTTGTGGATCGTGAAAGCCCATGCCCAGGTTGCAGGCACGGTTTTTGAAATCAAAGCCTTGGTTCTGGAATGATATGACGCCTATCATGGGCAATGGCGTTGAGTGCTCCACTCGAGTGAAGACGGCTGGATTGTAGTCTTCTGGCTTATGGCAGACTGCAAATCTTGGCAGTTCGTGACTCGCTCGTGGTTTTGTCAGTGCTTTGACAAGATCTTCGCCAACTGGCGCCAAGGCAGAATTACTGCTGTAGCGCAGATAGTGAATTTGATTGAGTCCTGTGCAACGCATCGAGTTAGCTGTGCATCTCTTGCGAAGAAGTCGAAGCTGGTGGTGCTGGTGAACGTTCTGACCATGTCTTAAAGCTTTTCCATCGGACTCTTCCATGCCACGAATGATCAATCTTTGCGTCTCAAACATGTTCGCCGTTTTATGCTTGGCAGGGGAGAGGTCTTGATAGTCAGCTGCGGCTACAGGCGAGAACGCATCCTTATACGAGTGACTGCCGATTGGATTTGAGTTGTAGATAACGGCATGGGAAATACGAACAGCCCCACATCTGTTTCGATCCTGTCGTGTAAATACTCTTGTGTCGCCGACACCAGACAGCTATCGTGCCAAGCTCCTGTCACCATACTCTGGTCATAGAGCAGGCGTTGCTGTAAGTCGGGTTTAGAGTCTATTGGCTAATGGGAAAGCTAAGTAAGCTTTTCTCAGTGCTTCGATCCCACTTCTTACTAATCTCGTGAGTCCAGAGTCGAGTTCGTGAAGTCGACGATGCGCACTACTTGGACAGCTCAGACTGGGTCTCAGTACGAGTGATGATCTAGGCTATGCACGACTTCTTTGTGCATAATCAGTCTGTGCACTCGATACACATCATCACCAAGAATGTGCTTTGAGTCTCTTTCTGCCTCTCATCCAGCTGTTACACCCACATTCTGCCAGGTTGTGTCGAATGAGCTGCAGCGGTAGCAGCGAGTGAGAGTGAAAAGACTGGCGGACAGTAGAGATGGAGGAATGATAATAGGAACAGGAGGCGAAGCCGTGAGCGTGGGAAGGTCATGCACAATCGATTGCAACAGGTCTCTGAACAGCGCTGTCAGTTTCAAGCGCAGGGCGACGCTGTGCTCTATTTCTCTGCGGCAGCCACTACACCCCAAGGGGCGACATCTCTGTGGCAGTCGTGCTCGAGAGCTGATTACGCAGTAAGCCAGCATATGGAATCACTGAGTGACATTGTTTGCTGAGGTTGTGTATCGAGGTTAGTCGTTCACGAACTGCAAGAGTTGTATGCGTAGTTGGCGGCTCGAAGCTGATGAACCAGCGCCAGCAAGCGTGATGCTACTTTGCAAGGTTGTATATGGAACATTCGGTGAAATGTCACCCGAGATGAGGTTGGTCATGCTAGTGAGCCTAAGCCACAGGCGTCCGAGTGCTGTGACACTTGCAGTGCCGGCTGAGTGTCGACTAGCGTGTATCGAAGATCCAGACGCAGCATTGATAAGACCGCTCGTAAGAGCAGATCTGCATCTCTATTGATGGCAAGTAGGCGCAAATATGTCGCCGAAAAGGCATTGCGTGAAGTAAGGAAGCCTGTGGGCCCTGGAGATAGGCACGCTTGGGCGCTGCGAGGGTGATGAGAGAGCTGTGGCATCGAGATGGTGGTGTGAAGTGGAGGAAGGAGAAGCTCGACATTGAGCATGCCAGAATGAAGTCACCCGCACGGGCCTCAAGGCTTGAATAGACGACCTGCATTTCACTGTGAGATTCCAGCGTAAAGCTGCAGCACAAACATGCCTCTCATACTCGAAACGCCTGATGCTCTACCCTACATTGATGCTGCGCCGTCTGAAGGTGCGATTGCTGCAGCGAATAGCCTGGTCGAAGATGAGCTCCGCGCACAACCTGTGACAGAACTGCACCACTCGATTTCAGCGACGAGAGAGCCAACATTCTCAGCAGCAGTCGAACAGGAGTTCGCACGCATCAAATCCGGCAGTTCTCAGCAATCTGGTATCGATCTCGCGCGCTACGATGTACTCGATGCGCCTAGCAAAGGACACCTAGAAGGCTGGCGCGAAACACTTCAAAAGGCATACACCAGCTCAGAATACCTTCGTGGTCGCGAGATCAACCTTGCCTTGCTCGAGACCTACGGCAGAAACGCATGGTTGATTGGCAACAGTCAGTTGGAAGATTTGCTACGAGACTTGGAGCGAGATGTCGACGCTGCGAAGACTGAGCTGGAGGCAGTTGAGGAAGAACGACGAGTCGCACAGGGAAATGCTGCAGGCGAGATGCAGAGTCTGAATGACACATGGCGACAAGGCATTGGTAGAATGCTTGAAACTCAGGCAGCATGCGAACGTCTGCGAATGGACATTCTCGAGCGACGACGTCAAGGAGCGACATGAATGCTCGCAAGGATATCACAGACGGATGATTGCTTACTTGAGACAGACGATACCCAAGCATAAAGACGACTGCTACGTGGTGTTTTCAAGACACTTCAGCTCGCATCTTGGTCTGCACTCGCTGCTTACAGCGATTCAAGCAACTAACACAGGCATTTGCTTCGATCCTGATCATACTGGTTGAGCAACAGTATCATGAGATACTCTGGGCAGCTGAAAAGGAGACTCTACACTGCGGCAACAACTCAATGTCGCTGCTGGCACTTGTTGAAAGATAGTATGTGCGAAGCTATGCTATGCTCTATTCACTATCTTGTATTGGTTCGCCAGGAGTCGATGCCCTCGGAGACGGCACTTGACGGACAGGCAGTGTATACGACGTCTTGGACTGGTACATGCCCTCTACTTTGCATCTAGGAAACAGGGTTACCACATCATCTATGGCCTTGTCGAAACACTACTGCGAACAACAGTCACATCCTGTCTACCACAGACAACTTCACCGCAAGTCCGCCCTCTGTGTATCCAATCGCATATCCGCGATGCCGACGAATCTCAGCACTATATTGATCATGCAGCAGAGCAAGAAGCATCACAGTGGTACACACTCGAGGCATCAGGAGCACTCGAAATACACGTTGGAAGCAATACCCATACTGAGCTCAACAGCTTTCAATGTCTGTAGATTATGTATCATGGACTTTACAGGCAGCTGGTATCCCGATGGAATGCCCTTACCATCATCACGTTGAGTGATTATTCCCTTTTTTGTTTGACAGAAGCATACCACAACTCCAATGCTATGCAAGCCCTGCCGTGATGAAACGAGCACGATGTGGTATCATAAAGTAGGAAACGCCTAGAACAAACCATCAATCTCTCCTGTAACAGGGTCAACATCGACATTGAGATATCCCGGCGCAGTAGGCAGACCAGGAATGGTCTGAATGTCTGCAGCCAGTGCGTAGAGGTAGCCTGCACCAGCAGCCATTCTCACGTCGCGGATTGGCACTGTGAAGCCCGATGGTGCTCCCTTGAGCGCAGCGTCGTGTGACAAGGAGTACTGTGTCTTGGCAATGCAGATTGGCAAATTACCGAAGCCTTGTCGAGTGTAGGTGTCGACCTTCTTCTGTGCAATCTCTGAGAATTCGACTGCCTCAGCACCATACATCTTCTTGGCAATAGCTTCAATGCGCTCTTGTACGGTGCCCTCAGTGCTGTAGAGCTTGAAGTTCTCAGGCTTACTCTGCTCCGAAGCGGCAATAACGCCCTTTGCGAGGTCGACAGCTCCCTTGCCACCCTCAGCCCAATGGTTGGCAGCGATAGCATCGATAGCACCGGCAGCGAGAGCTTCCTCACGGATGACCTGGACCTCAGCCTCGGTGTCTGTCTCGAACTTGTTGACGGCAACGACGACGTTGACACCATACTGGCGAGCGTTCTCGATGTGCTTCTTAAGGTTGACACAGCCCTTGCGCAGGATCTCGACGTTCTCGGTGCGGTAGACCTCTGGAAGTTGTGCGCCTGGTGAGATCTCTGGTCCACCACCATGCACCTTGAGCGCACGAACTGTCGCGACGATGACAACGACGTCTGGGACAAGGCCTGAGTTGCGGCACTTGATGTTCATGAAGCGCTCACCACCCATGGTGAAGTCGAAGCCAGCCTCGGTTATGACGAAGCCGGTCTTCTCGTTGTGGTTCTCATCTGGCTCAGTACCTGCGAGCTTCAGAGCGACACGGTCAGCAATGATAGAGCTGTTGCCGATACTGATGTTTGCGAAAGGACCAGCGTGGACAAAGACTGGAGTGCCCTCAAGTGTTTGCATAAGATTTGGCTTAACGGCGTCCTTCATGAGAGCTGTCAGAGCACCGCCAGCACCGATGTCGTCTGCTGTGACTGGATCGCCCGCCTTGCTGCTGGCAACGACCATGCGGCCTAGACGGTCGCGCATGTCTGCAAGAGATGTGGACAGCGCGAGCACAGCCATACACTCACTGGCGACGGAAATGTCGAAGCCAGTTGCTCGTGGCGCTACCTTACTCTCGGTTGGTGCCTGACCGATAGTGATACCACGGAGATGTCTATCGTTGACATCGAGCACTCGTCGCCAGGTGATGGTCTCTGGGTCGATATCGAGACGCACAAACTTGGTGATCTCCTCTGGTGTGAGCTCGTTAGGGTCAGTCTTGGTGATGCCAAGCTTCTCAAGACGCTTGAACATGACTGGGACGAAAGCACGCTTGCCCTTCTTTGCTGGCACAAGTCGCTTGTAGAGTGCTGCATCACTCTGAGTGTTCTCGTGGAACATACGTGTGTCGATAGCGGCTGCAAGAAGATTGTTGGCAGCAGTGATGGCGTGGATGTCACCAGTCAAGTGGAGGTTGAACTCGTCCATAGGAATGACCTGACTGTAGCCTCCACCAGCTGCACCACCCTTGATACCGAATGTTGGACCTTGCGATGGCTGACGGACGTTTGCAAAGGACACACGACCGAGCTGACCTGAAAGTGCTTGTGCGAGACCAATAGTGGTCGTGCTCTTGCCCTCACCAAGTGGTGTAGGCGTGATACCTGCGATGAGGATATATCGACCATTGCGTCTGTGTTGCAGTCTCTCGATTGTGTCAAGCGAGACCTTTGCCTTGTATGCACCGAACGGCTCAAGCTCGTGCGCTGCAATGCCGACTTCAGTAGCGAGTCGGGTGATTGGCTTTGGTCGTTGTGCTCGCGAGACAGCGATATCACTTGGCACTGGCTGGTTGAGCTTCAGTGGCAGAGGAGTGATGTGACGAGCTTTTTGTCGCTCAAAGTGTGCGGTTGCAGCATCAACGACGTTCTCCAGAAGCATGGCAACAGTCATTGGTCCAACTCCTCCTGGTACGGGTGTGATCTGTGAGGCAACCTGTGAAGCCGATTCGAAGTCGACATCACCGACCAGTCGCTGTCCTGACTTCTTGCTCTCATCTGGAACGTAGTTTGTGCCGACGTCAATCACGACGGCTCCCTCCTTGAGCCAGTCGCCCTTGACGAAGCCTGCTTTGCCAATGGCTGCAACGAGGATATCAGCCTGCTTGACGATTGCCTCGATGTTCTGCGTCCTCGAGTGGCAGACTGTGACCGTAGCATCAGCGTTCCTGAGCAGATAGCTGACTGGTGCGCCAACGATGTCTGAACGTCCAAGCACAACAGCATTCTTGCCCTTGACATCAACACCACTCTCCTTTAGCAGAACCATAACTCCCTTTGGTGTGCAAGGGACGAAGAGTGGCTTGCCGCCTTTCTTTGCGAGCTCGCCAATATTTCCAGCACCAAATCCGTCAACGTCCTTCTCTTCACTTACTGCAGATGTGACGTTGTATTCGTTGAGATGTGCTGGGAGAGCTGCACAAGGATACCGTGCACGCTTGGGTCATTGTTGAGGCTCTCGATCTTGTCGAGGAGTTCGACCTCTGAGATGTTCTCTGGCAGGCTGTCAAGATCGCACTTGATGTTTGCTTCCTCAGCTGCTTTCAGCTTCATGCGAACATATGTGCTGCTGTCTGATCGGTCGCCAACTTGGAGAATGACCAGCGAAGGGACATATCGAGCGTTGTTGGCCTGTTTCTCAGCAATCTCCTTTGCAATCCTCTCTCGTATCGATTTAGCAATGGCTGTGCCATCGATCTTTGTGGCTGGCATCTTGTTGGAGCTGTAAGAGCGTGATAGTCGTGGAACGGCTTGAGCACGCAGCAGAAGTCGAGAAGAGAAGGGAGATGTCAATCCAGAGCGGCGTGAGAAGGTTGTATGCGGGCTAGAACTACCTGCTGGCCATGCAGGTGTGCTGCAGATCTCGAAGGTGGAGCTTGAAGAGGGCGATAGTTTTGCTGATGCCACACCCGCTGTATAATAGTGCATGTAGAATGCCTCGGGGCAGGAAGAGACCGGAGCATTACACCGTGTGACAACACTGGCAGGAAAAGGAAGGCAAGCCGATAAGAAGAGATTCGAGAGCGATTTTCTATGGTCTATGTGGGAATGGCCGTAATAATGGGTTCTAGGGGCGAGAAAGATCGTAGGATGGCGCACAGTCATTGATTCTCTTCCGAAGAAACTTTTTCGTCCGTGTTGAGTGGGCTGCGGTGATGCCCTTCAGCCACACTGTCTCTTGGGTCTGACGACTGAGATAGATGGCAATGCGGTGTATGCCATGCTATTGTGTACGATACCAACCGAAACCACCATCTCTAGCAACCTGCGATCGTAGTTGCAATAGTTCTCGGATCGTCCTCTACCTAAGGGTCAAGCCACAGATATGTTTCTCGAAGAGTGGCTGAAGATCAGCGGAAATCTTGGCATCTGTCCCACTACCCTTGTGATGTGAAGCAGTAGTAGCATAGACGGTAGATTACATTTGCGCAGCCAACGACACCTGCTACCACGAGCTTGACTCAACGACATCCCCAACCCTAATCCTCACCTGTCTTCATCGCGCCAGGCAGAGACACAACCAGGATCTTGCGCTGCAGTAATCCTACTGCTTGCGAATTATGCGACCTATTCTCTTGCAAGGGCACGAGCGTGCTCTCACACAGGTGCGAAGGCTCTTCTGAACACAGCTGAACATTCGCTGACGTATCGCAGGTAGTCTATTCGAAACAAGGCGATCTCCTTTTCAGCGTCTCAAAGGACCACGTAGTCTGCGCATGGTACACACACAACGGCGAGCGATATGGCACATACAAGGGACACATCGGAGCATTATGGACCGTCGACGTTGATCCCACAACTACAGTGATGGTATCTGGAGGAGCAGACAGCACGATGAGGCTTTGGGATGTGAAGACTGGCAAATTGCTCAAGACGTGGGAGTTCATCACAGCCGTGAAGCGAGTCGAGTTCTCGGAAGACGGCAAGCAGCTGCTGTGTGTCACGGAGAAGCGTATGGGACAACTGAGCAACATCTATGTCTACGACATCAACGTGGATGTCGAAGCCGAGCAGTCGGATGAGCCGAGCCTGCGTATTGTTGTGGAGGAGCTGCCTCGTGTCACAGTTGCTGGCTTCTCAGCACTCAACAGATACATCGTCTCTGGACACGAGGACGGCAGTGTCACACAGTGGGACGCCAAGACTGGAGAGATGATTGCAAACGAGTTCAGCCATGACGATGGAATGCAAGTCACCGACTTGCAGTGGAGCGCGGATCGCACATACTTCATCACATCGTCAAAGGACAAGACTGCCAAGCTGCACGATTCTGAATCGCTTCGTGTGCTGAAGACGTATGTGGCAGACACGCCGCTGAACTCAGCAGCCATAACGCCAGAGCCAGTCAACTACGTCCTTCTCGGTGGCGGCCAGGTATGTGTCACTCTCTTCCGGCACCAGCACCTAATGCTAATCAATGTATAGGCAGCCATGGATGTGACAACTACCAGCGCGCGACAGGGTAAGTTCGAAGCTAGGTTATACCACCGTGTCTTCGAAGAGGAGATTGGTCGAATTCGTGGTCATTTTGGACCTCTGAACTACGTCGCTATCGATCCTACTGGAAGGTCATATGCGTCTGGAGGTGAGGACGGCTACGTTCGAGTACATCACTGGGATCCGCCATACTTCAACTTCCAGTACGAAGTTGAGCGAGAAGCCGAGAGAGAGGCCAGGATATGAGCAAATGTGATACATACGATGACCAAAGAGGAAGCCATAGCTGCAAAGGTGGCGTTCGGCACTTCTCGAGCTAGAAGCTGTATGTATAAGGGCTAGTCGCCAGAAACAAGACCCGAAGCGCTTCAACGAGATAGTAAGGCTCAGCGGAAGATCTGCCAAAAAGGATACGGATGATTAGATTTGTTGAGCACAAACAACATCGAATTGTGCTGGAGAGTCAAACAATCACATTGCCATTTCCTGCTGTAGTTTCCGTAGCTCTGCCTCTTCGTCATCTTCCTCGACCTGCTTCGATACGACTACACTCATGTTAGCTTTCGCACTATGCAAAGCAACGGTATACTTACTTGGACCTGAAGGCTGGTTTGGCAGTCTGGACACGCGATCCGACACCGGCACCGTGCCCGTCTTGAGCATATCCTCGTCCATCTTCTCCTGCTGCAGATCGGCCAATTCTGCTTCTAGTTCATCATCGTCCAAGGCATTGCTGGCGTTGCTCTGTGTGATTGCCTCTGCGATCTCCTCGCCAATCGCATGCTGCTCCCGTAGACCCTCCATGATCGTGTCCACCTTGTCGATTGTGATCTCTCCATGGATCTTCTTCATAGCCTTCGAGGCGTTCTGCATAGCGTCCAGAGTCACCCTGTTGATGTTGGCCGTCTCAATCGACGAGATCTCCCGCTCGACGGTCATTATCTGCGCGCTCGTTTGGTCTAGATGCAGCTCGAATTGCTTCTTCCGTCGTAATGCTGCCTTGGCGACTGTATTCATGTCAGCACCCTGCAGTCGCAGTCGACACAGCCGAACAAACCTGTCTTGTTCGTGGTGACGTTCTTCCGTGCCAGGGCGTCTTGCTCGCCGATTTGGTTGTTGAGATGCTTCTCTCGCTTTGAGAGCATGTCAAGAGTGCCTCGCAGTTTGAGTATCGCATCCTTAGTCGAGTCGTTCTTCTTCGCCGTGCTACCGCTTCCTCCTCCCCATATGTTGCCAAAGCCCCAGCCCGACATGCTGATCCTTTCGTGGTGTGTTCGCTGTTATCTTGCCAGCCTAGGTCTCGTGATCCGGAAGTACGTGACCCTTTGCGCGGTTCCGATATGCTCTGCAAGTGTAGGTCCTGCGAAGCTGGGAGCACTCTGTTCTACTGTACAGTAGGGTAAGTTCACGGTAGCTTTGGACAGTGGGAAGTGTTGAATATTGGTTGCCTGGGTGTTTGATTACAGCCGATAGTTTGAAGCAATGAAACACATGACGCAGATCAGACTTCTGTGCTGCGCCACAGCCCACTGGCAGTGGCTTGTGATAGCCGCGAGCTGCAAACAATTCGGCGCAACTCATGTCCGCGGAGGAGTACAAGACAAGATGAGCTCGAGTCTCCCAGCCTTAGAGCACCTTTCGAACACAAGCACCACATTGTAACGAATAGACGATTTTCAGAATGTCGTTGGCAACAGAATTGATCGTTGGAAAGGATTATGGGTATGCAGCCACAGTACATACTAGCACGTCAGATAGCTTACTGATGATCCTTCAGCTATGTCCTAATCGCAGCTGCCGGTACCTTCATCGTATTCTTGTCCTGCCCTACCCACTTCACCTCTTGGCTAATAGAAGACAGCTCTCAACATGGCACGGAATGCGTGTGACAGGCTACCGCAAGAAGGCTGGCATCAAGTATCCACAAGCATACGCCGAGAAGTCAGACATGAATGCAGCATCAGCTGAGAAGAAGGAGGCCATGCATCTGTTCAATTGCGCACAACGAGCACACGGCAACTACTTGGAGAACATGCCAACGGCATCGATCGCACTCCTCGTCTCTGGACTTGCATACCCAAAGACCGCTGCTGTCATGGGAGCGGGATGGCTGGTATCAAGAGTTTTGTTCGCCATCGGATACACCAATCCGTCGAAGCAGGATGGTAAGGGACGACTCATCGGATCTGGCTTCTGGTTGTTCCAGCTGGGCCTGATCGGCCTGACTGGCTACAGTGGTGTGAAGCTGCTCTTGTAAAGGGTTAGTATTCTGCTTATGCTCATTGGGACGCTATATCTTTAATCACGATATCATTCCCATCAAGTCTCTCCTTATTCGATGATATATTACGCGCAAATTCTAGACTCGAAGGCCTGGTCAGCATGTTATTGAATCTGAACAGACTCGACATATAGGTATTATTGCCTCCTTCTCATCTCCTCGCAATGCAATACTCTCCAGAGCATCGAAGGCATTATCCCGTCACTTAGGCATTAGATCAGACATATTCACTATGGGTCTTGCAACTTTGAGCTTCCTGAAAGCCCGCCAAGCCCCAGCGGCAGACACCACGACTACAACCACTCTACAACGGACCAGCAGACTTCCTCGACCATCGTCCAGCCAAGGCATCCCTCCTCGCACTCGCATCGCACTCGCACACGACATATCTCATCGTCAAGAATCACCTTTAGACGTCTACGCTGGCGCTTCCTCGCGACGACCCGCTTTCGTCATCAAACATAAGCCAAGTGGTTGTCCATACCTCTCTCCAGCTCACAGCATGAGTCAATCGGGAACAGAGAGCGTATCGCCATCTATTCCTCCATGCACGAGCCCACAACATAGCCCAAAGTTCAAAGAGTGCTTCGACGACGAACTTGCACCTACTGCTGCAGATCTGCGACGTGGTCAAGCATTCGGCAATCGACCACTCTCTGGCGGTGCTACAGCGAAACCACTTCCTATCACTCCAGCCTATCCTGGGCACATATCTTCGCGAACCTCTTCAAGCGCCACAATGGTCGAACCAAGCGCTTCCGCGAACACCCACCACAGCAGCCCAGATGCGTCTTCGAGTCATAGACGCTCCCGCTCCGAGTCTCGTCGTTCAGAGCGCGCGCGTTCCGAAAGCATAGCTCTGGTCTCGCCTGAGCGACACGACAGTGACGTTGCGCTCCTAGGTAGTGCCATCGAAAGCGCCTTGAAGTTGGACACATCGCCTCTGACTTCACAACATCGCGACAGACTTCCGGATGTGAGGCATTTGTTAGTCAATCGACCAAACCCAGACTCGACTTCGCCAGGAGCTCGCTCCCAGGCCTCTCGGTCTCCTTCTGATATCGCCGCTGCGCATGCCGAGTCAAATACCAATCCATATCGAGCTCGATTAGAGGCATCTCGCACGGAACGAGCTCTACGCACAGGCAGCCCAGTCCCGGTGAGACCACCACTCTACAATCCGCATGAGATGGCTGGCTTTCAATGGATCAGTCCAATGATCACATCTTCTCGTCCAGCACACGTTTGGAGCTATTCGAAACGCTGGGCTTGCTGCCGTTGTGGTTCTAGCAGAACCATCGTCGAGCAAAGCCAATGCAGCAACTTGGAGTGTGCACACGTCCGATGTGTAGACGGATGCTCCATGTCATCGACGTAAGCTTAACGACGTTCCCACCATCAATTGAAGGTGTCCCGCAGATTAGGACGGCATCATGGTCGTAAATGCGGCTGGGTCTTGGTTACATCAGCATGAACGGTATCACAAGATGATGGTGTGGTTTTTGTGTATGCATCGGGTCCTCCTGTATTGTCATCATCTGTCATCAAGAGCAAGTCTGCTAGGCTCGCATTCATGTAGCCTCAATCAAAAACAATAACAAATCATCTGTAAGAGTCTTTCATTGTGATACATATTGTACAGGTTGAAGTCGAGAAAGAGGATTCGATTACGCCTCAGTTTCTGCCCAAAGCGATGTCCTCATTGAGTTTGATTGTACAGACTGCTCGAGTCTCAAATCACGGTTGTGTCATGTCTCATCCTTCCATCTTTGCCGGCCAAAGCCAGTGATAGAATGTCCTTGGCTACCTGATCCTCCAGCTCACCTGAGAGCGCCTTTTCTTCAAGCGTCTGTGAGGTGTGACTTGGCGGTAGCAGCAAAGCAATGTGATGTCTCATGTGATCCTGCCTCCAGTCGTTGTCTTCATCGTAGCACACGATAGCCACGTTCTTCTTCCATGCGCTGTGCGACCAGCTTCAGCACGGACTCGTCGTAGATGTCTTCAGGCGTTTTGTCCCCATGCAAGATCTGCTTCTCATGCTGTGTCGCCTCATCTCTGGTCATACATACAAGCTGATCAAAAGACAGTCGATCGGCCTTCTGACCTGGTGTAGCAGTCGATATCCATTCTCCATCGGGTTTGCGCCATCGAATAAGCGCAAGTCTTGTCGTCAGGCCAGAGACGACACTTCGACCACGATAGATCTCGTCAGTGATGTATCCCACATCATCTGAGGAGAGAGGTATTCGCAGGCCAATCGAGTCGATACCACTTCTCTTTGCAAGACGCTCTTCGAAACCTTGCAGCTGTGCATGTATAGCATCGTATGTTTTGTCCCGTCCTTTCGATGGAACGTAGTCATGCGGGTAGCCTGCGATATCGAGCATGATATGATTGGCAACGCATAGTCCAAAGATTGCTGGCATTGTGCCTAGAACCGGGAGAATCCTTACTCGAAAGTCTGGCAGCACGCCTAGCTCGCCAACAGAGCCCTTCTTGAATTCGTCTTCGGGTAGTGGTAAGAGTTGTGCTTTGCCAGGTCCTGTCTTCTCATCAGAAAAGACCACAGGAATGCCATCTTTCACTCCACGTAATCGCAGCTTTCGTCGAGTGGCTCTCGACAATGGGTCGTCTGTTGAAGCTGATATATCGCTGATGAACACTCGAGTAGGATCAGATTTGCAACCTGCGCCCATCGAGCATATGACAGGAAGACCGTTCGTGCGGCAAAAGTGCAGCAGTGCTACCTTCGAATCAATGTTATCTATAGCATCTATCACGTATGTTGGCTGCTGGCCATCCTTCCATGGTTCAAGTTGGTCCTTGGCTACATCCTCACTAAAGAGCTGGTTTCGGCAGTCGAAGTGCGTCCATGGAACGATCTGTTCCAGTCGTTTCTGTAGGCAAGCCACTTTCGGTGTGCCTACATCGGCGAGGGTTGCCACAGCATGTCGATTGAGAGAGCTCAGCGTGACCTGGTCAAAGTCAATGAGTCGAAGCTTGCCACATCCCGACCTTGCCAAAGCTGCTGCCGCGTGAGAACCTACGCCACCACAACCGACCACAACGACGAATGCATTGCGCAGCTTAACAAGTCCGTCGTCTGTGAGAAAGACACGATTTCGTGCGAGCTGTTCGAGGATCAAGGCTTCATCGTAGTCGCCGAGTCGAGCACGTCGGGCCAACGCTGTGCCGTGATCGTCTTCTCGGGCAGCAGTCGAGTCTACTTCGGCTCCTCCAAAGTCGTTGATCTGATGGTCGGGTTAGCCGTTGGCAAAGGACTTTATTTGCTGCTCACTTTCTCGATATCGTGCTTTTCGGTGAGACTGGGGATGGACTGCTTCAGCTCTTGCACAGTGTGTGTCCGGCGTACATTCTGCAATCCAATGGTGATGCTGATCGCGGCTCCTGCTGAGATCGCTGCCGTCAGTCCAAGCTGGAGTCTCGGTGAGTTACTGAGATCAGGCAGCCATGATAACATGTCTACACGAGAACTTCGAGGGAGTCTGAAAGTCCCTTGCTCAACTGTAGCGTCGTCTCCTCGCTGGGATTATGCTGGCCATTGTACTCCCGAAGCTGTCGCGTGACGTGAGATCATCGCTATCGTGAAAGGTGTGGCTGAGAATTTTAAGTGGGCACTGTTGACAGCTGGTCGATCAACATACGCCCTCACGTCACCTACACGCTCGCTAATCTGTTCATGCTTATTGCATCACAACCACAGCACTGCTGAGCTGCCACCACCATGACGCGACCTCTGAGCTGGTTGGGTACTCTGTTGCTGGCAACATTAGCGCCGTCAAATGCTCAAGATGCAGCCAACTCCGACGTCAATGCGATCCAGCTGCGAACACATAGCTTACAGGCAGTGAGTGATTACGAGGTCCCTCACGAGCAGCGCTGATTGTAGTAGCCTTATCTAGACTCTGATATGCAGTCGCGATGGTTCGACTTCGGAGGAAGCACGATCGTTCGCGCCGACCAATACATTCGTCTTACCGGCCAGCAGCCGTCACAATCAGGCTGGATCTTCAGTCGTGTACCACTAACGGCTACGAACTGGGAAGTCGAGATCGAGTTCAACATCCATGGTACTGGTAGCCTGTGGGGAGACGGTATGGCTATATGGTTCACGAAAGAGCGAGGCGAGCAAGGTCCAGTGTTTGGTATGAAGGATTACTTTGAGGGACTTGGCATCTTCGTCGACACATACAAGAACGACAGACCGGGTGTGGTGTTCCCATATGTCATGGCGATGCTCGGAGACGGTAAGACCAAGTATGACAAGGACAACGACGGTCGAGCGAACGAGCTTGGAGGCTGCTCTGCACGTGGGCTTCGCAACGCAGAGATCCCCACACGCATGAAGATCACATACTTCCAAGACCAGAACCTTGTTGTCAATCTTGGTTACAAGAAGGAGAACCACTGGACGAACTGCTTTGAGGTCAAGGACGTCAAGCTGCCACAAGTCGTCTTCCTAGGTCTTAGTGCAGAGACGGGAGAACTGAGCGACAATCACGATATCATCAAGGTGGAGACCAAGAATCTGTACTCGCCGAGTGGGCAGAAGAGCTCTACGCCAGGCCCAGCTGGCAGCAAGGACTACAGCAGGGACAAGTACACGCAAGCACAGACCCAAAAGAAGGCCAAAGGCAGCTGGCTCTTGTTCTTCGGCCAGATCCTGCTCGTCATCTTGGTGGCTGGAGCGGCATATGTTGGCTTCACATTCTACAGGGCGCAGAGGAGAGATCGATTCTGATCTCATGGATTATTGCTTGTCGTATTAGCGCTCATGAACAAAAGTGACCATATATCCTATATAGTCGATATACTGCATTGCCTCCATCTCTGAGCATGCTCCCTTGTATGCGAGTCTCAACATATGTGGTCATATAGAGCTGCCCAAAATGGTAATCGCACGCGCTAAAATTCTTAGCGCCATCGAAGGCCTACTTCACGCGTCAATACTCACCATGACTTCTTTTCTCTTCCAACACTACTTTTGTGGCATAAAGACATGAGCACGAAAGGTACGTTGTCATTCGAGATGTACGAAGAACTCCCTGGTCACACTCTTAGATCTTCAATGAAGACAAACACAACACACGAAGCTACACGATACCCTGCCTTGGACTCAACAACAAGCGGCTTCCAAGACTGCTTTGTTTGAAGAACACCGAGTTGCAGCATGACTGACCACTCGAACAGAGATCTTAGGAGCTCTTTCGCACCTCTCGTCGCTCTCCAAGAAGAATCTTCGCTTCATCAGCTCCTTGACAATGCTGTGTAGCATCCAGCCAGAACCACCATCACGGGTGTGTTAGCACTACGGCACATCGATGACCGACAACGTTCCGATTAGCCACTGAGTACTGGTGACACCCTATCAGCGTACCCTTACAACTGGCGTGGGCGTCACAATGAACAGTATGGCTCTGCATCACCTTCTACGATAGTTTTCAATCGCAGATGTGTCGCTCCACTCGTGGTGGCGGACGCTGGTCTGACCGTGAGGATCACATACAGGTGAGGAACCGATGGAGACCATGGACTCTCGAAGGGATATGCCACTTCAATGCCTGCTGATGATGAAATACCAAAAAGCCAAATTTGCAGTTGACAGCCGAGCGTTGTGCTACAGTACTCTGGTTGTATGTGTGAACATTGAGAGCTAATCTGAGGGTAATTTTGAAGTGGTATATCCTGAGGAGCCGTAGCATGCATTATAGATATCACTGTCTTCATTCATGCTATTCATTGAGCACTTATGGTACAAAGAGTCATCATCGCCGACTACTGGTCATCTCACCATATCGTCCTCGCTCCTTCGTTGTGTCGTAAGCTTGCAAAACTCGTGCTTGACTCTCATCGGTCTGCGAGAAAGCATAGCCTCGCTGTTTTCGCATTCTCTGCACCTGTCGAACCTTTCTGATCGCTTTCTGGAATTGCTCCATTCTGTCAAAGTCAGCAATACGTCCTCACAAGCGATATATAGCACATACCTCGGCCTATAGTCCTGGATGTTGTACTTCTGGATCTCCTGCACATGATGGTATGCCTGTGGATAGTACATGCGCTTTGCGTACTTCCAGGCGAAGTCTCTGACCAAACACAAGGCCGGAAGGACGATGAAGCCCATGAGCCAGAATTCTGGCAACTCGAACACTACCGGGATTGTGTTGATGTACTCAGTGCTGAAGTGCAGCATGGGCGCAAGGTATCCGTAGAATGGCAGAAAGATGAACCAGATGATGAAGCTACCAGGGATTGCCAGGAAGGTCCATTTGGTCCAAATGTTGACGATCAGTGCAGCTTTACCTAGCACAGTCACAAGCGCAGCAGTATACAGCACAGTGCCCCAGACCCAATGTCCAGCAACTTGACCGTTCGACATGATGCCATCTCGACGGAACACTGCAATGCTAACGAAGTAGAGGACCAGACTGTGATAGAAGCCATTTCCAACCCACGACCAGAAGTTGTGTGTCTGGAAGAAGACTCCCTTCTGGCTCAGCTGGTAGAGTTGTGGGTAGCGATCGAGGAGACGGGCATTGACGAACTGATCGAAAATGCCCAGCACAAACGGCGGCATGACTGTGAAGATGACGTTGAAGAACGACAGCGTCCACGACTCGTAGATGACCTGTCCAGAGAAGGCATTGTAGAAGGAATACCAGAACTGCGTGATGAAAAGCGCAGTGTTTTTGTAGTAGAAGAAGAGGATGACCTTGCTGATTCTCTGATATGACCAGGCACCATGAACGAGCAGCAACTTGCGCAGGTATCTGAACTGTGCGATACTGACGTCGGCACTTCGAGCTGCTTGGAGACCCTCCACACCTGAGATACCAACGCCAATGTGAGCTGCTTGGATCATACTGACATCGTTGGCGCCGTCACCAATGGCCAGGAGGATAGCCTTTAGATGTCGCTTAACAAGCTTGACCACCAAAGCCTTCTGCAGGGGCGACACACGGCAACAGATGACTGCTTTGCACATGACTGCGAGGTCGAGGAACAGCTTCTCCATCTCTGGCTCGAGGGCATATGTCAGACTCTTGCCATCAATGACAAGAGCCAGCGTTTCGAGTTCAATGCCACCGGCGTGCTGCGATTTGATTGCATCAAGCTTCTTTTGTATATTGGCACGAGTTGCTGGAGAGTTCTCCTCGTTCACTATCAGCAATGTCATGTCCTCCGATACAAGTTTGCAGGACATGCCGATATTGATGGCTGTCTCTTGTCGGTCGCCAGTCAGAACCCATACTTTGATTCCAGCAGTTTGCAGGGTATGGATCGTCTCTGGGACACCTTCTTGTAGCTTGTCCTCGATGGCTGTAGCGCCAAGCAATTCAAAGTCGTGCTCGATAAGCTCAGCCGCCTTGTCGAGCTCCTCTGCTCGATTGCCGGACACTGTAGTTGCTGCAGCGTTGAACACATCGTACCACTCATGGAACTCCGAGTCCGAGATCTCGCGCACAGCAAGACATAGCGTACGTAGTCCCTCAGCGGCGTACTCTTCAAGTTGCAGCAAGGTCTTCTCGACCATATCGTCACGATGGCCGAGGCGTTCCAGAATGACTGTGTCAGCTCCCTTGCAGTAACATCTGATCTTGCCATCAGGGCACCGAAAGATTGTTGACATTCGCTTTCGTGTACTGTTAAATTCACACACAGCGAGCAGCTCGTATTCCTGCTCTCTGCCATCGACCTCGATCGTGACCAGTTTAGGCTTACGGGCGATGAACTTGTAGCCGAGTAGTACTGCACCTTCAACAAGAGCACCCTCGTCAGGCGATGCCGCCTGATATTTGATGATGCCAGGCTTCTCAGCGTTGACCTCCGGGATGACAGTATGGCAGGTTGACAGCAGCGTAACGAATTCGTGGATTCGTGCTGCATTCTCGCCTCCCATACGATGCTGCTCGAAGGCTTTCAAATCGTAGATGCCGTTAGTGCTGTTGTCCTCATCGTATACCTTGCGGTCCTCGGGAACGTCCTCAGCATACTGGACACCTCCGATCGTGAACTGTCGAAACTCCATCATGTTCTGTGTGAGTGTCCCAGTTTTGTCGCTGAAGATGTACTCCACCTGTCCAAGCTCTTCTACGAGTGAAGATGTCCTGCAATTCGCAGGCATATCCGTCTTGTCGTAGTAAATGTCCAGATCAGAGGAGATCAGAAATGCCTGGTAGGACTTGATGATCTCGACTGTAACGAATAGTGAGATGGGCACCAAGTTGGAGTACAGAATCCAGTAGGTAAAGACGTCTGCGAAGAACTGTTGCACGGTATTTGTGTTGGTGTAGTAGAGGTATGACAGATTCTCAGACAGTTTCAAGCGGACAATCAGGTCTCCAACAGAACTGATTATGGACAAGATGATCAACACGCCGCCAAGCATCAGGATTTGGATGTTGACCTTGTGTTCTACTGCCGTTCTCTTGATCGGCGTAGCGGTAGCGTTTCGCATGAGCTTCGTTTCGTGTCCAGTAAACACCACAACACCGTGTATCCAAGGTGTGTTTCGTAGTGTGGCGCCACGAAGCAGAAGCTGATCTGGTGCTAGAGGAAGCTCTTTCTCGCCTCCTCCTGCTTGCATCGTCAATGTAGCTTCGTATGTGTACAGTGAGCTGTTAGGTTGCTCAGACCTCAGTCGACCGCCCACTCTTGCCAGCTCTGCTGAAGAGATAAAGGAAGTCGTCTCCGGGATTGCCTGCTTGATCTTCAGGTTCGTCTCTCCGTCCAGGTTGGCAGTCTCGATATAGCAGAGGCCGTCAGGCTCGGATGATGCGAGAAGCACCAAGTCGGCTGGAAATGGTTCTTCTGACTCAACCCTCACGATGTCGCCGACCTTGACATCAATCCACTTGACATCCTGGAATTGGCTGCCGCGCATCACACGTGCAGGTGATCTGTTCAGCTGCGTGTCTTGACTTCTACGACGTTGGTCCTCGACCAGCTCCTTGATCGCTGATACCAGCAGCACGATCGAGAGCGGAACAACAGTAGTCCATCGATTAGTTGGACTAATGCCTGGAATTTGCTGCAGGATAGCTGTGAACAAGAAGAACAAGTTTGCATATTTGCTGAACTGCTCGAAGAGGAACTTCGGGACGAAGGTCGCGATGTTGTACTTCGTCGTGCTGACGTGGTTGTCAACATACTTATTAAGCGCGTTCGCTGGAGGGTTGTTCATATGGATTACTCGTGGTCCCATCGTTGATGGATCTTGCTTCCCTCGTCCAAACCCAAATCGAAACTTCGAGCCAGGTGTTGTCCGTGGCTTAGCAGCGTCTCCTGTTCCAGTGGTATCTTCTCGATGTAATGTGTCTGGCCGTTCTGTCAGAGGCAAGTCCATCTCGCTATATTCTGGTCCCATGCCCAGCATGTTCTTCGCTTTACCCATGATGCCTCCACCTAAGGACAGTATGCTATTTCGACTCTTGTGCTTGCTATGCTGACCATGTGCAGCCATGGCCTCGTCGATGTCACCACCGCCACCGCTAGCATAGTATCCTCCTGCATCGCTAACATTGTCAATGTCGGAATAGCGCTGATAATTATTCAGGCCAGATGTCTGAGAGTACGTTCGGGTTGCTGCAAGACCAATGGGAGGTGGGAGAGTGGCTGTAGAATCATTGTTGTGGACATAACCTGGTCCACCCGGCAGACCCGCGGTAGACCTCGAGCCAACGAAGTCATCGTGCGTGGTCGAGATCCGCGGATGTGCAGCTTGGAGATCGTAGTCGTGTATCAGGTCATCATCGTTCAAGTGTGTTCGTTGCCCGGAAGCGTAGTACGGCCCTTCATCCTCGTCCAATCCTAACAGATCATCATGGTTGTGTCCTTGTTGTTGGCCGTGTCTGCCACTCATGCTGCTGGTGCTCAAGATATGTACGAGCTCGTGCGCCGTAGGTTGCGCGTAAGATACCAAACATCCAGCAAGATAGCACTTGCGATGTGTCTATCGGTGTGGTGAGGCTTGCTAGGATTAGTTGTAGCTAAGCGCATTCGCAAGAAGTGATGCTGCTTGATGTTGCTCGTCGCATTGGTTCGTCGATGCTGCTGGCGGCGACAGACGTTGAGTCGTAAGGTGTTGAGGTCGTCGATATGACGAGGAGTTGTGGGTAGCCGGCAACAGGCATACGATATAATCAACTGTTGCTGCGCCCAGGAGCTTACACATGCGCGGCTGGCGCTGAAGCAACGCGCTTAATTTGCACACCTCACTGTTTCAGACGCGAGTTGTTTGCTCCTACAACACGTTTGACAATATGTCTGAGGACGAAGGATCCACCTCAGACTCAAGCTCTGATGAGAGTGAGGACATCAACGTTACAGGCTTGGTCGCGACTCGAGCTAGACGAGGCAACGCTGGAAATCTCTACGAAACACTTCGCGCACATCTAGACGACGAGGAACTACAGAAAGAACTCCTAGCTGAGGACGAGGCTGACGATGCCGAAAGCTACGAAGGCTCCGACGTAGAAGGCGATGACGACAATGATGCGCTGGACTCATCTAGCGACGATGAAGATGCTGGACCACCGAAAGAGGGCGATGCAGAAGATCTTGCTGGTGAGAAAGAGCTGTTGAAGGCTGAGCGCGCCGCGACCAGCAAGAAGCGCTGCAAGGCTGCAAGGCTTACAGTACCTGCATGGCACAAAAGTGTCAAGAAAGTCAAGCTTGCAGACGAGGTCACAGCAGACGATGGAAGCAGCTCTTCCATCGAGCCTGCGAAGAAGAAAAGGAAAAGCGAGCTTGGTGATATGGGTGACCCAGCGCCAAAGAGACAAAGTAGTCGAGCGTCCGCCGTAGCAAATCGAGTGGTCACTCAAGCGAACCTGGAAGAGAGCGCACAGCGCGCACGCAAGCAGAAAGCCACACTCAGTGAGTCTGTGAAGCGCGAACGAGCCAACGCCAGAGCAGAGCTCACGCTGGAGCAGCGACTCGAAAAGTGCAAGCGGATTGAGAAGGAGACTGCGAAAGAGCTGGGTCGATTTGAGCGTGAAGAAGCGGAGAGAGTCAGAGCACGAGAAGAGGCTCTCATGGCGAAAAGACGACGGCACTTTGACGGTCCTGTGATCAAGACACTGACGACCTCTGGCTACTATGAAAATGGCAAATTGAAGGTCAAGCGGCTACTTCATGGTAGCCAGACTGTGGAAGAGATCGAAAGATCCCAAAGAGCTGATGAGGAGTCCTTGGAGGATACTGGTCAGCCGCCTCCTGCTCAGCAGAAGTCAATTAATGAGCCCATAACGCAGGATCCAAATCCTGCTGCCGATCACATCAAGCCAGAGTCTACAGAGCCGGTGCTGACCTCTGATGGTCAGCCAACAGAAGCACCACAGACGACGGATGCCACTTCGCAACAGCCTGATGTAATAAAAGACGAGATCCTTCAAAATGGTCCTGCAGCTGCTTCTGACGGGCGGGCGGTGATCCCGGAAATGTCAACTACACCAACAAAAACGATGATAGAACACGCCACTGCGAGTGATACTCTGGACACGGCAGCCCACAACGGGGCCTTCCAACTAGAGCCGCAGAACATCACTGCTGTGCCGCCCACACTAGCAACTTCAAATCCTAGTGATATCAAAGCTGAGCCTCCGAGCGTGATATCGACTACACCACTATTACAACCGAGCACATTGACTCAATCCTGGGCATCGGTCCTCTCCCAACCCTTCACACCCATTGCTGCTGCCCTGTTGCCACCGCCCGCTCCAATACTGCGAGAACAAGCTCAGCGGTGCATGGTCATCCTCGACTCCTTCGATAGCCTTGACGGCACAGCAAAAAGATCAAAGACGTCTTCGGGCCTAGAGCCGACCCCCGTTGCGCAGATCCTTCTCCCAGAGAGCTATCCCAGCTTCACTGACGAGCAGGCCTCATACCTCAGGAAAGCCAGGAAGCTGAAGCAGGAGATGTTACCCAAGCCTCGGTGTGCTCTGACAACATGGTCTGGCAAGTACAAAGACCCGAAGACTGGTGTCGTGTTCGCAGATGTAGCTGCTTACAAGATGCTGCAACGCATGATCGCTGGCGGCTGTACCTGGAACTCGATGCTGGAGTGTTGGACTGGACCAGCATATGGACAGATGGGTAGGCCTGCTCGTGGTGTGCCCGACGGGTTCGACAAGCCAGTGGAATCGGTCAAGGTAGAAGGTAATCCTGCATGAATAACGAAAGTAACGAAAGCGATGCCACCGAGCTGGATATCAGCGTGGCTTAATGTGTATCCCGGTCCTGTTCATGAGCCTACGACTATTCTATGGTACGGCGTTGTGGTTGTCATGGAACGTTATAGTCAAGGTGAGCTGGTTCTATTGTCTTTGTCTATCTGCTGAAGCAGTCACTTGACATGTGAGTTGTACGACCATGCAATCCTCGAACATCCTTCGAGTGCATTGGACAGGATGCTGATCAATACGGGATGTTCTGCAAGTCAAGTCGTTGCTCGTCCATGGACAGACACATCGGCCCGCTTTTGACCCCTTGTGGTTGACATAGATCTAGCGAACGGCGAGGTCATCGGTAGCGCTCGCCACACATCGGTTGGTGACTATTGGCCACGTAAGCTGATGGACTGGACTGGTCCATGGGTACAAGATCCCGGGACGTTCGATCCATCCTTGAGTGTCGTACGACGATCTTTGAAGCTTCGAGACTTTAAAAAAGACACTGCCGGAGACCAGATCGAAGAAGCCACTGTCGATATGGAACATCCGAGCGGAGGTAGACGAAAGCACTGCCGAAGATATCGACAGTGTCATATATTCGAGCCAGGACTTCCACCAAGGATGAGGCCGAAGAAGACACTGACAGCTCTGAGCCTCATCGTGGTAGTGTGCGGTATCTAGGTCGCTATCATGTCCAGGTCTACCTGATGAAGGGAATGCCTGTGGAAGTGTTCTTGCGGAACTTCTCATAATCCTCACCAAAGAAGCTGACAAGCTGCTTCTCCTCGGCTGTGGAGGTCAGTCAGAGTTATGTGATACGCATGAGAATGATCTTACCAATGATCCGTCGGTTGAAGAAGCCCCATAGCACGATGATGTAGCCAAGTACACAGAACTTGTTACCCACGAACAATTGCGTGCCAATCGCCCACCAGAAGAAGCCAAAGTATGATGGATGTCTCAAGTAGGCATACACGCCTGTAGTGACGAGTGTATGCGACTCTTTTCGGACTCTCTGAGGTGTGTGGTTGAAGCTTCGTCCAGCGTGTGCCATAGCCAGACTACGTACGACCTGTCCGAGCAACACAAGCAAGAATCCGGCGAGACGAGGATCCCAACCAGAGAGCCATCTTCCGTACTGTGGGAAGGCCAATGTCGACAGCAGTATTTCGAGCAGTGCCAGAAGATATGCGATGTTATAGGCTTTGCCATTGGTGAACAGGAGGAAACTGCTTGCTTGCACTACCGGAGTGTTGAATCGTGCAGTTGTCCAGAACTCGAGCAGATGGAAGATGGCGAGGCAGCCTAGGAAGCCGAAGAGTCGCCATACGATGTAGTTGTGATATGCGGCCAGTACACCGAGCGCCAGACTCAGTCCTAGGGTGATGCCTAAGCAGAATGCCTCGATGGCGATGTGTGAGAGTGATCGCTGGCCATTGTGTTCGAGCGTACGGTCGTAGGGATAATCATAGCCGGCCTGCCTTGTGTCTGACGATCTTGTGCTTGCTGGTACCTCTGCCTCTCCTACATGCATGCTAGCAGAATGCTTGGTGAGATTGTCGTCGCGCTCCATCGCACTCCCAGGTCATCTCAGTCTCAACCACGGAATAAGGTCAATGATTAAGTCGCGTTCACATTGATAAGTCGACTCGAAGCTGTGTCATCGAGAGGTAACAAAGTAGGATCGCAAGCGTGTGTAGTTGTCGTGAACAATACTAAACATTTAAAAGCCTCGCCTGGAATGTGCCGCAGTGACCTTTCCATTCAGATTGACCTCACAAGACCTCCGAGAATCATGTCGAAAAGCTGAGACTTATCGTTACTTCTGCTTAACATTGTGCTAGACTGCTGTAAGAGCAGCCTTTACCGAGACATTGGATATCAGCTCAAAATGCAATAGACCCTCAAACTCCTGCCATCTCCTCGATGCCACGCCATGTCATCATCTATTATACCTCAGATGCCGCGGCCCTCGAGCGCCTCATTGACTATTCTCTGGAAGTCCTGGATGTGTGGCTCCTTGATCAAGCTGATGTGACTACCCTGAACATCGTGAAATCGCACGTTAGAGCCCTTCACGAAGTTCTTCCACTGTCCCAGCACGTCCTTGCGCCATACCTCCGGTGTGGCTCCAAAGTGTGGCATAGGATCAGCACAGAAGATGTCCATGGTCGTTACTTCACCAGCAGGATCGTACTTGGCTGCAATTTGTCGCATACAGTCCTCGACTCTGCCGAATGCCTGCAGTCGTGGCACTGAAAGATCCATCTGCTCGATGAACTCTGGCGAAAAGCGTGTGAAGAGGACAGCGTAGAATTCTTCGTCTGTGAGCGAAGCTGTCTCCTCACCGAACGCAAGAGCCTCGTCTTCGGTGAGTTCTGTGACAACCGGGAGGACATCGATCATGAGTGACCGATATTGCACCTTGCCGATTGTGCGTCGTAACTCGGGAGGGTTGTCGATGCCTCCGATGAAAACCACTTTCTCGCCATCTGCCTCGAACATCTTGCTAAGCTCAAATGCCAGAAGTCCGCCGAAGCAGTATCCCAGCATGGCGTACGGACCTTTTGGCTGGACAGCTCGCATCGCCTTGTAATAAGTGCTGAGCAGATCATCGATACCATCGAAAGTTCCTTCACCTGCATGCAGACCCTTTGCTCGAAGTGCATAGAGTGGTCGATCAGGCAGATACTTGACCAATCCAACCCAACAGAGGAATTCACCAGCTCCAGGGTGCAACAGGAACAGAGGCTGTTTGCTTCCTTGCGTCGCAAGTGGGACGATCGGATCGTAGTTCTGTGGTAGCGTGCCGATAAGAGTCAGCTCATGCTCGAGATCTGCCACTGAGTGACAGCGGAGCAGAAGTGCCATCGGAATCTCCTTCTGGATCTTCAGCTTCGTCTCGAGAGCTTTCTTCAACCTCATGAAACCTAGGGAATTGATGCCCGAGGACAGGAGAGCATCGTCGCCAAGCAGATCCTCGACAGGCGTCTCGACGATCGAAGCGTACACTTGTGCGATCTCCTGTCCAAGCGATGTCAGATCTGACATTGACCGCTTGACTTCTGGCGCCACCAGAGTGTTGCCAATGATGAAGTCGTCGTATGCGTTCTTCTCGTACTGCTGCCTCAGCTTGGCTCTTGAAAGCTTGCCTATGGTAGACTTTGGTAGGAGAGCCTTTGGCAAGGGTATGATATGCTTCGGCTTCTGTGCGCATACACTGAATACGACCTTTTCGATGGATTGTAGTGTAGCTTTGAGGTTCTTCGGGCCAATTGCAGCCTCAGTAGGGTTGAAAAGCACCACGACTCCTTCCGAGTGCTTATCCTCATCCCAGCTCGAGAACACTGCTGTAAAGGAGATCTCCAGGCCTGGGATGCGAGCAGTCTCGATAGCATACTCAATCTCGAAAGATGAGTAGTTGTTGCCGTTCAGGATGAGGACTTCCTTCGCTCTTCCGAGCAATCTGAGGTTGCCGTTCTGGTCAAGCGTACCAATATCGCCAGTGTTCATCCAACCGTCTTCTGTCATACATGCGGAGGTTGCCTCTTCGTTATTGTAGTATCCTTTGAAGATCAATGACCCTCGCAAGTACACCAGGCCCTCTCCTGGATTCTCCTCATCACCACCACGGCTCACAATCTTCATCTCCATGGCATCAGGTAAGTGCTTGCCCACTGATGCAAAGACATTGCTGTGTTCCATGTCATACTCCGGGCTCTGCAGGTTGTAAAAGCAAGCTGAGCAGGTCTCGCTGAGACCGTATGCAGCCTTGATGGCATGTGCTGGTGCTCCAAATTTCCGTAATACTGCGTCACAGGCCTGGAGAGTAACCGTCCTGTTCGCCTCGCCGCCGCACATGATCGTCTTGAGGTTACTGAGGTCGAAGTTTGCATCCTTTGATCCGTGCTCTTGCCATGACTTTGCTGCTGCTGCCAGGAAGAAGTTTGGGGAGAATGTGTAGCCGACTTTCCATGTGCTCAGGACTTGGAAGAAGCGATGTGGTTCCATGATGAGCTCTGCCGTTGGAACGTGAACTTGATCTGTTCCAACGTAAAGTGATTGTAAATGGAGTTCGCAGAAGTTTGCTGAGTGGTCGAAGGCTGCTCTTATTAGTAGCCGCTCACGAGCCTCTTAACAACACTTACAGATCCACGACATGAACGTCTTGCCCCATGAGCCCAGATGATCAGCCTTTGCCTTGACAGATGCGATCAGCTGCTCGTGAGAGAACTTGACAGCCTTGGAATGGCCTGTGCTGCCAGACGTGAACAAGATGGCGGTGATCTCACTTCCACCAGCAGAGCAAGCACTGTGTAGAGCAGCAGTAGACGACTCGAATGCTTTGAGTTTGCTGATCTGTTGAGTTGACTTCACATTCAGACTCCTTGATGCAATGAGTCCAGAAAGACGATGACTGGTGATCACTGGTGTTTCACCGAAGAGGTGCTTGACGTTGTCTAGCTGGCCAGCAGCAGTAGTAAGGTCATTCGAGATTGGATTGAGCACCGCGCAAGTACCACCAGCAATGATAACCGACCAGAACCACAGGACGTTCTCCTGGTGTGTATCGAAGTATGTGATTGCGATTGAGCCTGGCGTTACTATGCCTGCCTGGATGAGCTTGGCTGCATTATCCTGGTCTGCGTAAGTAGTTGTCGCTGCTATGTCCAGAACTACGGACCGTTGCATCTTGTAACAGCTGTGCATAGCTCACGGTGATGGGAGCTTCACTAATGCCATTGTCTAGATAGATCAGTCCCTTATTCGCAGTGGCTGCCTTCTTCAGCAAGTCTAAGATGTGCTTCGGCTCATGTATGCCGTTGCTCACTGGGTGTTCGAGCATAGCAGCGAGGAGTGTCATGATTGAGGAGATGAGTAATGTACGGAAAGTGAAGAAGTGAAGAAGATGGAAGAAACATCCTGCCTCTCCATTGGGATAACTCAATGCATTCGCTGGTTTGTCATAGCACGTGGTAACACAGTCTTGCAACAGCAAGCAGGTTTGTGGATCCCAGACTCAGATCGATGAAGTGATCCACCTCGAGTGTGAGTCCGCCATGCCCTGACTCCCAACATGGCCCGGGGATTTGCTACGTTGATGGAAGTGCTCATGCCCAGAGATAACATCGAACGTAACCAGAGTAGTGAAGACGAATGATCGTCCGTCACGCGGCCAGATTTGATCATGGACTGGTGTTATCAATGGTGTGTATGATCGTCGTCGTGGCGCCAACCTTGGTCATCGGCTGGTGTTATCATTGGTGTCGAAGCAGAGATCAGGAGTCGGAGGGTGTTAATCAAACATGTGAGTCGGACCCTGACGTTGGTGATCGCTTGGTGGAAGCTCCACTTCTCTATAGCTGTGCACGGGATGCAAGTGAGTGTGCTGCATCGCTTTTCGTCATGCCAGGCTTATGCATAACGAGCTGATGCCGATCACCTCCTCCATGTAGGCTTTGACTCGGTGTCTACCAGCAGAGTGGTTACGATAGACTATGGCGGGACGAAAATCATCCTTGCTGATGAAGATGACATGCTGCATAGTGATTCGGGCTCCGGGATTTTCTCTTTGGACATCGATAAGGCGATAACGACATCTTAGGATTATCCGAGACAATCACAACCGGTCTTTTGTTTTGTCGTAACTTTGGCGTCAGATTAAGCTGCGGCTCTTTGGAACGGCCCGCTGGCGGTGATCTCCTTTGGTGGCGCTGGTGTGACCCGCGTCTTTTCTTGAGGGAGCTCAACATCTGTGAGCCACGCCTGCTTGAAACCTTTTGGGAGCGAGCATATACGCATTGTGTGGAGCCTCTACAGCGTGTGAGCGTCATGAAGCTTGACACCAACGACCATAATGGCGGAGAGGCCATCGAAACGTCGTATGCATAGAGCTCTGTTCAACATTGTCGAGCCATGGTGCATGTGAAAGGCCGACAAGTGCACGGCCAGTATCCATACACGGCAAAGCTCCTACTGATCGCAGTAGCTCAGACCAGCAGTTGGCGCGTCAGGTCTTAGCTCATCGCTGGAGGTTTCTGTTGTCTCAACATGAACAGCCCCAATCGGAGTGCTGATCTATCGCAGGACTTTTCGTACACTTTCCCAGCTTGGCAGTAGCGAGACACTGTGCTGGTACGGCGATGACCGACAGATCCAACTCTATTGCGTTGGGAAAGCTATCTGTGTCTTGCAGCAGCTCGATCACAACAACCACACCTCATACCAACCGTTTCATAGGGTTACAGACTACAACAGCGTATCAGATGGCTCCACTTATATCCACCACGAGCACGCTGGCCCTTCGAATGCCAATAAGCCTCCCACGCAATCGACTTGAGAGCCAAATGAAGGATATGATGCTGTCCAGACGGGTCAGCAACACGACATCGCATAACGATCCTGGTCCTGATCCCAGACCTTGGATGCCTCAATCCTGTCTGCACACCTCTTTCTCTCCGTCTCACCCAGCCAGGGCTTGCCATTATGCTTGAAGTTACCTCATATCAGGAGTCTCCGTCCACCATGGCCATGGACAGTCCAAATTGTACCTTCGAGCTTGATACCATGACCCGGCCTTACAATGTGTTGATCTACGGCGGAGGCGGCAAGTCCTTGCCAGTCTTTGAGAAGGGTTGTGCTAACAAATCACAGCCGTGGGCTCTATCTTTGGGTGGAGAATTGCCCAGCACAGTCAGACGAGAGTCTCCGTGGTTTGTCGCTCCAACTATGAGACAGTCAAGCGCTCTGGCTTCTCATTCAGAACGAAAGTCTGGGGCCAAGGACATTTCATCCCACATCACGTCTACCGAGCAAGCAGCCTGTGCACACAACCTCCTAAGCAGAAGTTCGATTACGTTGTCTGCGCCAACAAGGTCAATGTTGAGAGCTACGCTTCGATTATCGACGAGCTGAGGACCGTCGTGGACGACAACACCACCATCGTGTGTGCTCAGAATGGGATGGATGTCGAGCTTCCTTTGAGCCACGCCTTTCCACACAACACTGTGCTCTCCGCTATCTGCAATGTTGGCTGTATGCAACCTCAGCACGGCCAGATACACCAAACGGCTGGCCTCAATCCGAAAGCATTCTTGATAGGCACATATGCCTACGGACCCGACGCCAACAACGTCAAGCAGAAGCTCCTTGCGGCTTGCGACACGGCCTTCGGTTCTGTGGGAGACGTTCGTATGCAACGGTGGCGAAAGCTGCTCTTCAATTGTGTCTGGAATGCCACCTCGGCTCTGACCGATCTCGACACTCATCAGGCACTTGCCCACCCAGATGCATTGCACCTCGCCAGCAGCATCGCTGCGGAAGCATATCAAGTTGCCATCAGGGATGGCGCCCAGCTTGGCGTTGAGTACCCACGAGCTGTCATTGATCTAGCTGCTTCCTCTGCACCCATCGTTCCATCCACACTTCAAGACGCTCGCAACCGAAGGCCTATGGAGATTGACTCGATATGGGGTAAGTATGACGGTAGCAACTGCATCCTATGTGGCTAATTCGCTCAGGCTTCCTAATTACCAAGGCTGCACAGTATCAGGTGCAAGTTCCTACAATTCAGATGGTTTATGATGTTCTACTCCACAGGAACACGACATTTCGACAACCGCATCACGGTGACATCAAACACTACCTCGCACAAATCTTCAGCACTGCAAGCCTGCCCGACACTCCCAGCATGGCCTCCACCGACATTTGGCTCGACGACCAGTCTGTGGGTAAAGAAGAACTGAGGCGATACACCTTGAATGCGACAGCAGTTGGGTGATTGGATACCATGAGTCGGGCGATGCACTGCTTGTGTGGATCTTCGACATAGTCGGTCCCGTAATAGGGCCGTACCTACGACGTAATGAGACGGAGGGTGTAGTGCTTCATGCAATGCCTTTCATTAATCACTGGGGCATAGTGCCGCTGGTATGGTTTACAACCAATTCCAATACGAGGTCCCAGTCGATCGCAGCACATGGAAGTCTGCATGCTGGATGCCAAGAATCTTATCAGCTGCGTTGTAGGACATTGGGTGTCTCTGCGCAGCTCATTCCCTGGTCAGCTCTTGGATCGACGTGGTGCTTGGTACGAAGAGTAGGACTGCCGTGGTCAGACAGCACTTCTTGCATGAATGTGGCTGCTCAGCTATGGTAGATGTCCATGGTTCATGACACGTATGGCTTTTCAACGTATCGATAGAGGTGAGATCGACAGTCAATCGACCAGATCGTAGATATCACACTCAAATGCGTGGCTTTCACATGTCGCTATCAGTCAAGTGGTCAAGCGAGTTGCAAGTCAATCGGAACAGGGGAAACCTACCACGTTCGATAGATTACACCCACGTAAGCATGTGCAAGTACAAGCATGTGTGCCAAGACGTTAGCGACATAGTGGCACGCCGACAGAGTTCGGTCTGCGGCAGCCACACTATCCGTTATCAACACCTTCACAGTCCGTTGCCAGGCTCCTAGGTCTGTACCGTGCAAGCGTCAATCAAAGCTAGACAAGGTCACTCGGTGTAGCCCGAGCAAAGCAATGGTAGGACAGCCAGGCGAGGCCGCCTCCCGCAGGCCAGGACTTTTCGCAGTGGTCGAGGTCGGCTAGGATACGGGCTGTATAACATAGAGACTGTATAGCCTGCTCATGGTGTCTGAGCAGCACCATCTCTTCAACACTATCAAGAAGCGTGAGGAGAACGTCGCCAATATGAGTCCAGTCTTTCCAAGCAAGCCTGTTGGCGAACATGTCATCAAATCATCATTGACTGACGTGTATTCTCCAAAAGTCTGGGTAATGCAGACGCACTTCTGGTCCTGCGAGAGTACAGCGTCCTTCGAGGAAGCTTACACAGCCTTGAAAGAAGGACTCAGCCGGACGCTTTCAGAGGTCCCTGGCTTTGCTGGCACGGCACAGAGAGCATCAGACGATCCACGAGATCTAGTAGTTCTGATCAGTTCCACAGCTCAAGTCGACTTTCCTGCCATTGATCATACCACGAATGCAGCAATCCCTACATATGACGAGATCAAGGCAGCCGGCTTCCCAATGACCGCTCTGATCAAGCCTTTCGCGCCGCCTGTGACTCTCACTGCAGTGTACGAGGGAGCACCCTTGCTCGCATTGCAATTCAACAAGCTACGAGGCGGCATGGCGTTGTCCTTCGGCTTCAGCCATTTGCTGGCGGACGCCTCGACCATCGCTGAAGTCGAGAGAATCTGGTCTTCGCACACCGCAGATGCCAGTGCCGCCATTCAGCAGCGTGGCTACAAGAGCTCTGGCGATGACGAAGCAGATCGACTGCGTATGTCGACTCCAACTCCCGGCACGAGCGATGGCTTCGAGAACCCGCATTGGAAGCTCTTCCGTACAGAGGCATCCGCGCTTGCACTGCCAAAGCAGCCAGCCAGATATGAGGCAACGCTTGAAATGGTCCGTGATGCTAAACGCAGAGAGGCGGCCAGCGGAGAGGCACCAAAAGACGATCCGAAGTGGTGTATGTGGTACTTCAGTCCTGCTCAGCTGGCAAGGCTTAAGGTCGATTGCTCCGCTAGTCTCCAGCAGGGTGAATGGATCTCAACAATGAATGCTTTGATCGGGCTGTTCTGGTCGAGAGTCTCGATACTAAAGCGACTCGACCCTGGCGTACATGAGAAGTCGACATTGATGTTCCCAATGAACATCAGGACACGACTCGATCCTCCTGTACATGCTCAGTACATTGGCAATGCGGTAGACATACTCACTACCGATGTGTCGGTGCTGGACCTTACTGACAGCGGTAAAAGCTGGGCCGTAGCAGCTCGTGCAATCCGCACAGCTGTAGATGGCTGGACGCAGGAACCGATTGAATCGTGGATGGCCACGGCTTTGAGGTTGTCCAATGAAGAAGCCCTGTGTCCCAACCCATTGATACTGCTCAACCAGTACAATGTCGCCTTCAACGACTACTCAAGATCGCAATCGAACACGCTGGATTGGGGTCAGCACCTTGGTGTAGCTGATCGCACAAGATACATGAAACCGGCTGGAAGCATGAAAGGCTGTGCAACAGCTGTGATTGTGTTCCCGAGGTTGGCAGACGGTGGTCTTGAGGTCGCCACCACTTGTACCGACGACTTGCAGAGTGCGTTGGTCAAGGATGAGGTTTTTCGCAAGTATGCAGAGCTTGTATGTGCCTTTGCATAGGCAGCGCAGGATGGATGGTGAATCACGTGATCCTGACCTCTGCTCTTCCTATCTAGCGGTACAGCATTGCCATGGGTAGAAAGACAGTGAGCCGCTCGAATCGATCATCCGTAGTCGGTCATGGTCCTGCATGTCAGACGATTGCCGTGCTACCAGAAATATAGTGAGCCGCGGCTAGATAGGACAACAACTAATTGATCGAGCGGTCAGTTATAACAGCTTGTACGCACGCCTAGGGAGCAAGAAAATCTAGACCGTCGTGTGAAAGTGAAGTCGTGGGCCGTGAAGCTGAGGAGTGTTCTTACGCCTCCTCTGATGGCGGACTTGCCTGATCCTGCCACAGTCGGCAGAGGACTGGTTCACAGAGATAGGAACTGGGACGCGAGAATGTCAACGAGAAGAGCACATCGGCACGATGATTGCGCTGTAACACGAGAGACAACCACTCATTCCTGATTGACCTAAAAGGCGCACGGGCCTTGGCAGCCATTGCGGGCAGTTGTGATTATTGAGAAATGCATGATGAAGGCTAGGCAGGTAGATGCTCGTGACGAGCCTCTTCTGTGTCTTCTCTTCCTCTACACTGCTCCTGAAGCCCTCAATATTCTCTGCATCTACTTCTTCAACAGACGTTTTCATGCTGAGGAACGAGAGCTGGGAGAGCTGCAGACGCCGAAATGAGCATAGCGCGCTTGGCCAAGATGCTCCTCCTTCTTCGCAACCTCGAAAGAAGGAGACATCACAAGTCCATCGCGCAGAACCGGGAGTGTTTCATCGGCATCGGTGAGTCCAAACAGTCCCTCTTTTCTGTCCTTCCCATCTAGCACGCGCCATCGCCACAGCAGGACAACAGAGCACATCGACCTGTGGCTATCCAACGACAAGAGGACCACCAAGGCCTTTGCTTTTCCTTACTTATGCGCCGACGCGCGCAACGCACGCACGCACGCACAATACGCTGAGCCCAGTTGGCCTACCTGCTCCTCCCGCTTAGCTCGCTACTCGCACTTCCTCTCCTCTCGCTGAGCTCCGGTTTCTACTCTTACCACTGCGCCTGCTTGGACAAACAACGCGCGCGCCCATCACCAACTACCGCGTCGCGTCTATCTCCCCATCACTAGCTCTTGTTTTACTGGCACACGCTCACACGTGTATACACACACTCGCATCTTCTATCCGTCGGGCTGCATGCGTTGGACCACCATGGCCGCGCCAGCCTAAACGCTTCATCGCAAGAAACCTCGCATGCTGACCATGTCGTCACGTGTTACAGGCACACCCGAATGCGACAATGAACCCATGGCAGCAGAACGGCCAAACCGATGGCTTGTTCAATCAACAGACACCTACTCACCTTAACCAAACCATGTTCTCGAACCTCAACTCCGCAGGTCAATTCGACCTCAATGGCGCGTCAGCCTTCCAGCAGCAACAACAACAACAGCAAGCCCTTGCAAATGGCAACACCCAAACCCCGAACACCGCCTTCTCAAATCAACAGACATTCCAACCAGGATCGGTAGTCCCGCAGAAGAGACCTCATGATGGAGGCATGTCGGGATCACCACAACCACCACCACAACAACAGAACCAGACCTCCCGATCACAGACTCCAAACTTCGGCGCCTTCACCAACCAGCAGACAGCTGCCCAGCAGTTCCAGCAAGGCGCGACTCCCACTCCATACGGTCACCTTCAGCAACCAGGCTCTACGCAAGCCACTCCTTCTCCCACCATGCAGAATCAGCAATTTCGCCAGCCTGCGCGAATGGCCAACGCCTCACCGAGTCCATTCCCGCAAGGACAAGCCAATTTCGCCAACCAGCAGAACATGACACAGCAGAACTCAATGGCGCAGGGGCAGATGAACATGGGTCAACAGTTCAACATGGGTAACAACATGGGTGTGGGCAACAATGCACAAGCTGGAGGTATGAACGCCGCACTCGTGGCTCAACAACGACAATATCAGATGCGGCTCATGCAACAGCAAATGGCTATGCAGCAAAGACAGAATGGAGGTGCCATGCAGAATCGCACTGGTGGTAATGCCGCTTTCAACGCGAATCAGATGACATCAACCATGCAAAATGGCCAAGCACCTACCCAACAGCAACAACATCAACTCAAACGTCAGCAATTTCTGTCACAGTGTGGTGCCTATGTCGCCAAAACAGGACGTCCCTTCAACCCGAACCCATCAATCAGCGGCAAGCCGCTCGATCTCTACAATCTGTTCACTTGCGTGATATCAGGCGGAGGAAGTGGTGCCATTGAAAGACAAGGCCAATGGCAAAATGTCGCGACAAAGCTCGGCTTCAGCCAAGCTCAATACCCTGGCGCCGCAGAGGAGGTGAAGAATGTCTTCATCAGTTCCGTTGCGCTTTATGAGAAAGCATGGATGACTGCGAAAGTTTCACAGAAGCAAGAGCAAGCTCGGTTACATGCCCAACAAATGGCAGGCGGCTTTGGTACACCTCCACAGTCGTCTCCTACGAAGATGATGCCACCTGCAGTGCAAGCCAACCAGCAACAGGCATTCAATGCACAGTTTCCGCAAGCTCAACAGCCGCAGGCAACACCGCAGCCCTCAGCTCAAGCTACGCCGGTCGCAGCACACGCATCGCTGCCACAGAATGGTGCAACCACTCCACAAGCTATGCAGGGCCTCCATCGCCGCAACAGCAGCATGAGGAAACAGGAAACTCCGCAAGCAGTGCCAGCACCATCCCCAATGTCTCAAGTCAAGCCGTCACCTGTTGTCAAAGCTATAGTGAAACCGCTGAGGAGAAACGAGCCTGAAATGCAGAGTCCAACGTACAGGCCTGTCATCTTCGCGAGCGACACAGATGGTGGCTACAAGATACCAGCCTTGTTCGAGCTTGGCTCACAGATTGCGGCATGTATGCCACATCAACCCAGGTTTACAGAGATGGGCACGATCGATATACGTGCGATTGCTCTCAGCCTTGCGTCTGGCATTCACGGAGAGGTGCGATACGCTCTAGACATGCTTGCTGCCCTGTCTTCTGAGTTCTCGCCCTTTGAGCTGGAGAAGTGCGAAGATCTTATTGATGTCATTGTCGATTGTGCCGAAGATCAGACCGACATTCTCGCAGACAAGGCGGAGGAGGTGTCCGATTCTATCGACCTTCCGTCATACGAAGACGTCGTTCGATGTGCCAGAACAGAAGCAGAGACGTTGCAGGATATCCCGGCTTTGGGCACTCAAGCTTACGATCTCGACCGCGCTGCCGACAAGATCATTGCCATTACCACGGTTCTACGCAACCTGTCCTTCACTGAGCATAACCACCGACTGCTTACAAGCACCTCTGTGATCAAGTGGCTCAGCCATACGCTACGACTGGCCGGCACACGCAACATGTTCTTGAGGACATACCTTAACCTGCAGGACTTCTACAAGGACGTCATCATCTTCTTATCAAACATCACGCAATCACTGGAGCTGCCTAATCGTGATGATGCATTGCATATCCTTCACTTCCTGCTGGTCTTCACACCACAGCCGGTGCCATTGCACACTGCATCCAATGGCAAGCTCACTTTCGTGTCATTTGTCCCAACAGTGCACCGGTATTTGCCTCCAGCCGTCGATTGCTTGGCCAAACTTCTCGCAAGACAAGATCCCAACCGTGTATTCTATCGCAGCATCTTCCATTCCCACAACACCTCAAACAGCAACACATCTGAGGAGGACCCCGTCGATCTCCTCACGCGCGCCTTTGCGCTGGCGATTTCGGTCTTGCCGGATCGCAACAGGCTCTCTTCCAATCAAAAAGTGCAGCTATATACTGTTGTTGCGCGCCAAGCATACTTAACACAAGGCATGCTAGCAGCGGACATCCTGACGACTCTACTGCCCAGCGGCGAGTCAGATGTCGCGCGTGCCTGGATCGAGAGCGATGATGGCTGGGCTTCAAGCTTGCTCGGCTTGGCATCACTGCTGAGCGTTGAGCCGGATACACCAATGATTGGGCCAAAGGGGCAGCCTATGGACTGGCCCGTCGAGTCTTTCAAGCAGATTGCGCACCGCGCTCTCAGCATGATGAAACGACTGGCTGAGAAAGCCGGCAAAGGCTCCGCCAAACGGCTGCTCAACAGTCTCGCCAAGACAAATGAAGAAATGACCGGTGATGGCAAAGCAGAAGACGGCATCGAGAACGTTGCTGCTAATCGGAAATGGGAAGGCATACCACAACAGCACAGCATCATTGGCGCCATGCTGCTTGGAACTGTAGATAGGGCGGCATTGAGCCTGCTGTGTGGTCTTCACGACTTGGCTACACAATCTTGAGCGAGAGTTGAATACTGCATTGCGTACTACCATGCACATACTCGAAGCTGGGACGTGAAGTCGACTGCTGTACATACTTCATGAAGTTCAAGATCTTGTATTTTGCCTGTATACTACTAGACTCTATCAAAACGACTTATGAAGTGGTACAAACTTGTGTAAGAATGCCACTTGATTCTCTAGATTCTCCATGTATGCTAATGCTCCCGGGTAGACGTCGAAGTGTCCGACACCTTCGTACTCGTAAGTCGTTGCATTTGGCATCCTTGCGGCGAGCTTGGCTGCAGCTGGAGCTGAGACCACGTTGTCTGCAGAGCCAATACCGAGGTATGTAGGCAAATGGCTCTGTGCTGCGGTGACATCAGGGCTGAAAGATGGTAGCTGGACGATGAATCGAGCTGAGAAGTTGCTGTATTCTGGACCTGGTGGGTTTGGTTGGATCGACAGATAGCCTTCGTATGCGCCTGGCTGTGTCAAGAGACCGAACTGGCCAGTGTAGTTGGCGGCTGGAACATATATGGGGATGATCCGTTTTCGCTCGTTCCATATCGGCTAAGCTCAGCTTCACAAGGTCGGGAATGGTCTGCTGAGGAGTGAGTGCAGCTGTTGCAAGACCGTTGGTGTGTGGTACTTGCGAGATCACACCGACCACGCCTGAGGAAGTATCATTGTAGAAGGCAGGACCAAGCGACAGAACTGTGCCGCCAGACAGTGAGCTGCCCCAAATGACGATACGAGACGCATCAACACCTTGGAGCTTCTTCGCAGCTGCGACAGCGGCCATGAAATCGGCTTGCTGGAGGCTGATGTCAACGATGTTACGAGGCACACCATCGCTTTGTCCCCAGTGGCGGTAGTCGAACTGCTCAGACGTCAGTCGTGCTTTCGATGAAGGACGTTGTACTTACTGTGGTAGCATGGTAGCCCGCTGCAGCGAATCGCTCTGCGTATGGTTGCAGCTTTGAGGTCTGTAAAGCAGCAAAACCGTGTCCCATCACAATGACAGGTGCCTTGGTTGCTGGCCTGCCTCTATCAAAGCGTCCCCATCGACTCGATGCGGCATTGCAAGATAGCTGCCAGTGATAAACAACTATCTGTGTGCCATTGGAATCGAAGGTGATGCGATCGACAGCAGTGACACTTGCAATGAGTGTTGCTAGTATCGGAGTGATCTTCATGTCAGCGGGACTCTTTAGTAGGAGCTAGAGAGGGATCTTGCTTTCAGCTGATGTGTTAGCAGACCGATGCATTAGGTGCCATGTCTGCTCATATACACGTTCTCGTGGGCGGATGGAAGTGATGACGCTGGGAACATCGCGACTTTATCCATTCCTGGCTGTCAGAGTGGACAGGCAGAGCAGCAGTCTCGCAGTCCATCAGCCTTGTAGTGTTGTGACAGTCTGGACCAATCTTAGACAGTGGGAAAGCTCGCGATTTCTGCTTTACATGGATTGTAGAAGCGTGGCTGCTCTGCTGGATCAACCATTGAGGTCGCGGACCCGCCTCTTTCGTCATCACACAAACATCAGATCATGTAGAAAGCTCATAGCTTGTGGCCGATCTGTGTTCTTCGATGATTACTGCCGAGCATCTGGGCTGGAGGAATCGAAAGCATGAGTGCGTCGTCCTGAGCATGATCCATGTGTTGGTCACATGTTGCTATGCACTTTGTCTTGGCGGTACTGTAGCTCGGCAGCGCTCATGATCCTGCCACCGTCAGTGCATCATGAGGATGTGGTAAAGTCCTCAAGCAGAATGAGTCGCAGCATGAAATAGCTCCTGGTGTTAGGCTTGACGTCGAGCCATCGTTCAATGTTAGAGATGCCAGCTTAACTTCTCATAGCAGTCTACGGACGGTATGCTGCTCGTGTCTGCCACGATGTTCATGAGTGTCGGTCTTGTGGCTGTAAGAGTGTCTCAGGCAGCAAAACACGCGAGATCAGCGTCTCTATATTGACGCGAAGCGCGTGCTTCCCAAAATAGCCGCCTCAACTGCTTACGCCGCCACAGAAGCTTCTGGGTGTTGCGCAGGCTGCTGAGCTTCTACGCAAGCCGGTCAACCGTTTCGAATACTCCGTATTAAAACGCTCTAGCTGCGCGCAATCATGGCAGCCTCTTCGGAAATTCCAGAGAGCTACAGCAAGATGTCTGTGGGAGACGTGGAGGCAATCGGCGCACACTGCCAGATGACGTTCTGTCACCAGCTAGACTTCCTGCCTTTCAAGTGCGAGAGTTGTCAAGGGTAGGTAAGGGATATATGGACTGGCATGTACGAGAGCCATACTGACTCGACGCCAGGAAGTTTTGCCTCGATCACCGTACAGAATCAGCACATAGTTGTCCACAAGCAGGCGCATGGGCTCGACGACGAGCCCAAGCGAATGGCCTATCCACGACTTCACGAACCGCATCGCCGAGACCTAACATCCTCACACACGAGCAGCAATGTTCGCTGCCAGCATGCAAGACCCTCATAGATACGCCTCTGGTCACAGGAGTGCTGTGCGAAACCTGCAATCGGCGTTATTGCCTCAAACACAGGATGGCCTATGAGCACGAATGCTCAAAGCTGGCACCGATAGGAGCGAGGACAAACAACGCACAGGCAGCTAGAGAAAGAGGTCTGGCAGCGCTAGAGAAGCTGCGGGCTTGGGGCGCATCTAAGAAGAGTGCTGTTAAGGTGCCACAAACGAAATCGAGAGTACAGGCGGCTACAAGACTGACTGAGGTCACCAACCTGAAGAGGACAGCTAAAGGAGATGTGAAGATACCTGCGGAGAAGAGAATATTTCTGTTCGTTGAGGCTTCGTCAGATACACTGGTAGCCAAGCTTCAGAAGGGCTCGTTCTTCTACTCGGTGGACTACTCTGTTGGAAGGATGCTGGACCTTGCGGCAACGAGTTTGCAAGTAAGCAATGTCAACAACAGATCAGGCTCTGAGGAGGACAAGCTTAGGGTATTCCATGTGGAAGGAGGTCGACTGCTAGACTTCAATGAGAAGCTAGGCGCAGTACTTCAGACCGGCAATACACTGGTATTGCTTCGTGGCGTAGGCGCAGATATGGCAAAGACGCCGGATAATACATAATGATCGCCTGCTCATGTAATCCATCTTGACCACTGTTGAGATCATCGACCAGGGGTCCGTGCTGAATCTCCTGGTGACGCTATCGGCTCGAAAGCTTCCACATGCGTTCGCCTTCGATCTTCTATCATCTTCGCCGCTTGCTATAGTTGCTACCTCGCGCATCTGCATGGGCTCGGAGTCCTAATCTTTTCAGTCCGCGCAGTCTTGGTGATCGAAAGCCCTCCCGCACCTTCATCTCGGCTTCTACAACACTCCAAAGCTGATCACGAGAGCATGATTTCAGGACAACGACTGTCGTTACGAGTCGTTCAGCACTCATCGCGGAGATACTACAGCACATCTAGAGGCGTGTGTGCAACATGTCGGGGTCTCCTACAGGCACAACGACAAGTCGTGCGCCAGCGATTTGAGCCACAATCGTCGACGATCATTTCGCTATCTCGAGGCTTTACATCATCGTCAGCCAGACGGAAAGAGAAGCCTCCTACATCGGATGAGCCTCAGGACGAGCAAGAGGAGATAAAGAAGGAGTTGGAGCAGAAAGATGAAGACCTGAAAGAGGCGAAGAACAAACCACCGACCCCATCACTTACACCCATTGCGCTCGATGGCGCTGGAGGCAGTGCAGGCGATGCAGGTAGCGGCGATGGCGGTAATAGGAAGCGTAAGACGCCTGACCGCGCTCTAGCAAAACCCTCAGTACCCGAGGTGTATCCTCAGGTCATGGCCATACCGATAGCACAGCGACCACTATTCCCTGGATTCTACAAGGCCATTACGATTAGAGATCCCAACGTTATTGCAGCAGTTCAGGAGCTGCTAAAGCGCGGACAGAGCTATGTTGGAGCTTTCTTGCTGAAGGATTCTGAGAGCAGTCAAGATGTCATCAACGACCCGAGCGAAGTGTATGATGTCGGTACGTTCTGTCAGATCACAGGTGCATTTCCAGCAGGGCAGGGAAGTGAGAAGGCACTACAAGCAGTCCTCTACCCACATCGACGCATAAAGATGACCGAGCTCATTCCACCAAACAAATCCGCAGCACCGGCAGTCTCTCAAGCCACGATAGAGCCTGCGACGCAGACAGAGTCGAAGGAGACTGAGACTGACAGCAAGAAGGGTGATGTTGTGGCGAGCTTTGAAGAGCAGAATGTGGACAAAACTGCACAAGCAAAGACCACAGTAGGGCCAACATCATTCCTGCATGACTGGCCTGTCAGTCTCGTCAATGTCGAGAACCTCGCCGATGAGCCGTTCGACAAGAAGTCGCCTACAATTAGAGCCTTGATCTCAGAGATCGTCAACACTTGCAAGGAGATCGGCAATGTCAACAACCTGTTTAGGGATCATGTATCAGCATTCGCCATGTCCCAGTCTGCAGCGAACATCTCCGACGAGCCGGCAAAGCTGGCCGACTTTGCTGCAGCAGTCTCTGGAGGCGAGATGGAGGAGGCGCAGGGCGTACTCGCATCCTTGAACATCGAGCAGCGACTCAGCAAGGCCCTCGAGGTAATCAAGAAGGAATACATGAATGCACAGCTCAGCAGTAAGATATCGAAAGACGTTGAGACCAAGATCCAGAAACGACAACGTGAGTATTGGCTTATGGAGCAGATGAAGGGCATCCGTCGAGAGCTTGGCTTGGAGAGCGACGGCAAGGACAAGCTTGTTGAGAAGTTCAAGGAGAAGGCCAACAAGCTCGCAATGCCTGAAGCTGTCAAAAAGGTCTTCGACGAAGAGTTGAATAAGCTTGCACACCTCGAGCCTGCCGCCAGCGAGTTCAATGTCACCAGGAACTACCTAGACTGGCTCACACAGATCCCTTGGGGCCAGAGGAGTCCCGAAAACTTCGGAATTAAGCATGCTAAGGAAGTGCTCGACGAAGATCACTATGGTCTCAAGGACGTCAAGGATCGCATTCTGGAGTTCATCGCCGTGGGCAAGCTGAGAGGAACTGTAGAGGGCAAGATATTGTGTATGGTCGGACCGCCAGGTGTCGGAAAGACCTCGATCGGCAAGTCAATCGCGCGAGCTCTGAACCGTCAGTACTATCGTTTCAGCGTGGGTGGTCTGACGGATGTGGCTGAGATCAAGGGACACCGAAGGACATATGTTGGTGCCTTACCAGGACGAATCATACAGGCCTTGAAGAAGTGCCAGACCGAGAACCCACTTGTGCTGATTGATGAGGTAGACAAGATTGGTCGTGGACATCAGGGCGACCCGTCGAGCGCATTGCTGGAATTGCTCGATCCTGAGCAGAACAGCTCGTTCCTGGACCACTACATGGATGTTCCTGTAGATCTGTCAAAGGTGCTCTTCGTGTGCACAGCTAATATGACAGACACAATACCTCGACCTCTACTCGATCGTATGGAACTGATTGAGCTCTCCGGATATGTCGCAGATGAGAAGATGGCTATCGCAGATCGATACCTCTCACCGCAAGCCAAGGAGCTCAGTGGACTAAAGGACGTCGACGTCGAGCTCACACAGGACGCTATTGTAGAGCTGATCAACAAGTATTGTCGAGAGTCTGGTGTGCGAAATCTCAAGAAGCAGATTGAAAAAGTCTACAGGAAGTCTGCGCTGAAGATCATCCAAGATCTCGGCGAGGATGCGTTCGCAGAAGAGCAAGCTATGACCGAGGAGGGCAAGAAGGCAGCTGAGGAGTCTGCAAAGGACGAGACACCAGTCGAGGAGACGCCAGCCACGATCGCAAAAGAGACGACAGAAACACCAAGGAAAGCATTGAAGGTGCCAGACTCAGTACACGTGCGCATCGAGAAGGACAACCTCAAGGACTATATCGGTCCACCTGTCTTTACCTCCGACAGATTATACGACAAGACACCACCTGGTGTGGCAATGGGTCTTGCCTGGACACAGATGGGAGGCGCAGCTCTATATGTCGAAACCATCCTCGACAGCGCGCTGTCATACAACTCACGACCTGGCTTCGAGCGTACTGGTAACCTCAAGCCGGTGATGAAAGAGAGTACAACAATCGCCTATTCCTTCGCCAAGGGTCTGCTTGCCAAGCAGTATCCGGGCAATAGATTCTTCGAGAAAGCGAAGCTCCACATGCACGTGCCTGAGGGTGCAGTGCCCAAGGACGGACCTAGTGCTGGTATTACCATGGCTACGAGTCTGCTCTCACTGGCGCTGGATCACCCGTTGGATCCCACGATCGCAATGACTGGTGAGCTCACGACCATTGGAAAGGTGCTGAGGATTGGTGGTCTCCGGGAGAAGACTGTTGCTGCTAGACGAGCAGGCGCAAAGATGGTCATCTTTCCGAAGGATAATACGAGCGATTGGCTCGAGTTGCCAGAGGTAAGTACTCTTGTCATGCAGTCGTCAGTCATTGCTAACTCGTGACAGAATATCAAAGAGGGTATCGAGGGCAAGCCTGTCGATTGGTACTCGGATGTGTTCGATCTAGTCTTCAAGAACGTCGATGAAGCTCAAGCAAACACACGATGGAAGAAGGCACTCGCCAAGCCTCCCAAGGAGGAAGTCGACGAGGATGAGCACCACCATGTAGAATAGACGGCTGCATTGACCGGCGAAGAAACACATGCGAGCCTTACCCACGATATATAGCACACACGCCCACCCTGTACACAAAGCAACTCATCTCAGCACGCTCGTCAGATCGTCTTTCCGTTGACGACTTTGACCTCAACTGATATGATTACGAGCCTGATAGATCCGGAGGGCTTCCGGGGGCTGCATCCTGCGAGCCCAGCAGAGTGGAATGAGCCGCCGTTGTCATCCTGAACCATGCAAGCCCTGTGCGTCCGTCAAGAGCTTAATGTAAAAACTCTCATACGACATCAATCAGGCGATTGCATGGTTACATACTTCCTCAATGGTACCTTGCCATGCTCAGATATCATCTACTCCAGCGTGACGTGCCAGAGATTGCACGCTGGGTGCCAGCTGAGAGTCGGGATGCCAAGAGTGTCTCAGAACATCATTGGTACAGGCTATTTTTGCACAGCGTGGCACTCTTAAGTGGAAGTCAGTATTGCAAGCCACATGCGTGCATGCAGAGCTTGATTTCTCCCTGGCTGGCTAGCTGCGAGACTCCGCCTACAATGTGCATCGCTCTTTGGTGATTAGTCGTTGCGATCGTTGAGCTTCATCGTCTAAAACATACTTCGTCCGGTGAAGCAGCGATCGAGCGTGGAGTAATCGACCCTAGAGTCAATTAGCCTCACCGTTTGATCTCGTAACTCTCTTCGACGAACAACATCATCTCCTCCTCGCCAGGGTATACTCGACGTGGGAGAGTGGTACATCCATGAGCGTCGATCCAGCCTGCCTATCAGGTACGCATGAACACTCCATGAGCCGCAGTCGCGCAAGGTGCTAATCAGTGGCCACAACAGGCCAGCGCCGTGAGCTGGTCGATATTGCTCGGATGAATAGAATGGCTCAGCAAAGGACAACCCCTCAATGTGCTGCTGGTAGAGACGGGAAAGAGGCCAAGATCACTATCTGTCCGAGCCAACCTGGACAGAAAACACCCTCCAGGGCTCTCACACACTAGTCCCAAAGCCAAACTAGACAGCATTTCATGCCTCGCCATTCACCACAAGCGTACGACCTGTGCAGAACTCCCATCTCTAGACCACCTTGTCTCTTCCTTCTTCTGCTATCCAGACTCGTTTTCCTTCTCGTCGCTAGCGAAGAGCGCGGCCACCTTGGACGATCCTCTTCCACAGTCGTGTTCGTTCCTCGGACCAGGATCAGTAACGAGGTTGCGGAGCCGTCACTGGCGCAATTGCGACCATGCTGTGCGCTCGAAATCTACAGTATCGACTCGGCCGTTGACGAGACGACATGCCAACTAAGCACGATGCTGTGCAAGGCTCACCTGCAAGCGCCGACAACAATGGTAACGTTGACACCACAGTCGCTGAGTCTGCACCACGAAGCACACTCTCGCGTAAGAGGACGAAGACTGGCTGCCTGACATGCCGGAAACGACGAATCAAGTGCGGCGAGGAACGGCCGATGTGCAAGAATTGCATCAAGTCGCGTCGACACTGTGATGGCTATGTTCAGCGTGTTGTCTTCAAGCCTCCGACTTTTGAGTACCGGACACCACTCGGTGGTACACCCTTGAGTTACCAGAACCTTGATCCTAACGTAACTTACCATCCTGGTAGTACAGTCGCATTTACGCCAAATCAGCCGGCGTACTCACCCATGCAACCTGCGTTTTCTGGAGTGCAATCCTTCGAGAGGCCAGACTTGCATTGGCCGACAGCTCAACAGCTCGGTGTGCCAATACATACTGCTCATCCGCATCACCATCCTCCACCTCTACACCTTCATACTCATCCTGTACAGCAACACTTCTCAGCGCCAGCACATCAAGCACCACCACATATCACACCTGGAACATATTCATTTAATTCACCTACCATTCATGCTCCTAACGAGTACATCGACATCCCAGCGCATCCTGCATACACTCCATGGAGCAACATCTCACACCATATCTCGCCCAGCTCTGCAACATTTCAACCACTTATACCTGTCGATTCAGCCGTCGCTACAGAGCAGGCCGCATGGCACCAACCAACATATGGGCACATGAGCACTACAGGCTCAGCTACTCTCATGCGCTCCTCGCCCTCCCTACACTCGGAATCGAGATCCCTAGACTTCGCGCGTAATGACAGTTTCCAAACATCCTTTCTACCTGACACAGGACCAACGCAGCTGCTGAGAGACGCTGCCGTGGAGACGCAGGATGACGATTATTTCGACGTCAACTCAGACGACGGCGTGGACGATGCTGCTGCGCGAACCGAACCACCATTCGGCGTCATGTCCCTTGTGCACCAACTCGACACAATCCAGCAGATGCAGATACGGGCTTACGACACTTTCCTGTCTCATGGCATGCTCGATACCTATCGACCTGAAAGAGTTGCGAACCCACTTCGAAACGAGGCGACTGCACGAGTGTTCTTACATTTCATGACAGCTACAGGTCCGAGTTTATCACCATTCGAGCGGCACACAGCAAACCCTTCCAGCTTCTACACAAGTAGCGACACGCCTCTAACGCAGCGAGGAATCTGGACCTACACTATGCCAATGGCTGCTCTACATAACCAAGGACTTCTCCACGCAATGCTGGCCCTAGCCAGTCTACACATTGCTCGACTGCAGAATGGATCTGTCACACCATCTCTCCAGCACTACGCTTGGTCGTTGAAGCGTGTCCACAGTGCTGTCGTCAATCCCAAGAAGCGTCTGAACCCCACGACCATCGCAGCATCAATGCTTCTGGGTTTCTATGAGGTCTTGACCGCAGAGCATTCAAAGTGGAGCACTCACCTAGCAGGTGCAAAGCAATTGATCATGGAGACCGATTTTCCTGGTATGATGCGCCAGTTTGGCATGATGAAGAAAGAGCGAGGGATGCGGATACAGCATGAAGCAGCGTTCATGGGAATGCCACCGAGTCCTAGGAACATCGAAGATGACTGCTTAGACCAGATTCATGATGTTGATGAGGGTCTTATCAGTCGCTTCTTTGGCCAGAAGGTCAGTTATACCCGGCAAGGACACATCGAGGTACACACTACTGGTGGCATACCACGACTCGACTTGAGCAAGCTTGAGCTTTTGAAGGATTTATTCTGGTGGTACTGTAAGCAGGATGCATATCAGAGCATCATAAGTGGTAATCCGTTGCTGTAAGTTGGCACAACGTTGTGCAAGACTCTAAACCTAACAAGATCACAGCATGGATTACAGTAGATGGTCGGCGTGTCCTCCAAGAGCGCCTTTGGGCAGGCCTGATGCCGTCTATGGCTCATTTGACCATCTGACCTTGCTGCTAGGACGAGTCGCTGACTTTGCCGCAAAAGATCGAGTGCGCAAACTCAAAGTCATGGATCAGAACGGGGACAATGGCGTCCACACCCTAATAGTCGAATGGCCAGAGCACCACCGCCACGACCTCCAGCTGGTCAGCCTGCGCAGCCCTCCGCCAGGTCCCATGTTCTACGGTATGGCACCAACATCGGAGGCGAAAGTGCGAATGCCGACATCGTATGAGAGGTCTCATGCGAAGGCCTCTCCTGATCTGGAGCAGGAGACCTGGAGCTTGGAGACAGCATTGCAGGAGCATGACGACATACTGGCGGCTTTGCACGAGTTCAAGGCCAGCCTGGGCGTTGCATTCGCAACACTATCTGCAGACTGTCATTCTCCTGTACACACCTCCTTCGGTCCTGCCTCAGTATACCGCTCCTTCGATATCGGCTGTATGATGGCCATCTGGAATATGACCGTCATCATCGCCATTCGCTCGCACCCATACTACCACCCTGCGGCACACGTTGCTGCTGCAATGGCCACGATGGAGACCATGCCATATGCTATCGAAATTGGTCGAATCGCAGCTGGCATCGTGCCCGGACCGCAACACGTTTCTTTGAACCCCTTCCTCGGTGCAGCACTTGTGGAGAGCTGTATGCCCTCCTTCTTCGCAGCGGTGCAGTATCAACAGCCAGAACAACGGCACGAGACTATCGTACGTATCTTCAGCATTGCGCAACGCACGGGCTGGGCCACAGCAGGACTGATAGCGCATGGTTGCGAGACTGCCTGGGTTAAAGCAGCACAAGCTGGTCGAGGACCACCATATACCAGGATTGGCCGCTTGCATGAAGCCAATAGCACTGATTCGCGTCTAACAGGTAGCTGGGAACACCAAGATCCGAGAGTGAAGCCAGACGAGGACGACCAGGTTGATCGTCGCTTCGTGAGGCAGAATCCTGTCGCCCGCTTGCATTGGGCGATAGGTATAATTGGAAATGAGCACGATATATGATCGTACGGCTTATTGAAAAGCGTTGCAACACTTACGAAGATACCCCTTGTACTATATGCATGATTCGACGCAGCACGGAGGAAAGCAGTCGTGTGTAATATATGTAGACAGCGTCAACTGTCATTTGCAATGCCTTCAGGGTATCTATGCTATCAACGCCACCCATGCTGAAATGCCAATCCTAATTCATGTCTTGTAATCGCACGTCCTCCGTGATCGTCGAGCTCAGCCGCTCAATTTCATTCTGTATGGCGAGTACCCAATGGTCCCTCTCAGCTCGACTCCTTGCTTTGAACACGATACTCCTGCCAGTCGTGCCAAGTCTGCTGACCCTCTCTATCTGTGTCTTGGTCTGACTTTTCATATCCTTGCCGCTGTTCTGGCGCTCAACCTCCTTTCGAGCGTCCTTAACATCATCGATGGTCTTGCTGCTCTTGAACCACGATTTGGACTTGCTGTGCCAAATCACGAAAGTGGTCATAGCATCTTCGTCTGTGCTGGTCCAGCCGTCTTCAAGATAGATGCGTGGCAGTGCATGATGGCCTGGCATGTTCGAATCAAACGTTCGGTTCTGATACAGCAGATCGCTCTCGGTGAGGAGCCCAGAATACAGATAGCAGCCTCGTAGGTCGATGCTCGATATCCGTTGATGATGAATCTGAGTAATCTTGCCTCCAGTACGTGAGCGCAATGTATCCTCGTAGATCAAGATGTGACCATGCGAGAGGATGACATGACATCGAGTAAAGGTCGTATGTCGACGAGGCTTGCGAAAAAGCAATCCTGACAGATGTATGGATCGACAATTGGCTAGCCCGCACACGTTGTACATCTTCGAGGATGCAAAGGACTGTGATACTTCCCACTTGTACGCAAATTGTCCAACGATAGCTTCTGCACGCTCGTCGATGCCAAGAGATGTAAGGTTGTGCTCGCGAACAGATTTGTACAGATTCATGTCTTCTCTTGCGCGCTTAGTCCAGTAGTTGACCAATTCCTGAACGCGCTTCATCCATTGAGCACATGTCGCCCTGCTGAATGCTTGCAGACGTATTATTAGTCCATTGTACAAGACCAGCTCGAAAATTCGATCTTCTTCGATCTCTTCGGCTATTCCATCTTCGTGCGGATGATCTGGAACGGTTTGATGGAAGTCGACTTGCTCGCCTTCGTCCACGTTGTCGTCTGCGGCCAAAGCACCTTTACGCATCGCTCGAACTCGCTTGATGTCGCTGAAGTCGATAAAGCCATCACTTGCGAGCAACATGTTGACCTGTCGTCCGGCTTCGTTTGCGGCATTCTGATCCTGCTGAAGCATTTCGTGGTATGGAAGGTCGTTCTCATCTAGCCAGCTGATCTTTGATTCGGACAGTGGATATGGATCGATGTCGTAGATCATGGGTATTTGCTCGGCAATCTTCTGCGTCGAAGGTACTGCACCGTTTCGTTCCATTCGCATCTTCGGGGGCGGCGGTGGTGTGGCTCGTGAAGGTCTCAAGAAGAGCAGGTACTGGTTTTGTGAGGTAAAGTATAGACGCTTGAACATCATCTTGCCCATGCGACGATCTGCGCCTTTCTGTGAGGTCAGACGAATGAGGAAGCCTTCGACTGGAGGTGGCTCTTGCAGGCCCTTCGTATCTCTTGTACCTCTGGTATCGGTCGAGTAGTGATCCTTCGGCAGCAGCTGCAGATCGTGTGTCTTGACCATGGCGACAGTGCCGTACATTTTCTGCTCGATTGCACCATGTACCCATTCGAGTCTGTCGTATCGTTTCCAGGCTAGACCAATACGACCATGTGCTTGCCAGACTTTCAGAACGTCATTCCACTCGGACGAGCCTTTGAGCATTTCCATACAACGCGCAACGATCGCTCCTGCAGCTCCGGACTCGTCAGACAGGGCGACAGCGAGTGCATGCTCGTCGCCAGCAGCGGCTTTGGTAAGCGTCTGCTCTACCTCTGCTTTCCTGAAAGGGTCGTCGAGACGTAGGCTTATATTCAGGTCTGGAATGTTGACCTGGAGTGTTTGAGATCGCTTCACGCCCATCATTGTCCTGAGGAATGTAAACCACTCGACAGAAGTTGCTCCTGACAATGGCCGAAGATAATAGATGGTTGTACGGCTTCCTCCTCTTGTCCATACGCACAGAGTCTTATCGAGAGAAGAGTACAAGTTGACTTGGGCTAGCCTTTGGCTGAGTAATATCTGCGCCTTGGCTCTCTTCTTCACCTTCTGGTCTTCTGTGGCTGCAATGACTCTTGTCTGGTATAGCTGCAACACCGCATCTGCGTCATCGACCGAGTACTTTCGGCACACGACCATAAACTCACGCCATTTGTCCTGCATCCTCGTCTCAATGCCCTGGCTGATGCGCTCATCATAGTCTGGCAGCTGCTGTTGTGTCACATCGATCCGCACGAGCATCTTGTCTACCTTGAGTAGCTCGCCATCTTTGATAGTCGAAGAACGTAGTCCCGTCTTTGATGCTAAGCGCCTTGCACGAGCACGAAGTTGTAGTCGTGAGGCTTCATTGAAGGTCACTCGTGGTTTGGTCGACGGTTTTGGCCCATGTTCGATGGTCTGTGGTCTGATTGATGGCTTTGGCGCATCCTCGGCGGTCTGTGGCAGGATACGAGGTGAAGGCTGCGGTGTACGGTTGTGCTGGCTATGCAGAAGAGATCGTGTCGAGGCATTGGTAGCATCTTGGGTCGTCAGATCTGCTGAAGTCCCGACTGCTGTCGTGCTATCGTCAGGTCTAGGCTCCAGTACTGCTGGAGCATTGGGCTGTTCGTCATGGTGTCCATCGAGTGCTGGCTGCTCTGCTCGAAAGCTCGGTCTCTTAGACGTGCCTAGGAAGAAGTACTGCTTGTACCAATGCTTGCGGTGGCTCTTGAGCCATCCCTCAGGTATAGGACCAATGAATGTCCTTCGACTGGTAATGTGAAGATGTTCTGGTGTACCATGCTCAAGTCTGCGTGCTGTATATGAGTCGTGAGGGAGTTCGTGCTGCGACATTGCTAGACATGCTCCCTAATTGGTGTATGGCTGCATGAATAGCACGATTTGTTCGTGATCGCGCGAGGAGTCGCGTTATGGAGCGAGGTGACGTCGGCGGCTCAGTTGGGATGGGGATCGAGTTTGCACAGTATGCATAGTACCTCTTTCTTCATTACATGATAATCGATATGGCACTCGAGTTAATATCGATCTACGATGCATGCTCTGATGCTCAGAGGTTGTCGGCTCGAAAGCTTTCCCGTTGGTCGTGTGCTGCGAACGATCAAGGAGTATGTGCCCTGGTGACTATGGCAGAACACAACAGATGCACACCACTAGAGTGGCCTATCAACACTGAGGTCACCATGCCTATCATCGCTCAGAGCACGTCAAACAGTATCTCGACACTCAGCTTGTCGCAATCACAAAGGTGGTGAGTACGAGGTGTCAGGTTTCGCACAGCGCACATCTCGGATCCCTTGCTTTTGTCCTCAAGAAGAGCCGTGGAATACAATGCTGGTAACATAATGCTCGGAAGACATACCTTCCGGGTTCTGCGTATGCCTGTTGGCTTCCTCACTCATATCAGTCGAGAAGCTCTACCCTCCACTTGACGCCGTACACTCGCATATACGACGATAGGAGCTCTCACTAGCTCTATGGATACTCGCCGAAATGGCTAGCATGTGGGACGATGTCCTCTCACAACACAGCATCATTGCTTCTCTGAGCCCGACACACCAGGCGCATGCTAAACGTCCACCAACAACGAATCAATAATGAAGGTAATAAGTGCTGGGTCGCGGTAGAGCCAAGCAAGAATCTGCAAATGCCGTCAGGAAGCATCGTATATGCACGAAGATGAACAGCCTGGCCGCACTCCCGGATGTCGTGACAGCCGGACAGGAAGCCTTCGATGGCATACAGCCTCGTGTATGTACGATTGCGGCGAACTCTGGCGTTTCTCGGTCGATATGTCAGGATTGGAAGCTATAATGGATGCTTCATCACACCGGAAGGCGTAGCAGCCGTGCTGTGGCCAGACAGTGGTAGACACTTGCGAACGAGTATAAGATACCAGCGCCTACAAAGGTTGGTCTCTATCTGTTCTTGTTTCTTCTTTCACGATGATCTCTAGGAGCATAATTCCGTACATTGCTCTTGCTGGTATGAGTGCTACGGCCTTGGCATATAGCTCCAGGCCTTACAGGCAAGCAACATAGCGCTTCATCCTTGCCCAGCTAACGAAACAGCCATGGCATCAACCATACTGATTTTGAACACAATCTCTCAACGATTGTGGATGTTGTTATTATCGGTGGCGGCAGCTCTGGTATGTATTCTGCAACACGATTACACCAGATGAACCAGAGCGTCCTGGTCATCGAGCCTCGAGATCGTACTGGCGGCCATGTCGATACATACATCGACCCTCACACAGGCTCAGCAATAGACGTTGGCGTCCTCTACTACCATAACATCTCCGTGATGACTGACTTTGCTCAATATGTCGGAGTGCCTATGACAGCAGAGAGCTTAACAACTTCTGATGCAAACAAGACACATATCATTGACTTCTCAGCCGGCACGGCTGTGCCTGAGGACGAGATCGCAGCACTCGGCGACACAACTGCTGCTTTCTTGAAGTACTACAGCATCCTGTCTGAGTATCCCTACCTGCAATCTGGCTTTCATCTACCATCACCAGTACCGGAAGACCTTCTACTGCCATGGAAGGACTTCATCGTCCAGCATGATCTATCTGGTCTTGCTTTCTCGATCGACCTGTTCAATCAAGGATGGAAGGATATACTCAACATGCCTACGCTTTACATACTGAAAGGGTTTGGCCAACTATTGCTGCAGTCGTTCTTTGCCGGCTATGAGCTTGCCACTGCTCGTCACAACAATCAGGAACTCTTCGATGCGGCTGTTCGCAAGATTGGACAAGACAGGGTCTTGTTGAGTAGTCATGTCGAGCACGTCTCTCGTTCTCCCGATGGTGTCTTTCTTGTCGCTGCGACACCAAAAGGTCAACGTCTGGTGAAGGCTCGAAAGCTCTTGATCACAGCACCACCGCTCTTGGACGTTTTGGAGCCGTTCATGTCACTCGATGATGAGGAGCATGATATCTTTGGCAGGTTTGATTGTGGCTACTACTGGAATGCACTGCTGAGAAGTGCAGCACTGCCGGATGCTGATGGTATCTACAATGTTGGAAGCAACAATTCTTACTACATTGCTGATCAGCCTGGTATTTTGACCATCATCCCGACAGGGGTGTCACAACTGCATAGAGTCTACTATGGCAGTCCAACGTATATGACGGACGAAGAGGTTGTCGACAGTATTATGACAACCACTGAGAAAGCGCTGCAGGTCATTGCTGTTGATGGTGACCTCTCCGTGCCATTCATTCGGAGCCATGCGCCTTATCACTGCACAGTCTCAGCAGACGATATCAGAGCAGGCTTCTACGACAGATTACAAGCTCTCCAGGGCAAGAAGAGCACATACTACACTGGAGCTACCTTTCAAGCACACGACTCAGGGTCGATATGGCTGTTCACTGAAAATGAAGTCCTCACTATGCTGGTATGACACTGGCAAGGGATCTCAGAGAGTGTGACAGACGGGAAAAGCATCATTCACTCATTACATATCTACCAAGCTTCGACATTCTTCTGCCTACCACGAAGCTTTGACGAAGTCAGCCCAGGTGGTCGGCTTCTCCGGTAGTAGAGCCTGAGACTTTGCGGTCTCCTTCTCGCTGCCCTTTCCATAGTAACTGTAGTCTCGTACGAGCAGCATGTTCTCAATCAATTCTTCGGCCTTCTTGTTGGCGCCCATGGCTTGGAAACCTTGCTCTCTGGTGACCTCAACGAAGTTGACCTTTGAGCCAGTGACTGTTGTTATCGTGTCGACGATCTCCTGGGGAGTGCGCCTGAGAGTATTAGCAAGTGTCGAGCGACAGCAGAAAAGACGACACTCACCATTCGCTGACTCCTTGCACGCTCAAGTGCTGCACGGTGCTCTCCGGTGCCAACAAGATACCAGCGACATAGTTGCCGGTATCTTTCTTGGTGTCGAGAAGAGCTACGTGGGTCTCGGTTGCTTGCCATGGCTGTGCGAAGTTCTTCGTGCCGTCCTGGCCTGGGAAGGTCATGCTCTTGATGTTTGACATGTAGAAAGCCGGCATGAAAAAGGTCGACACAGGAAGGGAAGATGTTGGTATTGAGCGGATGTACTCCTCAACATTGGCCTTGCTATCGAAGTGCGAAACGTGTTGAAGAGCTCCATTGGTGACTGGGTAGTGTTAGTGCTGTCTAGATATGATATGCAGAGGACTCACGCTTTGTGACGTGCGGCAGAGAGGACCAGATGAGATGGTGAACTTTCTCGGCCACGCTGGCATCGGTGATGTTCTTGCCATGCTTGAATTCAAGCTCCTTGTCCTCGTGCTCCCAGTCTAGGAATGTCAGAGTTGAACCTATGGAATTTGAGTGTGCCAACTCACAGTTTGTTACAGCAAAGACAGCATAGCTGCCTCGAAGAGCCTCTTGCAGTGACTCCACATGGTTCATGTCTGCTTGCACGAGCTCAACGCCCTTGGCGTGCAGAGCTTGAGCTGCTGGCTTGGTGGTGTCTCGAGTGATGCCTCTGACCTTGTAGAGCTGGCTCAGCTTTGGATGGTTGAGAATGGCTTCGACGACGCTGCCACCCTGTGCGCCAGTGGCACCGAAGACTGTGATGATTCGAGACATTGCTGTTGTGAGTGCTTTGCTTCCAGGCGATGTGAGATGAATTTGTGAGTGTGAAGGTGCTGATGTGGTTGATACATCATCTTTGGGGTTGACCTTGAGGTTCATATACACACGGGAGCACATAGCCTGACCCGTGGTCTGGATCGCGCTTCGGTGCTACCTTCATGGCGAGTGCTTGGCGGATGGTTTAGTCATGACGACAGCCGGACATAGAGGAAGCTATTGAGCTGTACGAAGCCGCTCGCACCAGTTTCTCAGCAATTGACCCGCTTATTCATCACCGGCCTTCGACCTCTTGCTCTTCCTCCGAAGCCACTTCACTCTTGATTACACATCGACCATGAGTGAAGCCATGCATTGCTGTGCTATGCTGTGACGGAGAGTCCGTACTGCCTTCGACAAGCTATGCCGACGATGATATTGCGCTCAAGCATGCGAGACACGACGGACAACGTACAAAGCCGGGCTCGATCACTGTGAGCTTTCCCTAACGGCGGCATAACATTGTACGTTTACTCTATGGTATGCCGACTCGCTATCATCGTCGCATCATCAACAATGCAGAGTGTGGTGGTATGCCAGGTGAGTCCTGGCTGCAAGGGTGTGATTTGCGAGAGCGTGTTACCCAACACAACCTGGTGACCGCCAACTCGCTTCAACCAGCTATTCCAGATGAGCATCAGCAACCACGTCAGCAACGATAGCCATAATCGACCGCCTTTGGCTAGTTGTATAGTGTACTGCCACGACGTAGTGTTGCAGATGTATGGACGAACCGTGGATGACAAAAGAGCAAGAGCAAGAGCCAGGACTTCCAGCGTTACATTGTCTCATGCACGGTATGTGTCCTTTGGTGTTCACATGCAGCTATGGAGTATATCATGGTGAGTCTAGCTATGCGCATAGCAATGGGAGAGGTCGTGTCAGAGATAGGTTCAGCAGACTGCCCAATAACACGGATACCATTTGCTGCGTCGCTCTACCTTTCTAACTTGGCGACTGGTCGACACAACGACCTCTCTATATGCAACAACCCGACCACACAATCTGCTGGATTGAAGTGCGTTGTCTGGACTCGATGATTCGTTTCTCGTGAAGCCTTCTTGCTGTGCTCAGTCTTACAGACACAACTCATAGCGACAACTACTTCTACAACATAAGTACAGCCTATGATCAGACAAACGGCTTGCCGCAAGCGTCTACGAATCCACTTGTGCCGCACCCTCGTCGACGACCATACCTCGAGATCACAACAAGCTTGTTCAATGGACTCGTAGCCAGCATCATGGACATGCTCACGAGCGTGACTTTCATACTCACCGACATGCTTTCACATCCAACGCCGGCCAGTGCGGAGCTCAGGACGCTGCAAGTATAGCACGCTCACCTTAAACTGCTTGCAAGATATCGAATCAACGGTGGTATGTCCGCGTTTTCGATACATAGTAAGTCCGCTCTTTCGACACATAGTAAGCTCTTCTATGCAAACCTGCTCAAAGCGGATACTGCTGATCTCCGATCCTGGTTCTTGCGTCTTGTCCTGCGAACATTGCTTGCGGAGCGCAACGACATGCTCGAGTTGTGCTTCGTTCATCGTCTCATTGTTCATACCACTGGAGAGTGTCCAAAGAGGCATTCTCTGATTCATTGAGTGGCTATATAGCTGTACTGAAGAGTGTCCGAGGTGCATCGATTGAAGGATACATCAATGTAATCACTCCGTTGACCTAAGCAACGTTATTGTAACGGTAAAACGTCCTTCGGGACGAGAAACTCCTCTGACTAAGGAGAAGAAGCCTGCATCGTCAAGGACACGGGAAACCGCAATCCATCTGCCTCCAGCCATTGTCGTAACCGCCGACGCTGCATGCTGGTGACTGTGTCAACGTGGACCACCCGGCATACTGTAGCAAGATCGGACTATCGTCGCCATATCCAACAGTACCAGGTGTGACGATGAAGACATATGGGAGAGCACCCGTTTGGTCGTAGCTGCTTCCAGCAGTGATGGCCACCTGTGAGTCACCAATGGGCTCGCCGTTGTCGTCTTTGAGCTGTATAGTAAAGTCCCAGACAGGCTTTATGTTGCCAATTCCTTTATTGTCCGACCTTCGCTGTGCGATGTGTACGCCACACCTAGAATTGTCAGCTCTCCCTCACAACGACATTGGTTCGACTCACCAGCCAGCAGAGTACGCCGGCGTTAGATCCTTCACAGCGCAGTAGCCATCAGGATCATCACCATATCCGAGCCAATCCAGTGTGATAGGAACGTGGGTACCGCGCGCAAAGAGCTCATCGTGACCACTCACGATAGGAACGCTCTTAGTGCGTGTGAAGTCAGCTGCATCGACAACCGTGACGCTTCGCACTCCTCCGGCCTGTAGGCTTGGGCTTTCAACCCTAATGAATGTGGTTTTGCGATCGGTGATCTTGTCGTAGGCTGAGGTGACGAGATAGATGCTAGTCGAAAGCTCGGCAGCGTGGTCAGCGTAGATGCCAGATACTCGATCTGCAAAGTTGTACCACCATGGATGGCCTCGACTGTTGATGCAAATGAAGTCCGGTGGGAAAGTGTCTTCTACCGTGACTCCGCCAACAGTTCGTGCGAAGTCATGAGCGACTTTGTCACCACGGCTGTGAACGCTTGCCCAGAAGACGTATGGCACATGGCCAGGATCGATGAAAGATGCAGTTATGTTGGCATCGTCTGGGAATGGGCTGGGACCATTAGCACCATCTAGAATCCCGGTAACGTCGCCAGTGTATCTTGGCAAGAGCTCATGTGTGGGAGTGAACGGGAAGCAGAGCGAGAAAGGTATGAGCAAATATGCAATGAGCCATTTGGAGGAAGCCATTGTGCTTGTCTGAATTTCGAATGTCCCTCACGCAGATACTTATACTCGTTCATAGATCAACGATATTTGACGACAATCTTTTATGAGCTGTGACGATCAATCTTGCCTTATTCTAGTCTTGCATCCGAACGCCAGGAGGATTCGTGATATCTCTAGTAAGCACCATTGGCGACATGCTGGCGAGAGAGTATATATGCGCTATCAACGAAGGACCCTTTGATGCTGTGATGTCTCTCAAGCCCTATGAAGGATGACACCTAGTCCTAGAAGTAGTGACTCAGCAAGCAACCCTGCATTGAACCAGCTTACAAAATCGCCTTAGGATGCATGCAAGCGATGCCGTGATGATGCAGCCATCGAGGAGGCAGTCCTTGAACTCTGATTCGTAGATTTGTAAGATGAGGTTGAAGCTGTTGCGCATGATTGCTGGAAAATGATTGACTCTTGGCAACAAACTCATCTTGGCACGAGTGCGCTAAACCTTACACCTCTGTCGCATGACAGAGATCAATGAGGACAGTCCAACATTAGGAAGTTGATCCGTCGGACATGTGTCAGGCAAGACACCTACCATGTCGATCAAAGTCGTCTTCTGTGGCTGTCGTTCCAGTTCTGCAGCCTGTTCGGCCCGATAGTGCTTCGGCGCTGCTCTCTAGTCCCTACAGCGACAGTCGATAGAGGATGGCGATCATCGTGGCGGCAGAGTCGAGGAACAGTAAGTTTCTGCCTTGGAAGACAGAGAACATAACTTGATCGTAGGCGCGGAGCCTATCAACTTTGCAGGCTCCGACCGACCACCTTCTCATGGGAGCACGATAGAGGATCTTAAAAGTAGCAATGATTAAGGCTTGAGGTGGTCGTCACTGTGCTCGTCAATGCCCGTATCATCGAAGATGATGGTCAAGTAGAAGAAGTGGTTGTCGAAGAAGTTGGTGATTGAGAAAACGAGATGATCGTAGCAGGGCTCGTCAACTGCGTGCTAGTAGCCTGCGCGGCAGACAGACTGGTAGTTGAACAGTAGGTCGCTCGAAGATTCGCTGCATTGCTGTATAGCCGGGAATCATCGCCATTCAGATATGATGATCCACCACCAGCTTGTGCAAGCCCGTTGCGGCACTTCGCTGAAGACGAGTGATAATGATACTGGTGGTGCAGATATAAGCAAGTTTGTAGATTCAACTTCCTGATCAAGGATCGTGGACGGAATCGTGCTGTAAACCTTTGTGAAATGGTCGCAGTGTCGGCACCGCATATTGTGGACTGGACTCCGGTTCAGGATTTAGTGTACTAAACTTCCATAGAGTCATAAAAGATGCCCACATGCCCACCAAGCGTTCGCAATCTTGCTGATGATCAGTTTACGGGGTGAGCAGAGCGAAGCCCAAGATCCGGCTGACCGATCAACGTCGGCGCTTCGTTATTCAATGCGCATAGCGAGAGGCTGCAGGACATACTTCGCAGCCTTGCATCTCAAGGTGCATACTGGCAAGGCTACAGATCATCCTGTAGGGTCGAGAAGGCATGTCGTTGCTCAGTTCCATTGATTGACACTCCGGACCTGCCGCTCGACGACCTGGCGATGTGGCCTGATCAGGGTGTTCCTGCGCAAGCCGAGTGAGGTTGTTGTGAGCCATTCTGCAGACGATACCGAGCTGTGTGGATTGGATTGATCAGCACGCTGCGCGCGCCACGCTCATACCAATCAGCAACGTACACGAAATGCTGTTGAGTCCTGCGGTGTTCCGCAGCTCAAGCCAGCAGGTGGCTGCTCAACAGCACTGCTGATGGTCCAGCTGAAGCTCGATACAGGTCACGGCCATAGCAAAGATGTACGAGTAGCCCTGTGTTAAGTCGATGCCATAGCCTTGGTGGTTGGACACAAGACGGTGATCACTCCGAGATGACACCCCGGTCTGAACACAACCTATTGAACTCAGACATTGTCAACAGGGCCCTTGTTGCCGTAAATCGGATCTCGATCGAACCATGGTAAGTTTGTAATCGCGTCGATCCTCTTCGCCTCGTCTAGATGGCCATAGCACATATCCCATTGCTTGCCCTTCGGGTAGCTACCAACCATCAAGAAGTCGCCGTGGTCCTCCATCAGACGATGAGATACGCCTGCTGGTATGATGATGACGTCTCCTTTCGACACCGTCTCCATCACATGCTCAGGATTGTCCTCGTGCCCGAAGCATAACTTGGCTTTCCCTTGCGCAACGGCGAGTACTTCATGCGTGGTCGAGTGGAAGTGCGATTGTGAGTACATCGTGTATCTCCATTGCGGCACAACAACATCAATCGTAGTGAGATGCTTCTCCATGTCGGCGACGGACCATGCTGCTGGCAGAGCTGACTTGTAGATGAGTAGAGGTCTGTTCTGTGCTGAAGAGTTGGGGATCAGCTTGTATGCTGGTATGATGTGCCTGATGACCTGAAGAGACGCGAGAGGTGCGATGCCAGTCATTGTGAAGTATGCTATCAGTCGTCTAGATCAGTATATCATGGAAACGATTAGCAAACGTCCATGTGCAGCATTGCACTGCTATTGACAAAGGATTGACGTCATGAAGTCCTTCCTGGAGATGTAGACACACCCGCACTCTGTGACTGCAAGCTTAGAAGCATTCGATCTGTCTTCCTAGCAGTGGCTGCCTACTTCATGTGATACCACAAGGTATGCGTCTCGCCTGCGTGAGTATTGTGACTTCTCAGAGCGTTTCGATCTATGAGGTGATGGTCCTTTCGTCCGCCCCACTATGATACGTCTGCGACCTCGGAGCTATTGGCGTAAAGCTCATACTTCGATGGTGACAGAGCAAGGACAGTATTGCAACAGTCGACGAACCGCTCGAAGCCATGCCTGCCGAGTACACTGAAGATGAGATCAAGAAGGCACACGAGATCTTGTACAATGAAGGTCTCAAAATGAGGAGCAAGGTGGCATCGCCAGAGTGAGTCAAGCAAGACCGAGAGTCATGCTATGAATGCTGACGTTGTCAGATATGTCGAAGCAGCAGTTGGTAGAGCCAAGGGCACCTTCGCTGAGGCCATGCAGCAAGTAAGCTCATGCATAGACCTCCACTATCGTGACTGATGTCAGTCAGTATGTTACTGAAGCCTGCTGGGGATCTGTCTGGACTCGACCAGGCCTGCCATTGAAGACTCGTTCTTTCTTGAACATTGCAATCCTTTGCAACCAGAACAGATCGACTGAGCTCGCCACTCATATCAAGGGTGCGTTAACCAACGGAGCGACCGAGGAGGAGATTTGCGAAGTGATCTTGCACACTTCAAGCTACTGTGGCATGCCATCAGGCATTGAAGGATTCAGAGTCGCTCAAAAGACCATTGAGGAGTGGAAGACGCAGCGACAGCAGCAGAGCCATGCTAGTAGCGAGCATCTTGATGTTGACGTCGCAGAGAGAGTCAAGCCCGAGCAGGTGTAGGTCTGTAGTTAGCGACGCAATGTGCTCACCGAGGAATCCTCGCCTTGTACTCATCCAGACGTTTGATGACACTGCTGCCGTTCCAGAGCTCCTGTGGCCCATGGTTGGACAAGGCAGGAAGCCCGACTTGCTCAATGCAGAAGCTTGCTGAAATACTGGCCCAATGTGTAGCCTCGATGATGTCGTTGGTTCGTACTAGACCGACCGCAAGACCGCCGAGAAACCCATTGCCGCCTCCTGTCGGATCGACTACTTTGGCTTGATCTTGGTGGTAGGCAGGGAGCCATGTCTCTTTCGTGCCATCTGCAACATAGCTTCCCTGCTTGCCACATCTTACAACGACAGCACTCTGTGGCGAAGCGAAATCCAGCAGGTCTCGAGCGTGGTTCGCGACCGCTACAATGTCGACAGCATGACCATGCTTGAAGTCGAATATAGCTCCGAGCTCGTCGTGATTCGGACTGATAATGTCGACATGGTTGAATGCGTTCCTGATGCTCGCTAGCTCTGTTGAGGTACATAGATCTGGTACTGGCTCCCATATATAGCGCGGCCTTGACAGCTCTGATGGTCTCAAATGGTTGATGCGCTCTACGAGCTCGATGCAGCGGCTTGCAGAGCATATGAGGTGGAAGCTCGCGGATTGCAGCAGGGCGGGAGAAAGGTCATCTGCAGTTATGCGCTTCTTCTCTGTCAGATACTTGAAAGCACGATGTTCGTTCCCGCTGTAGCCATTCCACCCGCGAGTAGTAAGGCCATTTCTCGGGCGAAGCACGAGGCTGGTCTGCCAGGAGAGCAAGGCCTGTCGAATCTCGGGTGGAAAGTCTGTGCCTTCATCGACTATCCAGCCTACGGACGCTGCTGAGGAGCCTGGCGAGAACAATCGTGCTCCGATGGCCGAGTAGGTACCTGCGCCACCTACTACATTGAGCTGTGGTGTCGCATCTTTCGCTCCGGGAGGTGGGTGTATTTCATCTGAGCATTGTTAGTGTCTTTTATGGCGCTGGCTGTCCACGAATGACTGCGAGAGCAAGACAGCGATCTGAGAGCCAGGCCATTGTTCCTACCTATAATGAACATGCCCAGCGTACAGAACTCTATGCTGACAGCTTGTTCACACATCGTTGTGGTGTATTGTGGGTGATGAGGGAGTTGTGAGACGCAACGAAGCTTAACATGTTCTTCGAGGCGTGTCCGTGCGCATGTCATGGTGAAATGGAGGCTCCTATCCTTGCAGTACTTACTATTGATCAGTCGTTATCGACACGACAAACTGTGGATGTCTGCAGTCTAAGACTACGGGAGCCTTCGACTAGTAGCTCTCTCCTGATTGATGTCTTTCTCAGGCGCTGCGCGAGAGTAGCAATGATAGTACAGAAGTTTAGCATGATGGAATTGAGTAGACACTACTATGCTCTCGATGAATGACTACCTGCGTACACTCAACGAGGCGGCCGGAGTAGCAATCGTGCTACTGGACCGGCAGTACCATCAATGCATGAGGAGCAGAATTGGTCAACAACACTCCCCTCGTCACTCATGCGCTCTCACCTCGAGATCGCTTGGCGATCGTGCAGACAGATCAATGCCTCACTATGGGGGCGGCGTTATGACGAGATGGCAGGCAGCATGAGCCATAAGTTGGGCTGTAGTAGGTCGAACCACATGCTTCCTCACGCCATGCTTTGGGATTGCTCAAAGTCGGGTAGGACCTTCAGCTCCTCCTTGCTCGAAAGCTACTGCTTGACCAGCTTTAGTGCTCTCTCGAACCTCTCAGGGTTTTGCCTGACTAGTACTTGCACCTAGGAAGTCATCCGACGTCCGTAGAGGCCGGCTGTCGTCGTCGAATGTTGTCATGAGCTTTACTGATGTGGTTGATCGCTGCGGCGTGGCTCGTCGCATCTCGCCGTGCTTGGCCGAGAAAGAGAGGTCTTGAGGTTCCATTGCTATCGCGAGCCGTGAACCGAGATGCGGTATGCTTTAGTCTAGAAGAGCCGCTGCTTGGGAAGATGCAGCTGCCCGTAGATGCTCGTCACCATAAGCGTAATGCTGCTGTGGACATTACTCGGCTCACTGGCGACCACCAGCATCTCATCAGAAGGCCAGACCTCTCACCCACCGATAGAACACCGTGTAGACATCCATGAAGGCCTCATTGGTTCGCATTGCCGTTCGATCTTCCTAGACCATCGCTGCTAGTGTAGAGGCAGCCTGCCTTAGTGTTCTCGATGGATGGATGGATGGATGGATGGGCTCGACTCGTCGAATGTCTCGCTGAGCTTGCTGCTGCTCTCGGCATTATAAGAGGTCGTCCTGTATAGCCATATGCAAAGCGTCAAATAACGAAGTCGGCCCTATTAGTGTCACAACACAAAGCTCCATTTCGTCGCAATAGGTATGATACCAGCAAGGCTGGAAAGCATGGCTCGTGCACGCCTGGCGTCATGCGGCTCCGCAGGCCGAGCTGTACGACGCCTGGAGTCGTCCATTTGTAGCTGTCTTTAGTGAGACTGCATCAACAACCACGTCCTTGGCTCCTTGCGGTCTTGTGGTGTTTCCAGATCTCCAGCATCGAGACACCAGATCGACAGACAAAGGTGTTGCGTTCCTGCAAGCAACGAATAGTACCTGCCCGAGGACATCCCTGCAGGTACATCTCCAACTCTCTGGGACTGCCCTGCGAGGGTTGACAAAGACGCGACATCGCACAGTATGGCGGTTCCACCGAGCCAATCGCAAGGTATCAACAACCTCACGACACTGATTAAAAGGTATGCACAGTCGCCACCCTGGTTGTTGGCACGATACACGACGCAGCAATGGCATCCCCGAAGTCTCCTGTCATGAAATGGCCTTCAAAGGAGGAGAAACCACTTGTTAACCTCATCCTTAGGTTGGAAGCCGCAACCTCTCGTCTTGAGGACATTGCTTCGTCAGCCGAGGGCGGAACTGCTCACTTGGTTGTGCCTCCGTCCACAATTCCCAAGGCCAGCGCGAGTGCTCCAGAGCTACCTGGTTTACCGCAGAATGGCGCGCCACCAGCACCGAAAGAGGCGAAACAGGAGCTCCCGGCGTCGATAGAAGCCATGGATGAGCTGATAGACACCGATGTCAAGTCATTCGTTGAAGCCAGTAGTATCGATCCATTGGTTCAAGAGCAGGTATGTGGTTTGGCTGAGGATGACAAGTGGATAACTGATTGCTCGTAGGCTCGAGCCGTTGCGCAAGCGTTTGCTGCTCAGCGAGTGTTCTTGGTTACTTCAACGAAGGCCAAGAAGCCAGACATGTCGTCAATGGCATTTGGCGAGCTGATTCAAGATTTGCAGCAGGCGATGGGCACAGTCGGCGACATTCGCGACTCCAATAGAGGCAGCAAAGTCAAGGAACACCTGGCCATGGTTGGTGAGGGTGTTGCTGCACTCCAGTGGCTGGTCATGGAAGGCAAACCTGCCGACTACATCGGAGATGTCATTGGAGGCGCCCAGATGTACGGCAACCGGGTGCTGAAGACCTACAAAGAGACGTGAGCAAATACTAGCGTCATTGGGACACTGTTGACATCCTATAGTGAACCGGCACATGTCAAGTTCGTGCAGTCATACTACAAGCTGCTGCGATCATTGCAAGACTACATCAAGAAGCATTACCCTTCGGGACTCACATGGAACAACAACGGCATCGAAGCAGCAACAGCTATGAAGGAAGCCAAAGACGGCTCATCACAGTCTTCGAATGCTCCGCCGCCACCACCACCTCCGCCACTACCTAACTTCGATGACCTGCCGCCGCCTCCACCTGGGCCAGCTCCTGCAGCCAAGAGCAGTCCCGGCGACATGGGAGCAGTGTTCGACCAGCTCAATCGTGGATCAGATGTGACTAAGGGTCTCAAGAAGGTTGATAAGAGCCAGATGACGCATAAGAACCCGGCATTACGAGCTTCCGCTGAGACAAATTCTCGATCTCGCTCACGCGGACCAGAGACCAAGCCAAAGCCGGCGAGCATGAGACAGAATAGCACAGCGTCGACGCCTACGAAGAAAGAAGGTCGAAAAGAACTCGATGGCAACAAATGGTACATTGAGAACTTCGATGCACCATCAAGTCCGATTGAAATCGAGGTCAGCCTCACACAGTCTATACTCATCTCACGTTGCAATAAGACCACAATCGTGCTCAAGGGCAAGGCAAACGCTATCTCCATCGACAACTCTCCTCGATGTCAAGTTCTGGTCGAAAATCTGGTGTCATCCGTGGATGTCATCAAGTCACCGAACTTTGCTGTGCAAGTGCTGGGCTCGCTGCCGACGATCATGCTCGATCAAGTAGATGGCGCAAGCATTTACTTGAGCAAGGAGAGCTTGAACACGGAGATCTTTACTAGCAAGTGCAGCAGTGTCAACATTGTGCTTCCACCAGCTACAGAAGATGGTGATAGCACCGAGGCGCCGCTACCCGAACAGTTACGCAGCGTCATCAAGAATGGCAAGGTGGTCAGTGAAATCGTTGAGCATGCTGGTTGAAGCATGCTTCTCAAGAAAGCTATCATGTCTGACCCTGTACATATATGTGAAATAAGAGCCAAGAGTTGAGTTAAATCGAACGTTCTCATCTAGACAGTTTACAGGAATCGTGAGTATAGGTCAGTACAGGAGATCATGCTGCTGCTGCAGCAGCTGCTGCATGGCCGGCGTGTTCGCTGTCAGCATCATGACTACCAATCTCACTCCATGAGTCAGGAGTGGCGATGCCATCTTCACTGATGAGATCAGCATCATGATCTTCAACCTCGATCAGATCTGCATCACTCATCGTGTGAGATCGAACTGGCGAGGCCGACCTGACGCCGGAGACGAGTGACGCGGAGTCTTCTGCATTGGACTCGAACACAAAGGATGATGCTTCAGTGGGTGTCTTGGCGCCAGCAGTATGGTCCTCCTGCATGACATCGTCCTGCTCAGCAACTTCCCGAGCCGAGTGGAAGCTTGCGACCTCCGCTGGTATCAATGGTGTGTACTGTGCGTTAAAGGTGGCTAGTCTTGCTCGTGTGAGGTTCGGCGTGACGCTGTACAAGTCGTCCTCGCTGATGTCTGAGAGATGACTGTGAAATGACTGAGCAGACTGCGTATCTTTGAGACTTGCTTCTGTGGCTAGACGAAGATCATTGTCAAAGCGGTGATCTTCTCTTGTGCGGGTGGACGGGTCAGTGGAATCTTCCTTCGAAATGGCGAGTGCAAGTGCCAGTTGGTCTTCGTACGACAGGTCCTCTTCCTGTGGCATCGACCCTGGTATTGGGAATCTGTGTTGGTCGACATGGACGTTCGAGGGTTGTCGACTCGATGAGGCTTCGGCGTCAGGCTCGGGTGTAGGGTCGATATGCTCAAGTTTGATCTTAGGAGGTACGACTGGTCGCGGTGTTTCGCTCCGATCGATAGGATCGGCAAAGGGCGAAAACTTGTCGTTATCCTCAGTGGGCACAGCTTCGAAGAGCTCCGACTGCATAGCGCTTTCGAGTAGTGGCTGCGCATCGTCCTCGACCTTCACTGTTAGCTGCTCATTGTCCTCGACCTTCAGCTTTCCGTCCTCGTCGACCAGTGAGTCGAATGATGCCGACGGAGACAGTATCTGCGAGCCTGTCCTTCTTCGGTCCTGCATTTCGAGCATCTGCTGATTGCGACGAGCAAGATACTCTCTACCTAGCCTTTGCCTCTCTTCACGCTCTTGTGGATTGACCGTACCTTGCACTGGTATCCTACGGATGGCTGCAGATGCCAGAGATCGCCCTGTAGCAAGAGCAGCCTCGTCTGTGTTTGTCTCATTGCTGGTGGGAATATTCGAGGTTCGTCCTTCGAATGCGAATGCCTCTGCTTCTCTTCGTGATTGAGGGTCGAGCTCATCACCGAGGTTTCGTAGCAGTATTGCTAGTTTACGACGCTGCTCGTCGAGCCATTGCTGGACTTCTGGATTCTCGTAGACTGCGATACCCAGAGCGGCGATGATGCCGATGGATATTAGTATGCCTGTAGGTAGCCATATTAGCGCATGTGACAAGGCGGGAGATGTGAGCGACACACCTCGTACAACAGCAGCAGGCATGCTGGCGTAGTCGATTCAACACTCTCAACGGAGTCCTAGACGACAACTGCGAGATTGGACAGTGGCAGAGAAGATGCTGGTGGTGTATGCTGCAGGTAAGATAGGTCTCGTGGTCTACACCTATTCACATTGTTGGAGCCTAGTGACCCCACGAGTGGCGAGGGACGACACTACTCTGCTATAGCCCTCGCTAGCAAGGCAGCATAATTACGTGAAATTCGGCTGCTTGCATTGACCAATTTTCCATGCCATATAGGTAATAGTGTGCAGCTGCATAGTAGATATCAGCTCGAGCAACTCACACGAGCTGTTGCACAGATCTCTACTAGTCATGAGCTCATGCATCTGCTTCATCCTGAGCAGAACCCTTCTTATCTCGCTCATCTATGCGCTTCTGAGTAGCTGCCTTAGCATCAGATATCCATGTATCGTAGCTGCCATCGTCCAGCTTGCTCTTTGTGACTCCCTTCATGAGTTCTCCAACAAAGCCCACGAAGTTGTGTCTCCTCAGCGCATTTTCCCACCGCCATTGCGATCGCTTCATCTCTTCTCTGGCCAGTGCCTCATGGTCCCCGGCCTCTCTTGCACGCTTCCTCAGGTCTTCACAGACAGCTAGAAGATTGAATCGTATCTCGGTCTGTGGATATCGCTCGATTCTTCGTTGCAGCACTGGCACCACTGTATCTGCAAGTATCTCTCGAGGACACGCACCTCGATCACCATGTCTGATAGGCGCTGGCTGTAAGCCATCTAATTCGTAGAGTGTGTTGTTTATTGAGGTGTAGGCTATAAAGTGGTAGACGTCGTCGTCCTCTGTGGCTAGCTTGGTCTCGTCTGATACGAAGGGCGACGATCGCGCGAAGGAGTTGTGCGTTTCCCGAATGAGGTCTGAATTGCTGAGCGCCTCTCCGCGCAACTACAAACGCGTCAGTATCGTCTAGACTCTCGCTGAAACACTCACATCGGCCGGGAATGCTGAGGTGAAGTCTTTGAAGTCCTGCAAGTTTGGACCTATTTGAACCAAATCTGAATGCTCAGCCTGGTTCAACAACACCGACAGTAGAGCTTGTGTTCCACATGCATTCTGTATCGTTTGTGCTGCGAACCACAGCGGGTGTTCGTCTTCGGCCGTCTCTTCCAAAGCTTCATAGTCAAACTCGCCGTCGCGAGGCTTGTCTGAGCGTTGCTCACCGGTGGGATACTTGAATAGAAAGATCACACCGATCGGGTTGAGCGCCTCGAGCGACTCCGCGTCAAGCGATATGAGTTCCTCGAATTGTACATTTTGCACACCTAGCGATTCGATCAGGTATGTGAAGACGCCCTTTTCGTGTGAGCGATGCGTTCGGAGACGAGTGAACCAATACCTATGAGGTAGGAGAGACACACTGCATCAGACTCGATCGTGTTCCAGCCGCCAGACATGCTTCAGGATCGTGTGGAAAGAGTGTGATGAGGCTTAAACATGTGATGACCACGCACGTGTGGCTAGAGACTACCGCGAAGCTTGGACCAACTGTCGTCATGAGAACCAAGCTTGACGCCAGAAAACCAGCATGAGATACACTCGCTCGTCCAGCAATACAAATCGCCATTCCCATTGGATCTGAATAACCTATACTGCATTCCTGAGATATCGACTCGACATCATGGCTAGCTACGCTGAGATCGCAAGCCACGGCCCGAAGCAGACTGATGAAGAGGTGAGTATGCGACTGCTCGCGTGCTGATCTTGCTAACCATCTGGCAGAAGTAATGGCTTTTCGGAGAGACAATCTTTCAAGACTGACATAACAAGGATCCCTCCTCATGTTCCGGAGATCGCACACGAGGACAGCTCCGTCCACTCACTAGACTCCCACGGCTCAATCAACGTCTCGAATCCTGTGCCAAGCTATGCTGAGCAGGGCAAGCAGGCCGAGGATGAAGCTCGAAAGACCGAACAGAAGGCTGCACAGTCAGCTAAGCAATCTGCTGATAAGGCAAGCGACAGCGTCAAGGATACCAGCAAGGCTGCAGGAAACAAGATCGATGAGTATGAGCGTGAAGGTCAGAAGGCCTACAACGACGTCAAGAAAGAGGTGAAGAAGGACTACAACAAGGTGAAGAAGGAGGCTGGTGTGCAGCAGGAGAAGGCCAAGAAGTCTGCTAAGCATGCTGAGAGGTGGGCAGAGGAGAACAGGAACAACCCGGTGGTTGTGGGTAACGCTGTTGTTGTCACAGCCCTTGCTGGTCTCATCGGCTTTGGTGCATACCGCAAGTATATCGCTGGAGAGCTAAACTGGAAGGTCGCTGGCACCTGGGCTGGTGTCGTTGGTTTGTTCGCTGTTGGCGACTATTACGTGAGCTCGTAAGTCTTGGGAAGACAATGTGTGGCGTCATGCTAATCAAACATAGATGGTTGTTCAAGAACAAGTATCCCCCAAAGAACTAAAGCCGTAGTGTAATTGGTGTTATAGATACCTCAGTCTCTGTATTCTACTCTACTCTATACCACGATGCAAAGGATCGGTGCACGTCTTATCAATCGGAAGACTTGTCCTGCTCGATGTATAGCTGTGCGGGTCTTCTCCTCTCGCCTAGCTGTCGACGTTCTTTTCTCTCACCGGGCAGGTGTCGTCTCCTGCTGCGAGCAGAGATACGGCGTGTGATCTGATCCAAGTGGTACCGCTCCATACTGATTAGGTATGATTTCACGATTGCTCCCTTCGCTTCCAACTCCACCAAGGTGTCATACAAAGCATCATATATGGTCGTCTGAGCCGAGTTCTGTTGATCCGTGCTAGTCCGGTCGTCTAGCTGTTGGTTCAGATGTGTTCTTGCATCTACCCAACTCATCACTACAGCGATCGTTCTCTCCTGGCCGACAGTGTCGAGCGGTGTGATGCCGGAACTCACCCTGGTCGTGTGCTCCATGTCACTGTTGACACTAGGGATGATAGTCTTCTCCAATTTGTCAACCGTGAACAACAGCTCAGGACATATGATCTGCCGATCCCCTTGGAGAATGGTGAGATCCATCTTGTGGCGTCTGCTCAGATGAGCGTCAGTGAAGCCCAGCACGATATCATACGATTGTGGTGGTGATGTGAGCATGGTCTCCAACGCATCATATGCTTCGTGTGTTCTTTGTGGCGCAGAGGCGCTGGACCATTCTTCACTCAGAGTCAGTCCAGTACGGTCGGTTGCCACCTATTCCTACCTATCAACACCACAAGACGAAATGGATGTCTCAGTTCATGACCCCAGTGGAGAGAGTGGCTCTCGCTGACTAGCTCTCTGAGTGTATCTTGCCATTCTGGTCGATCTTCCAGCTGACTGCCGGGAAATGGCTCAAGCAGTGTGAAGGTGTAACGGTATGAGTGAGCGGTACCCTCACCTTGCAAAGTCATACTTGTTCAGGAACACAAGAGAGTGTTGAGCGGCCATGAGAGGTTCATCGCTCGTCAGGCGGCCTTCTTGACGCATGGCTGAGATCCTCTGCGAGTTCGATCTGCGAGTGATCCTTATGCTCCGCATGTGCGAGGTGCGAGGCTGTGTCGTAGTTGTCTAGAATCGGCTTTTGGTTCATCTCGCATAGGAAGCTTGCCCAAGCTGGGATCGCGGCGGCGCAAAAGAAACTCTTCCGGCCACAGCTTGCTTTGATAGCACCATCCGCATCACATCCACCAACCGTTCACACGATAACACCACCCTTGCTCAGGCGTCTTACATAGCTTCACCACCGACTACATCGAAGCTACGACTATGCTTGCGCGCCAAGCATTCAGGGCGACGCGCCTGGCCACAACTCGTCAGGCATTCTGCAGGACAACAAGCGCGCAGCTTAGTCGAAGCTATGCTTCGGTGACGCAAGAAGCCAAAGTCGCCAAATTCCCTGGACAAAAGCAGGCAGACGGCAAGTATGTCGTCTCGCTGATCGAGGGAGATGGCATTGGTCCAGAGATTTCACAGTCGGTCAAGGACATCTTCGCTGCTGCAGATGCTCCAATCGTGAGTTCGTGAGGCAGATTATATGAGCATGACCTGACAGTGATGTAGACGTGGGAGCCAGTCGATGTCAACCCAATCCTCAAGGACGGCAAGACCGCTATTCCAGACGCCGCCATTGAGTCTATCCGAAAGAACTTCGTTGCGCTGAAAGGACCACTTGCAACTCCAGTCGGAAAGGGTCACGTCAGTCTTAACCTCACCCTTCGAAGGACGTTTAATCTGTTCGCAAACGTACGACCGTGTAAGAGCATTCAGGGATACAAAACGCCATATGACAACGTGGACACCGTCCTGATCCGAGAGAACACAGAGGGAGAATACAGTGGTATTGAGCACGTCGTGGTTGATGGTGTCGTGCAGAGCATCAAGCTTATCACAAAGGAGGCCTCCGAGCGAGTCCTTCGCTTTGCCTTCCAATACGCACAGGACGTCGGCAAGCTTAAGGTCAGAGCTGTACACAAGGCCACCATCATGAAGATGTCTGATGGTCTTTTCCTGAATCTGGCACGAGAGATTTCCAAGGACTACCCGAATGTTGAGTTCGATGCTGAGCTGCTGGATAACGCTTGCTTGAAGATCGTCTCGGATCCTACACCATACAACGACAAGGTCTTGGTCATGCCCAACTTGTACGGTGACATTCTGTCCGATATGTGCGCTGGTCTGATCGGAGGTCTCGGTTTGACACCATCAGGCAACATCGGCGACGAGTGCTCCATCTTCGAGGCTGTCCACGGAAGTGCTCCAGATATCGCAGGCAAAGGACTTGCCAACCCAACCGCGCTACTTCTTTCTAGCATCATGATGTTGCAGCACATGGGCCTCACATCGCACGCCGACAGGATACAGAGCGCAATCTTCAAGACGCTTGCAGAGGGAAAGGTGAGCAAACTCGAGTGCTGTGGGACCTACCGCTGACAAGTCACAGACAATCACTGGAGATCTTGGAGGAAAGGCCAAGACTCACGAGTACGCTGAGGCCGTCATTAAGAACTTGTAGATTTGATGTACTAGAGCAGCATATGCATCCATGAGCGCTTATCAACCTTTCTCGCTGTTCATTGCCAGAGGATGAGCAGACGTCGATCGACTCTCAATCTTTTTTACTATCTACTGACTGTTTACTGTAGGCCGGAGCAGGCTGCGACATAATCGTTGGCAGGTACGTCTGCAGCTGCCTTGTCCTGACCTTCAACCAGAAGTACCATACACCTATCGTCATTGCTGTCAATGGCGTGGCTACAGCGAAGTAGATCCACACCCAAGGGCTGACAAGTGACTCTCCATCAGCAGGGTTCCAGTTCCATACGGTCATTGAGAAGAAGCTCGCCACCGCAGTGCCTGGCAGGAAGAGCATGGTCAGAATGGCGATCGTTCTCATCGATGCGCTGTCGTTCATAGTAGCCTCCGCAATCTTCTGTGTCGACTCGGCGATTTGCAGACTCTGCAGGCGCGTCTGCTGGATGATGTTGTCGTTGATGGCCGTACGAGCACTCTCTATCCGTCTGGGCAACACGGCCAGCTCTGCTCGTCTGAGCTGGATCGCAGCTTTGCAGGCGCCAGTGCAGGCCACTCGCCTTTCTCAGCCCACCTCGACTTTGCTGCAACGACTTCGATGGCAGCGATGATGAGACTCTCAAACTCGGAACGTCTTTCGAGGTTCATGACCATATCGGAACACAAATGGAGAGTACGCTGCAGTGTGAAGAAGTCTTGCACGTAAGGACTTGCAAGGGCTTGCTCGACGTCTCGCAGACGCTGGAGTGTTCGCGTGATTTCGCTTGCGAGCCATGCTGAGTGGACTCTGAGAATTGCTGATGGTATGCCCACAATCTGCATGCCGTCGCTACGCCAGCCTGAGTAGAGTCGCTCACCTGGCATCATCTGGATTGGGTCGAACGCAGCATGGTCATAGGTGTAGATACCCTTGCAGATATGACCTCTGCGGGCTATCGCCAGCGAGACGAAAGGGAAACCATCATTTGGCGTCTGTACGACAAATCGAATTGGGTTCTCAGTGAGTGCTGCGCAGGCTCCGGACTGCATGCGGGACCAATCTGTGTAAACATGACTGTCCCATATTGCCTCGTCAACGATCTTTTTGGAGAAGGGAATGTCAAAGCCTGATTGTACTGCATCAGACGAGATCCTGTGTGCTAAAAGCTTGATGCTAGGAGCCTCCACGTCTTCTGGATATGTTTCGAACCACTCTGATGCGGTAGTTGTGGTCAAGCGCTTCTCAATTGGTGATTCTGGATTAGAACCGTCGGTGATGCTGAAGACGATGCCATCGTAAAGCTTGTCGTCGGACGATGTGCTTTCTGTGGCGATCGCGACAGCGAGCTCTTTCTCAAGCACATCCTTGCCCGGCATGATTAATAGGGTTCTTGTCGTCAGTGATCACCTACCGCACGTGTCCTGCGATATACTGATGGGCGGCCTCGCGCTATGGTCGATCATCACTCACGAGCCCCTATCAGGAGTTGTTTGCACGCCGTGTGGCGCATTTCAGCCTTCGCGCTGATTTGATCAATGCACACGATCACGATCCGTACTATAAGTGAGCACTCTTCCCAGGTCTGTGGTGAAGCATCGGTAGCACAGAGTGATCTTAGCCTCGAGATTCATATTGAGCCAAGAATGAGAGCATCCTGACTAGCTAGATGACGATAACAAAAGAGGGATGAGGAGAGCTGCGACCACAGCCACACCGATACCAAGATTGAGAACAGCACGTTTCATGCTCTTGTTGACAAATGCTGCAACAACTTCCTTGACAGCATCGCCCTCATTCACGCTCGGAAATGGTACCTCTGGCTTGTCAACTTGCAGAAATTCGCAGAGAGGCTGCCATCCGTCCTTGAGCTTGAAGCAGAGCAGGCGTTCAGGTGGCGTCACAAGGCGCACGAGAGCGTTGTGATCACGGTAGACTTGCAGTGCATTCTTCTGCATCTCACTTTTGGTCGTGCTGTGGAAGTAGCCATCGGAGTGTGCAAACAGTCGTGTCCAGAGCTCGTGTATAGGTCGCATAAGCTTATGGTCGAGCATTGAGATGATTCCAGTGACTGGTGCATTGTCGAAATAGGTCTGTATTACCCCAGTGTCGAAGCTCTGATACCAGGCCTGTTCGTCACGTTCGACGAGAATCACTTTGGCTTGTGGATAAGCCTCGATGAGCTCTTGTGCGAAGCAAACGGCTGGCATGTCAGTGACGGCTGTGTAGCCTTCGAGCAGTTCGTCCCATGTATGACGCTGTAGAGCAGTCTTGTCGCACTTTGCTTTGGCGTCCCATGCGGCTAGCCACTTGACACACTGCTCGGGATGAGTATAAAGCTCGTAGGCATGATGGACACGCTGGTGACCCAGTATATGAAGGGCTTCCTTCATCGCTATCGACTTGTTGTGAGCTTGTGTACGTTAACAGCCATTGAGCGATACTCACACGCAGTACCTGTCCTCGACATACCGAGCGAGAGGACCTGCATACCACTGTGTTGCTGTTTTGTGTCTGCCATGGTTGCTATTGTACTGATGTCGTAGCCTAACGTTAGATGGGAGATGTCAAGCTGTTTGATCGGAGTAAAAGAAAGGAGGGAAGACAGAGCAACGCATGAAGTACTTGCAATGGAGGGATCGCTTGTAGGCCGGAGGAACAGTGCTGCTGACGAGATATGGCAGATGTAGTGCGTGGTGCTCGACTTTACGAGATATGGGGGCCAATGCTATACGGCACCCACATGCTCTTGTCGGACATCCACCTTACCACGAGCGCCAGCATGAAGGGTAGCACTGTAAGTGCTGTACTCATCAGCCAGTAACCACATGTCTCAAATCTGATCACCATCGTTGGAGAATGCGGCGTTGTTGGAGGAGAGGACAAAGCAATCGATGGTGGAGAGAAGATCCACGACTGCGGCTCTGCTTCGACTAGCGCGATATGTTGCGAACGAGCTCACCTTGCATCCTACCCTTGCGCGACATACACACTTAAACGACTCAGTCGTCATGCCCATCACGGCCGAGAAGGAGCGCGAGTTGCTCAGCCGCTACCACCTCAACACTACGAACCCTACAGAATGGCCCAGCGAGCACAACGACGAAAACGAGGAGACCGATTCCGAGGACGAGGCCGTGTTAAAGCGACCAGTGCAACCACAACACAAGCCAAGACCGTCAATCTCGTCCTCGCAGTCGGTCTCGAAGTACCATAAGATCGGACGGCATGCTTCTGGCCGTGTCACGAGCTTCATAGGCACACAAAAGACGGTCAATGGCGAGGATAGTCTGGTGCAGAAGGACGAGCGTGATCCTCTGGGCAAGCACCACAGTGTGATCGCGGAGTTGAGGCGCCGAGGCCTTCCAGTCGACGACGTCAAACTGCGTAACCGATTCATGCTCTCGAGCACGAGTTTCTCTCCTCAGCTCTTCATCGCAAATGTCCATCAGGATGCCAGCACTGAGGATCTGCTTCGTGGTCTGGAGTTCTTGAGCAGAAGCATCGATGAGAAGTCTGCGAGCCTGAAGGTATTGGTGGAAAGCAATTTCGAGAAGTTTGTACGAGCAAAGTCCACCATCGACAATGTCTACACGGAGATGCGATCACATGGCGGGCCCGAGCCAGTCGGCGAGACACTCAAGATTCCACATACGAGGCATTCGAGCAGGAACACGACTCACTTCCGGAATACCAGCAACTCCTTCATACCGAATGCGAAAGTCATGGGTGACAAGAAGAAGACGGCACTGACAAAGGAGACCGAGTACGGTGTGCAAGGCTTGAAGACTCCTCTGCTCGAGCTTGCTGTCAAGGCTGATGAGGTCTGGGGACCTGCTCTCGGTGGGCAAGAGAAAGAAGGAGGTTTGCGAATGATCATGTCGACAGTGGAACAGCATCGAGACATATACACACTGAACAAGAGCATTGACGAGGCTATACTCAAGAATGACTACGACAGTGTCATTGTCGGCTGGACGAGAGCGAAGAGATACGCAGACGAGGCTCGACAGATTGCTGTCATTGCAGAGACGAATCAGGCTGAGCTTGGCGAGCAGGACGTGACTCAGATCTTGCTGACTGCACGTATGTGGCACGAGGCACAACAGCAGATTGAGGGCTTCAAGACCGAGACTTGGAAGAGATTGAAGTTGTCGCACAGCAAGCGTCTACACGTACCGAGAGACGACGCTGCACAAGATCTACACATGGAATTGATAGGCATTCTGCTGCAGCTGGGTGTCGACGAGAATCCCATCTGGAGCTGGCTCAGCAGTCGAGTGACCTATCTACGAGAGAGAGTCATACGATCGTTCGAGCGTTCAAGAGTCGAAATCGAGATTCTGCGGCGACGTTCAGCACAATTTGAACAGGAAGATCCGAAAGTGCTTGCAGGCTATCTTCGCGCCGCGAATGACAGTGACGGCCTTCTGAGTGCGAAGAAAGACTATACCAAGTACTTCGATAGTCCTGCCGTGCTCGTGTTCTGGGAGAACACCACCAGTGCGATGAACGCTTTGCTCTCGTTGAGTGATGGCATCCTCGGTGAGGTCGTCGAGTTCTGGGAAGCAGCTCGCGAGTTCATTGAAGGTAAAGCGCAGAAATCTTTCCCGACCGCTGTGTTTGCTGCCGGACTGGAGCATCTTTCACTCGAGCCTGACGAGGTTGAGAACGTCCAGGCAAGCGCAGTGGAGTTGGTCATGCTGGTCAGGGACAATATCTTCGCCTTCTTCTCAGATCCGCCAGTGGCTGATCTGAGCTCCTTGTTCTCACCACTCCCACCTACACCTATCACTCCTGGCAGCGCTACGTCGATCACGAGGAGACTGTTCAATTTCGACCCAGCCAATGTACCGCCACCACCGACACCTAGTAAGGGGGATGTATGGGAGAAGTTCGCATTCTGGCCGCCTCACAGCAACTCTTTGTCGGGTTCACACTACCTCTCACGCATACTGTCGCTGGTCGGCACAGCTGCAGCTGAGATGGCAAATCTGTCGGTGATACGAGCGCAACGCAACGGTTCAGAGAGCCTGAAAACGCTGGTGGGTACGGTCAGAGAACGCTGCATGCAAGCTGTCGTTGCCGCTTGGATCCCTGATGCTGAGCGATGCAAGTTCATGGAGATTTGGATTCGACACCCTGAGCGGCGCGAACTGACTACCATGCCGGCTGCCTTCATAGCTTTCGAGGAACGTGTGCTTAGCGGCATGCAAAAGATAGCGTATATCCCTGAAGCTGCCAGCCTTGGGCGGAATGGTGAGGAGGTCATCGTGCCGCCGAGTGCAAAACTGCAGCAGACGATACGGAGTGCTTTTGTCACGAGTCTCTACAAGGCGCTCAGTGGAATGGTTGAAAATGCTGAGAAGCTCAAGCTAGAAGATCGTTCAGACGACCCTGATGGGATTACGGTCCCTGGTAGAGGTCTGCATGTCGAAGGCATTGAGAACTCTAGCATCGACTATGATAAGAGGGTGAGCTCGTGATGCGTCACATCAAGACCATTGCTAACACACGCAGAACATCCGCATGCTTATGACGCTGTCTAATCTATCACATCTACGATCTGAGACCATACCACAGCTGATCTCCCAATTCGAATCACAATTCAGTGTGAAGCTCACTGAGGAAACCAAGACCGTCAGAGATGTGTTGACACAGATCGATGCTCGACTATTCCAATCTTACGTCAAGCCAACGACAGACAAGATTCAGACGTTGATAACGAAAGGCATCACAGACCCAAGCTGGCCACCACCAGGACGTCCTGACAACGCCCGACAGTACGTGTATGAAGCACTGCTTTCATTGGTATACGTGCATGCAGAGGTGTCGACAACTGCTGCACCACTCACCAGTCAGATCTTGAGTTACATGCTGGAACAAGCTGGTGTTGCATTGATTGCAGCCTTCAAAGCAAGACCACGGTATGCATTACCAGCCTTGATGCAGGCGACGTTGGATGTCGAATTTCTTGCACAGACACTCAACAACTACACTACGGATCGTGCGAGCGAAATCCAGAGCCAGATCTACCTTGTGCTAGACGAACGAACTGAGCAAGACGCAAGAGCTAGACTCGAAGGTGAACTACCAGAGATGCGAAACGTGTTGAAAAGGCTTCGCGAAGGCACGAAAGGTCAGTTTGGTTGCTTCAGAAGAGAAAAGCGAGGTCGAGAAGGCAAGGCTGGAAGTGCTGGCGGTAGTGCTAGGTGATGATTACACTCTGCTATGAAGGAACGCTACTGCAACATTACGGCCTCTTCTTGAGGCTGCCCTTCTCATCCTGTCGAGTCCCTTCTAGTAGCAGTGGCATGCCTAGCAGCGAACGTAATGGCTTGGCCAGTGCTGCTATAGTCCCGTTCGTGGTGCCAGCGAAGTAAAGCAAGGACAGCCATAAGCTCAATGCGTTCAGTAGGTGGTGCAGTCGATAGGCGTATGTGCTGCCGTACACTGCAGCATACAACGCAAAGAGGAAAGTAAGAGTGTTGGTGATGTGACGAGCCGGTCCACTGATCCTTGGAATCATATTGCCCGTGCTCATCGTCTCCACGCATAGCATGAGAGGCAGGATTGCCAGCAGGTTGTGATGAGTGCTGAATGGTGTCATCCAGTGAACCGCAAGATTGTGTATCCATACGACGAGGACGGGAATGTTGATAGGCAGGACCCAGAGCATGAGTAGCAAGAACGAGTGGCTCAGGTTGTAGAAGTTGTAGGCATTAGCTGTCTGGACGCTTCTCGCCATGTTCAGACCACGGACGCAACTGGCGAACTGTACCATTGTCAAGACAACGTAGGCGAACTGGTATGGAACCAAAGTTGTGACCAGCAGGAGTAGAATTGCAGTTGTGATGAGCCGTTGATGTGGTGGATTGGTGGGTATCGTTGTTGTGTGCCTTAGAATGTCAGTGTGATACGTGACCTCGCGCTCTCGACTTACGCTGCGGCATTCGATGTCAGAAGACTACTGATGTAGCCTGAAGCTGCTGATATAATAGACATTAAGATGATAATTAAGTAGTTCGCAGCGATGCAAATGCCGACTGCGATGATGCCAAACAGTGGTACAAGGAACCAGAGAAACGGATCTTGAGTGCCCAGCATGAGATCGTTCGTGGTGAAGTCAACAGGTAGAGAGTTTGCTCTACCCATCACACCGTCCAGCCATTCGTGCGTCCAGGTGCTCTGTGTTGCCTTTGACAAAGAGACAGCGAGGAATGTCAGGGCAAGGAAGACGAAAGGCAGTGATGTTTTAATGCACTGATCCATGCTGTCGGAGAAGGAGATGAAGAGGCCTGTGGTATCGTAGACCTTGAACTGTTTGCGTATGACAATGAAGACAACTAGTAGAGGTAGCACTGCAACAATGGTGCGATATCTCATGACGATCTTGCCAGCGCTTCCGAGCTTGTCAACCTTGAGCGATATGTCGATGGTGGTGTCGCAGGCAGGATCAGTCCAGAGCTGGAGGCTGAGCCCATCTGTGGAAAGGCCCCCAGATAGTCGTGGTGGCATGTATGGCGAAAGACCGTGAACATTAATGTTGCCGCCTTGTAAATTGACGAAGTACTTGCTCTCGTATGGCTCGGCAATGTACTGTCGCAGTAGTGGTGTGAAAATCTCCTCTGCCTTGCACGGATGGCGTTGAATGTCGAGCTTGTATGCGAACAGCGTTGAATGAACTTCAGGTATCTTGATCTCGGTCATCATCGGCCTCTCGATCAATGCGATCTGCAAGCCGGAGACCATCAGCTCGTGGTGACCTTTGCTGACATTGATGACTGAGTTGGAGAACTCAGCTATTACCCAACCGGGTGTCTCCGACTGCCTCTCAATAACAGCCACAAAGCCGGTCAAGTCGTCGAGCTGTATGTACGAGAAAGGCATCACATCGTCGAAGGCATTGACAGATGCTGCGGTAGAGGCTGGCAGGTGTGAAGTTTCGGCATTGATCTTGGTGCAGGTCAGTCTCGCTGTGCGATTGTCTGTTGAGAGGTCGATGGTATGAGGAGTTAAAGTGGTTGACTTGCTGCACTGGAGCACCGTGAATGTGTCATCATTCCTTAGGTCGTTGTTCGTCATCATCGTGAATTTGTTGCCAGGCTGTGCAGCAAGTATATGTGCGGCGACAGCATCTTGATGTCTTCCCTGACGCAGTACCAGTCGTTCGCTGGTATTGGCAAGCAAATGATCTTCGTCAATGATGAGTGTTATGTCCCGTGGCTGCAAATTCTTCTGTACGATAGGCTCCATGCCAGTCAGAAGCCGCTTCTGGAAGCTGGCTACTCTTCGAGATCGTGGTATAGTCTGTGTCCGTCGACGAGCGTCCACGACATCGAAGATAGAGCGGACAAGGGCCTTCCTGAACTGATCACACCACATAATGGCTAGATGATCCATACTCGTCCAGACGTCAGGAATGCTTGAAGTGAAGACTGTGAAACCATGGGACTCCGGCACCAGAGATGTGACGCTGGTGTACTCTGACGGAATCATTGTATCGAGGCCACCTCCAGCTACAGAGACCAGGCTTACGTCGTCTAATGAGTTGTTCGTATCCACTAGATGTGCTCGTCTCCAGTAGTCGTTGATACGTTGGTAAGTGGTTACCATAGTCGCATCGAAAGAGACTGGTGCTCTTGCGTGTGGCGCAGACAGTGTGATGATAGTGTTGATTGTATTCTCTTGGTAGTTGGGCATGGTCAGCATCGTCCTTGCTACTATGCCTCCCATGGAATGCCCTATTATTATGACACTCTTCGGGTCTGGCAGGTCTGCGTCTCTTACGAATCTTCCAGGAGTGTGATACAGTGCTAGAATGAAGCCAAGAGCATCATTGAGGTATTCGGCCTGGTCAAGCAGCGTCTGGCCGTGAAAGGCAGTGATGTCCTCATTGAAATCGACAGAGAAGACGTCTAATGGTAGCTTCCCGCCATCCACAGCGCTCTGATCCTCTCGCAGGACGTTGTGATAGTATGTGGCAGCCTCAGCAGCGATCGGCCTGACCTGTCTGTAGCTTCCTGCATTACCTGGTATGAACACGACTGGGATTCCCTTGACTCTTGTATCCTCGTCAATTCCACCTTCTCGGTACAGGTGGAGGGAGTATTTGGAAGCGAAACGCGTGTGTTCTGTATCGAAGTCGGAGAAGTGGGCAAACATAGGTGCCATATAGGACATTTGACATCCTTTCGGCTCTTGCTGGAGGTGTAGAAAGGACCAAAGAATGGTGCCTAGCAGTGTGATTGCTGTGAAGCTGGTGGACAAGGTCAGGATGCTGACTGACCATGGAGACTGCTGCTTGGTGCTCGGTTGTGGCTTTCCATTGCTTTCCATTGTCTTGTTATCATCTCGCCTCGAGGCATGCTCTTTCTTATGCGCTGTCTTGCTTGCGGTCCCATTCTCAGCCATGGCGGATTGATCGGTCGTGGCGACGTCGACATCTTCGCCAGGACTAGATGGTCTTCTCCTCATCGAGATATACTTCTGCTGGGCATAAAGTACTGAACAAAGCCGGTAGTGACAGTGGGTAATTAGAGGCGCTACCGAGAGTGCATGATCGACATTGTTGTTGTGCCGCAACGCGAGTTATGCAACTGAGGCGGATAGTGTATCTCTGCCTAGTTGTGACAATCGAGAATCCTCTGGTTAGTAGTTGCGACTGGGACAGATCTTTGCGCGCGAATGTCTAGCCATTGCTTCTGTGTTAGGCGAGCGAACTAGGCGAGTATGGATGACGATGAAACGCTGGTACTCTTCCGCATTGTAACTGGGCGAAAGCTTAACTTTTTCTTCTACACTACTTGACCTCTACCATTCTTTTGATTTGCCAGAAAACTAGACCTTCTGTCGGCCCATTCAGTCACTTACGTGTCAGTCGACCACACATTCATCGTGTGAGGGCGCCGTATGTCACCGTCACCATCGCCAAGCTTCAGGACGCGCAATGCCGTCGAAGCTGCAATGCAGCCGAGCTGCGATCATGTCGCAGGGATTACCAAGATTTTGCGCGCCACTATGGATAGCTCATCCATGTCTTCCGCGACAGCTGGGGCCAACTGGCAATGGAATGCCGTCCGATCTTGTGCGACTATGAGCGATCGACCTTGGCGCGGATTCAACTACATCCTTTTTGTCGCGAGCGTCACTCCCGTCTCACGCAGAGGCTGGAAAAGCAGGCCGGGAAAGTAGAAAGGCTGATATCGGAGGTCCTGCAGACAACGTGCGGCTGACGGCTGCAAGATCTCGCTGACGTGCATCGGACACATGCATCTGCATGGACGTTAGGCATGGAAGTGGCCGGATGCCCGGCTGGAAGTGAACTGGCATCACGCTGCTGCTGCTGCGACTCACCTTACGGTTGGCGATAGAATGATGGCTGCTAACTCCAAGCAGACATCGTGCACCATTGCTGTAGTACAATACGAACTCTGGCCTGAAACGGTATGATAGGGGACGACATTGACAGCAGCAAGAAGGACAACGATGAATAAGACGAGCTTGTGATCCCGACGCTAGCTATACGCTGTTCTGCTTGGCATACGACGATACCCAACACTGCTGATACTGATATACGCACACCACAGACTTCAACTCACCCGGCATCGCGAATGTCATCGACATGCATCAAGCCTGGTAAGGTCCCGTCACAGATCTCCCACTCTTGGCACTGGCGCTCGGTTGCTCTTTGCATCCTTGTCCTCGTTCTCGACGATTGCCTGGTTGACCATCCAACTGTCAAGATAAGCACGAACCTCAACGATGATACCCTGCTCATTGTAGCGCACGACCCAAGCATAGCAGTTGTCGAAGTGGAAGTCTTTGAGAGTCAGTCGGGTCAGCATGTCTTGATGGCACTTACCGTTCTTGCATACAGCGTTGGTAACAAGCTCAGCTGTGGCCCATGGCTGATCGCCTCCACCGATCACGTTTCTGAGTGCTAGCTTCATACCCGGTGCTTGCATGATAGCACCGAGACGCTTCAGTGTTGCCTCTTGGAAATCCTGAAGAGAGTGATAGCGTCCAGCGCATGGATGAGTGCCCATCACAGTCCAGTCGACGTCTGGGCTGACCTTCTTGAAGAACGCTTCGTAGTCACCATCAGCCATGTGCTGGAATTGCTCTTTGATGGCGGCTCTGGATGGGAACGACATGGCCGATTGTGAGGGTATGCAAGACAATGTCGCCGTGATGGACTGTTGAGTGCTGTATGCTCTGGCATCGTTGACATGTTATCGTGCTGCTTTATAGCATAGCGTTGAGGCATCTGAATGAAGGCGATGTCGGACAAGTCGTCCTTGGGCTGATACCACCCTGATGTTGTGATATGCTCATCTTTGACTCTATTTGTGTGAAAGGTAGCATGGTCCGGCGAGCTGCAGCAAGGCGATGCAGGTCCCACAGCTCAGCAATCTACACACTCGAGCGATGTCGGATGGAGCAACAAGATGTTGTATTGCCACACCACCACAACATACCCAACATTCATTGCTTCTATAGCCTGCTTCGCAAAACCATATCCGCTCTATATGCGCCGATATGCTCCGTCGCTCTTTGCCACCTGCTGAGGTCAAACTCGTGCCTGGTTGTGTGATATTACTGGAGGAGATCGTAGTATGGAAGGTTATCAACACCAAGATCGAAGGGGCAATGTTAGATGTGTCGCCCAACGAGTTCCATAAGCGGTCTTGAGCTCAACGACCTCGAAGCATCAGTCGCACGATCTCACATGTGTGCATCCTTCGCTTCAGGTAGGCCTGAAGGACGGGACGTGGTCTGTACTCGTGTGGTAGTTCACATATGACTGACGAGCTCATTGCCCACTCCTGTGAACTCAAGACGCAGTCCAGACGACTGTGATGTACTGAGAAGCCTGATACGGTGGCGCTGACCCTACGGGGTGACACTCCGGCTGCTGAAGTCGGAATCATCATCTCATAGTATAGGACCTTGCATGCCGACTCGCGCTCTGCTTGCTTCTTGCATCTTGGCCTGTTCAAGCTTCTGACTCTGCTTGACGCCGCGTTGAAAGCGGCCTTTGGCTCCATGCTTAAGCTTTGTAATCCAATCACTCGCTTCGCCCTTGGAGACGCTTTCTGGCTTCAGCTGCTCGTCCTCTGGTCGAAACTTGTTGAGGAACTTCAACTGCCCATCGCTAGCTGGTGCTCGCCGCCAGGAAGCCCATCTCATGATGTAGCTATGCGCAAAGTTGTTGGAGGCATATGTGTCTGCTGCAGCAATAGCTGACTCTCGTGTGGTAGCTTCTGCCACTAGCCTGGGTGTCATGTACGGCGCCTTGGAGCCGATGAGCTTGCGTGTGATCAGGACTCGAAACTTCGAATCGATATGCTGTATCGTAAGATAGTCACCGTTGTGATTGCCAAGGTAGTATCTGTTCGAGTCTGCCTCCACCCAAGCAAAGGATGAGAGTGCTCGGATTCGTCTCTCGCCAGCAGTATCCTGGATGAAGTCAAGTACGTTGTCGTAGTCGGTGAACGATACATTCGTGGGTGGCAGCGTTGATGTCTGCTCTCGGACTTGTTTCTCCTTCACTTCTTCCATTTGCTTCTTGTCAGCACCCTCAAGCACTTCATATGGGTCGAGGCCGAAGAGCGTGGGAGCAGTTACAATGCCGTTCTGTAAAGCACCTACCATATCAATGATGTGGCAGTTCGTCTTGCTCGCATGCTTTCTGAGACCTCTTCCTATCATCTGGATAAGCAGATTGCGCGACTTTGTGGGCCTAGCAAGCAGGATGCAGTCGATATTGGGGATATCAGTCCCTTCCGTGAAGATGCCGCAGTTGACAAGGACTGGAAACTCGGCGTTCTTGAATGCAAGCAGTGTCTCCGAGCGAAGATCAGTCTTGGTATCTCCAGTGATCATGCGAGCATCGATACCGTGTTTGCGGAACTCAGCAGTCATATACTGAACATGAGCGATGTCCACGCAGAAGACAAGCGTTGAGTGACGCCCTTCCGCCTTTGACAGCCACGACCGGACGGTCAAGGCATTGCTTGCTTCGGTGTTGACGGCTTTGGATAGTGAGCCAGTCGTGAAGTCGCCTTTGCTCAACTTGACTTGCGAAAGATCGACGCCAGTCTGTACTGTCGTGATGATCAGGCCTGAAAGGTAGTCATCATCGATCATCTCGAGATAGTCTCTACAGAGACGTTAGCTTATGCAAGCGAAGACTGAGAGTACTAACTTGTGATAGACAATATGGTCTATAGCACTACCTAGGCTGATGCCATCAGCTCTGGAGAAGGTTGCGCTGACGCCGACCAGTGCTACATGACCAGGTGAGGCTTCTCCCATCTTGCCATCAAGACCGAACCATGATGTGATACTGGTATAGCTTGGCGCTGTGATATGATGCGCTTCATCAACGATGATAAGCTTGAATGTAGCAGGATTGTACTTCTCGAGACGTCGCCCGATGGTGGCTACAGATGCTACAGTGATGTCTGCAGTGCCGGAAGCATTCATCTTGCCCATTTCGATCTCGAGAGTCTTGTTGGGATAGACATCGCGACAGTGTCTGGCTGCCTGTTCGACCAGCTCTCGTCGATGAGCAAGGACTAGAGTTCGAGTAGCTTCAGGAGTTGGAGAGGGAACGCGATCGATTAGATGGCTGAACACGACTGTCTTGCCGCTGCCTGTAGCGAGTGATAGACCTAGTCGACGCTCTCCACGTGAGAGATACTCTATAACCGATGCTATTGACTGTTGTTGGTAGTCTCGCAGCTCGATCTTGGGCGGAGGTGAGGTTGGCTCTGAGGACAGCGCTTGGACGGCATATTGACGTGAAGTTATAGCACTCACACGATGTGCGAGACTGGCGGTCAGGTATGTACGGCTAGTCAGCCAAGTCTGTAGCATGAAGGAATGTGCGAGCAGAGTCGGGCGCAATGCGACACGAAATGTGGTGTATGTGAAGCTAGAAAGTCGATGTTCGTGGATTGGCGATGGCTTTGATCGGCACACACAATCACCAAAAGGCGTGCATACTCTACAGCAGCACACCATGTTCAGATCATACTGATCACACGATTGCATTCTCCAAGCTATCTATGATGTGGCTGCCAGGTACATAGCAGTATTCAACGACCTGAGACCGCAATATCTGCAATATAGCGGAGTCCTGCCCTGACCTGTCTCACGGATAACTGATAAGATTCTGGATGTCCCATATCAGCAAACTGAGTAGGTCCACTAGGACCCAGGCGCAAAGCAGGGTAAGCACGATGTTCCATAGCATTGTCCAGTTGAGCTTGCTTTGGCGGATAATCTCGTCTCGGTTCAACCAAACCCAGAATGCAAACGCGAGCTTGATGATGAAGTATGGCGCGATAATGAACACCATGCCTTGAATAATGAATGGCGGATGTCCAAACATCCCATAATACCAGTATTCCATTCCGACAGCTTCGTTGAAGAGCCCAGCGAGAATCATCTCGTAAGCAAACATGCGATAGCCTCGCTCTTCCTTAGGCGTGGAGTTAGTCAAGTGAACCAGCGACCATTCACTTCGGCTGATCAGGACCAGAAGCGCAGATATCGTGGATGTTGCACAGCCCAGTATTGCCACACCGTTACGTGCTTCATAGGATCTGTATGTCCACGGGTATTGTATGTATGTGGTAAAGATGACTACGAGAGCAATCGTTCCAGACAAGAGTAGGATGACACCAAGGATTCGGAAAAAGACCAGTGGCGTCCATGGCTGCTTGTGATGTCGTAGATCGGAGGCGTCCTGTACGTCTACCAGCTTGATCGCCTTCTTGTCTTCCAGGGCATCAACTGAGGCGTCCTCGTCTTCGCCTTGACCCTCAGTCGCACTGGGATCGGCTATCAGATACATGCCGGCAGCACTACAGAAGTAGCGTCTCCATTCTCCTGCAATGGCCCGGAAACTGGACTCCTCAGTGCAGAGTATCAGTATGAACGTCCGGGAAAGACTGATGACGACTTCAGCCGCCGGAAGCGTGGGCATGAGGAAGGCGAGAACAAGCCTGCATGCTGTCGCGCGCCTGGATCTTGGTGGTGCTTTGATCGTCCAGCGGAAGTGTACATAGTTCATGAGAGAGATCGCAAGACAGGCGATCGTGACGCCAAGCGGGACAAGGGATTCCTTTCTTGATGGATACATCATGATCGTGTTTAGGAGGAAAGGTATGTGAAAGGTGTCGAGAGGTACGTAGTTATACGAGAGAGGCTGAAGTATGCTTAGCTTTGGCTGTGCCGCATCCTTCGACAAGACATAGGTGTCCTGTTTCGTATGCGAGTAAGATGGGGCCATTAACAGCATCGACATGCCCTTACTCTGCCCATCATCTTGCAGCGATGAGAGTATTGCTTTTAAAGTCTTGGGGATCTTGTGCGCCTGGCTGGCAGAGATTCTCTCTCTGTCAGCTTTTAAGCGGCGTCAATAGTCTAGCATCAAACATGCGGATCTGGCTCGAACTCTAATTGCGTTAGCTGTCGAGGTAGGCGGCTGGTGGAAGATCTTGAGAAGTGACTGCAATAGAGGTCAATCGGCAGTAATGGTGTAATTGATGCACGATGCTTGGAATGAAGTAGTATCCTTGCAGGTGAGCATGGAGATGTGCCAGATCGTTGAAGACTTGCCAGCGAATTAGAGTGTAGTCACTGGGGCGCAGGACGACTGTACGACAACTCTGCTAGGTAATCGAGCTCCGCTGGGAAATGCGCTCGACAAAGGCCGATATGCTGTATGCCGACGGCTCCGCAGCGTCTTTGAGCAGACTCTGTGGTCTATCATTCGATGTGACCTCGAAGAGGCTGACGGTGATGCGAAAGAGCGTGAGCCCAGACTGGCGTTGTCATGCTTTGGCTGGCTGGCTATGCTCTTGAGGGCTGCCAATATGGCAGACGGGTTGATCGTGGTGATCTGTTGTTGTGCGATATATGCTCGAGATTTGCGCTCCTCACATGCTGTCCCAAATCGCACTTGCGTTCGACGATGATGCTTCGATGTCGATGATCGTCAACTCGTTTTTGTCGTGCCTTCGAACAACTGCTCGATCGAACGTGTGTGTTTCGCAGTCAACAGGCATATCGATGCCGAGCGAGCGATAGACTTGTAGTTTAAGCCTAAATGGTCAGCGAAGGTAACACATAGATTAGAAGACACTCACACTGCCTGGTCATCCTCTTTTGATCTAGCCCTCCGCCCGCCTTCGACGCCCTCGCTCTTCAGCACTTCCAGTTGTCGTCTCAACCCGATGAGCTCACTTGCAAGTCGTTCGCCCTCGACTTCGACTTCGTTGACGGCTTTCGCAATGCGGAACTTCTCGCCGTCTAGAGCTAGTATCTCGCCAGCGTGTCGACCAGTGTCCCGTCGTCCTTGTTCATACTCGTGCTGTGATCGTATTGCGTGCAATTTACGTGATAACGACTTCAGGGAGCCTTGTTCTTGCTCCAGTCGAGCAGTTCGGTTGACTGCAAGTGCTGCTAAGCTTGAAGATAGCCGCGACAAACTCTCCTTGTCAGGTGCGATGTGGAATTGGTTTGTGGTCTCGGAAATGAGCTATGTAGTGTCAGTGGATTATTCTGCTCGCATGGATAGCCATGCGCTTACCGTGACTGGATCCTCGTCGAAAAGGACCATTTTTGGACTGTATGGCCTGATGGGTGCTAGAAAGAGATGGTTATCGATGATCCGTCGTCAACTGAGTGGATGCCGGAGGTAAGAGACCCTTGAAGCTGTTGTATAGAGATGTTTACTCCCGTCAACAAACTGTCGCTCTCCTCCATGCGCTAATAGACGCGCTAGCGTCCAATTATGACGCGCTCTGCTGTGAGCTCTTATCTCGAGGCATGTGACCGTACTCACCTCTCGCGATGTGCTTTGTTCGTTTCACCATTGCTACTTATACATTGTCTCCAGGCGCTGGTACGCTGGTGCGTGGTGCTCCGGTCAGCCAATACTCCATTGATGGTTGATCTCGTCCTGGCGACGACTCAATGACAAGCAGCACATTGATGGTCAGCTTATGAGCTTAGGTACAGTGTAGCTCTCGGCCGTCCTCGCCTTAAAGGTTCGACGACAGCGTAATCATGTCGACTGCTCCAACGAGCTTCTTCACCTTGCCCGCCGAGCTTCGCAACCAGATTTACGGTCTAGTCTGGTCTCGCAACGACAATATACCCAGCGCTGCACCAGAACGATCGCCGCTGGCTGAAGCATTGCTTTTGGATACACATAGGAGTGGAAAGGCGAAGAGTGAACCACAATATGGAGCACACATGGCGTTGTTGCTGGTTTGCCGACAGATCCGTACAGAGGCGGACTTATTGGCACTGAGTAGGACGACCTTCCATCTGACTGGCAAGTCCGTACTCCCAGACGCATTCCACTCGCAGATTAGTACCCTTTCGACATGTCAGATCAAATCGATTCGCAAGTTGACCTTGACTGCAAGGGTCACACATCTACGTGCGATGAACGAAGCCTGGGAAGGACTGCCATTTGGACATCCCTGCCTGCATCTCGATCGACTTGTCATTGTACCTCAGAAGCCCGATACTTCAGGATCGTGCTATGCAGAAGTAGCCGACCTTAGTCAGTGCCATACCTTGGCTTACGTCCTCGCTGAGACACTCAAGAGCTTGCGTCGGGTCACATGTGTCGAGGTACAGAACCATGGTTGCTTCAACGGTCTTGTCTGGAGATTGCTCTATCGCTGCTTGGTGTATCGTATGTGGCGATGGGGAGGAATCGCCTGTGGCTTGAAGTTCGCAGCGTCAGATGCAGGAGACGACGATTCTGGAAAGGAGTGGTTCAAGGTTATGATTGGGGATGAGCATGAGGGACATGAGGTCGGTGCAGAAGTCTGCAGGCTAATGGGCAAGGAAGGTATGGACCCAGGGTTGTTCTCCTAGACAGTAGCCTTGCAATACACTATTAAAGATGGTATCATATCGTAAATCATCGTCGTTGACGGGCTCCACGCATAAGTAGACCTCCAACGACTCCTGCCGCGACCGCGAGACCTCCAACGATGGCGACGCCGTACAAGCCTTCCTTTGCAACCTTGTCCTCAATCAAGCCCTTGAGACTCTGTGCCTGTAGATTACCACCTTCGATCTCGAGGAGACTATCATTGTAACGTCGTGCTTCTGCATAGTTTCCCAGCTTGTAATTGCCTAGTGCCAGATAGTATAGACATTCCCTTCGACGATCTGGGCTCGCTCTGAATATCTCGGATAAGAGGCGAACGCCATCTTGTTGTTCGCTGCGTGCGTTGGACTTGATCAGACCCCAGGCATAGTTGAACTTGGTCTGGAGCGATGGATACGGGTCTTCCTTTTCGTATTGCGATCGGAGGACTTGGAGTTCTGCTGGCTTCAGAGGACTTGAGATTGTCAGCGTAGCTTCGAGCGATGTGGAAGGTCTTACCTTTCGGCGTCAGCAGCATCTGTGACGTATTAGTTACATTGCGCGACCGATGTGATAACTTTGACTTACATGGGAGCTTCTCGCTGACCATGTTGATGTGGTAGATTGTCTGTGTAAATGAGGTTGTTGGTGTGAGGTCGCTGTTGTGTTGACGGAGGTGCTGCGTCACGCGCGGAGAAGACAGCTTCTGACATGAAGATGATCTTGACTTTCTACATCCACCTTCATGCCAGCATTCACCAGTGCTCGCGAAGCTCTCATGCTAAGTGCTGTATCGATTCGCATTTCTAGTCGCCTATGAACGCTGACATGGGCACTGTACTATACTGTTGCTCGCGTGAGCGCAGACCAGCTCGTCCTTTCGACACCTCGTCGAGATCTATCTCAAGCATTTCCTCCTGTGGTATCCTATCCGACACATAGCCTCGCGCGCCACTCATTGGAGTCATACACATCAGCTTGAAGCTTGGTGATCCTCTGAGCGTATCGATCGTGGTCAGAAGCTCTTCCAACGACTCGTCTTCTTCCGACTGTTCGAGTATGAAGAAGTCGTCAATGAAGACAAAGACTGTGTGCAGAGTGATCGACAGTATCAGGTGCTCAAACAACTGGCTCAGATATGCCAAATTGCGCTCTCGTGCTAGTTGCTCCTGGAACTCTCTATGGTAGCCACTGGCAACACTCCACGTCGATAGGTCCAGTGGATAGATCTGAAGCAATTGCTCGATCAGACTGGCGAGCAGGTTGGACACCATATCGAAGCTTGTTGAGTATCTGTGCTGGCCGCAGAAGTATGTCAGCACAACGGCATAATCTTGTTGATCGACAACTCTCGAAAGACCTGCGACGACAAAACTGCCCGGTGAGGAGTTACCTCGCACAGCAGCTGCTCCAGTCGGGTTTATGAAGAGGATTGAATCTTCTGAGGAGAGCCATCTCAACAGAGCCGGCGATTCAGTCAGTGCATCCGACATCTTCTGGCCAAGTTCAGCAGATCCTCCTCGCTGTGCGTAGAATTCTACATCGTCATCGGTACTTTCGACTGCAAGCCATTGCAGTATGAAGGCAGCATTCACTGGCTGTGGTAGCATGGACATGACAGTCAGTGTGTGGTTGTACTGCTCCAGCGAGAGGTTACGCATTTCTAGCTCCAGATTCTGTTGACGGAGCAATTCGTTCTCTTGCCGGGTCATGGCGAAGTTCTTCGTCTGCCACTCTCTATTCTGGACACTGTCATCAAGGAGAGCTTGCAGCTTCGAAGAGAACACCTGCTCGAGCTTGCTAATGTTTTCAAGTATGGCGTCAGTCGATCTGGCTGTCGACTTGTTCAGGTGGACGATGGTAGCTTTGAGGTCGTCGTTGCTCTGCGCGTAAAGGTTGAGCTGCTGCATCACAGTAGCGTCTGTCTTCGACGCAACGACAAGCTTCTTGACGATGTCCTTCAACAATTCGTTGTTCTCGACCTGCAGGGCTTGATCACAGCGTGTGGCAGTTTGCTCTAGCCTCTTCATAGCATCGTCGATTGCACTTCTGTGAGGCGAGACCTTGTCGAACGCCTGGCTCTTGGTACGAAACCCTGTGCTTGTCAATCAAAGCCACGTCTGTGCTGGACTATCTCACATAAGCTTGTTAGCCATTCGGTCATAACCTCGATGGCGGCAAGAAGAGCCATATACAGGCTGTCTACTCTCTCGTCGAGCTCTGCGTCGTTCGGATAATAGCTCATGAACGTCTCAGCATCTTGCAAGAACGCTGGAGCGTCTCCGAGGATCTCTCTCAGGACGGATTCCTGTTCAGCCTTACGTTTACAAGCTATCAGAAGGACTTTGACACTGCGTTGGTCAGGCCGAGCTGGGTGGTGCGGAGAAGTGGTCCATACCTACCACACACGATTGAGGTATACTCACCGCATGGCAGTAGTTCCGTCAACGGCTCTAATGCTGGGCTCATGTTGCCTAGCATCACATCTGCTCGACGAAAGATTCCTCGAAAACCTTTACGCTTCTGGTCGTATTGCTCCTGGGCTATTGTACTGGCTGCCAGTACAGATTTCCATCCACCTTTGTCCTTCCTAACGTCGATGGATCTGATGGTCTGATCACCCTGGTCAAGCTGCCATTTCCTCATGGCGACGAGGAAGCGTTCCTCAACTTTCTTGGCATTCTTGTGTCTTCCATGATGAGCTGACGTTCAGCTTATGGTTGGAGCTCACCTTTCGCCTCTAGGTCGAGAGACAACAGTAACGTCGCTCTCGCCGTTCGGCAATATCTGATCACCATGCTTGATGATATACGAGGACGACTCGATGGTTGGACTCCACAACGGTTGTGATGCCATCAGCAGACCTGTGTCGAAGGACAAGACTACCTCAGGGTCTATGTCAGGCTATGAACAATGCAATTGTTGTGATAGCCTTATCAGGGCCGCTAGACTTGTGCCAGGATCAGCAGTCCGTGATCGATCGGCGGAGGGGCAAGGCTGTGAAGCCATGAATCCTTCGGCTTTTGAGAAGCCACGCACTGAGCAGCATACGACTCGTACCGCCTGCAGCCTGACGAGTGCTGTCGAATCTTGTTGATCTACTGCAAACCATGCTTTCCTGAGATTGATCAAGGCGAGATGTCGTTCGCGTTCTGGACGCTCATTGGCATATGCCTCATCTGTGCATAAGGTACAGTTGAGATGTCCAGTTTCAGGCCACCAGTGATATCTAATCCAGTTTGGTTGACTTACGCATCCAGACGCATGGACGGCACACCACTGAACTCTGCTATAATGGCAACAAAAGGCTGGTGCATTGATGTTTTAGCGAGAAGCTCGCCTTTCTTCAAGTCTCTCCTCTCACCAGATCTTCTGTCCTACAGATAAGACGGCACTCAAATGGAAGACCGCAGCGTAGCCACGGCAAGTCAAGATGATGGCGATTCGCCTCAGCGCAAGATGCAGACTATGGTCACTGAGATGTTGCGAAACATGGAGACCACTTTGAAGGGTGACAAGCCCACGGCCACAACAGCCCTCAGAAAAGGCGAAGAGGATGCGAAAGGAGTCAGGGTCGAATCAGCACTGCACGAGACCTCTATCATGACAGTCAAGTCCTTTCTCGAACGCAAATTCACCCTGACAACCCAGCATGCTGCTCTGGATGTGGTCGTATCATCGCAAGCCTTACTGGATGAAATGGATCTCACAGCCTTGCCGATCACCACATTACTCGAAGAGAGTCTCGAGCAGACCACAGCTGCCACTTTCAACAAGTTCCATTCTTTAGCGCTCTTGCAGATCAACTCAAGAGCGTTGGTCAGAGTTATCAATCGCTACTTGTCGCACGAAGAACAGTTCACCACGACGAACAAAGCATGGGCACATCTTGCACCTTTCAAGACCCTGTGTCGTATTCAAAAGCAACTCCGTCAGCATCTCAAGGATCTTCATGCCAAGTACGGCATGAACACTGGCGGCAACGAGGGGGCCACCTCGTCTTCCGAAACAGTACCTGTGCACAGTGCGTTCAGTAACAATGCTTACCTTGACCTGATCCAGCTGCTCAGCTTCTTTGATCGCTATATCAGACCATGGTACAACAATCTGAGGAGTGCTGCGATCACGGAAGTATCGTTCGATGACCTCACGGCCTTGTATCAGCCGGGAGATCTCGTCGTCGTGCCGGACTCCACTCAGCGTGTATATCGTGTCGCTGGTGTCAGTGGTGGTTGCGCAAAGCTGAGGCATGTACTGAACGGCGACACCGCAGACGAACTAAGCTCGATCGATGCTGGAGATACACAGAATTATGGTACTGTCGACCAGCTGCATGACTGGCATCAGCTTGTACTCGTCTGCTACTTCGTCAAGTATGATGGTAGCGCATTTGTCCGGCAGTACAGAACTTTTAAGATCAAGCCGTATAGACGACCACGCGATGTCAAGCTCAATCGACCATATCCTGAGCGGCTAACGACAGCGAAGTTCCGAGAGCAGCGCTGGGAGGAAGGTCTACGGTTCTACAGCATGACTGATCCTGCTAACCGACCTGCTTTCTACAAGTACAAAGGCAGGACTCTTATCGAGGACTTCGAGGGCATCACGCTCACTCAGAATGGGTCTTTGGAAGAAGGCTGGAGAGATCCGCCTCTTGCCGCGAGTGATGTGGTGGACGCAGATGTGGTCGTTGATCTCGACATTGCTATACTGGTGAGTGAATTTGCGGAAGTCGTAGTCATCGACTAACTCTCCAGAACCGACCGAAATGGGCTGGAGGTTATGATGAGATGATCACTGAACTGCCGAACATCGATGATACACTTGAGACAGCACCCAGTCCAAATGTATTCTTGCAAGATCGTCACATTTGGGATGACCAGCAATTCAAAGCATATTCCGCTAAGGACCTATGGCTGGCTGAGCAGGAAGAAGAAGATACCAAGGACAAGGAGCACAGAGAGCTGTTCAAGGCGAGAGATACAGAGCGTTCCAAGCAGGGTCTCAATGACAGTATCCTACTCCTTCCAGGACGAGTGTTTGGCTATCTGCTGCGTGATCGCGAGTGGAGTGAGTGAGCCGGCTCGACAGTATCTTTTGCTAATGTGGTACAGCTTGCTTCGATCTGTCGAGCAGTGCGACATGGACGGCTATACAAGAAGATGATTCAGCATGGCGACAGATGCAGATCAACGAGTCTCATCGAAGGAACCTCGTAGCTCTTGTCGCAAGGCACTTCAAGAACAGAGAGCATCGGCGTGGTGGACGCCTCGTCGACCATGTTGATGGCTTCGATCTCATTCAAGGAAAAGGTTCGTGTGGTAGCATGGAGAGGATACACTACTGACGTTGAGCAGGTCGAGGTCTGGTCATCTTGCTCCATGGCGCTCCTGGAGTTGGCAAGGTGAGTGCGTATGCCTGGGATTTAGAGATTGCCACAAGGATCTCGGCTCTGCTATTGCGCGACGTGTCGCTATTCAATTGCTCAAGACTGACATTCACAGACATCCACAGCTGAGAGCATAGCAGCAAGGTTTGGCAAGCCTCTACTCCCCATTACCTGCGGCAACCTAGGCACCAACGTCTACCGTGTGGAGTACGAGTTGAAGGAGCACTTCAGTCTCGCAGAGAAATGGGGCTGTGTGGTCCTTTTGGACGAGGCAGATGTGTTCCTTGCGCGACGAGAGAAGAGCGACATCGATCGCAACGCCCTTGTTTCCATCTTTCTCAACACACTGGAGTACTTCTCAGGAGTGCTCTTCTTGACGACTAACCGAACTGGCGACTTCGACGAGGCATTCACATCTCGTATTCATGTCTCGTTATGGTATCCGGATCTCGATATGGCTACCACTCGCAAGATCTGGCAGAATGACATTGATCGACTGATGCAGCAGCAGGCCACTGGAGATGGTACTATTCATGTCGAGAGTGGAGAAGAGATCTTGAGGTACGCCGAGAAGCATTGCGAGGCTTACAAGATCCTGCAAAGGAGCCCATGGAATGGTCGACAGATTCGCAATGCTTTTCAGACTGCTGTTGCATTAGCTGAGTTCGAGGCCAAGGAGAAGTCTTTGCCAGCTCCTACACTCAACTGGACGCACTTCAGAAAGGTTGCTATCGCTAGCAACCACTTCGAAGGGTACTTGACAGAGACGAGAGGTAAGAATGAGGATGAACTTGCCAAGGAGTTCAGCCTCAGAGCAAGATTCAATGCCTATGCGGGCATCCACGGTGACGACATGCCTAGGATGCATGAGGTGAAGAAATGGAAGAAGATCTCTCTGTACAAGGCTCACGAATTCATCAAGAGCATTGGCCCAGATACGGTTGTCGAGCCTCCTCCAGATCTATTCGAAGCAGAGCTGGAGAACAGTATCAACAAAGCTCTGCGCGTGCACAAACAGCCGATACCAGCACAGCAGCCTGCCTTTATGGGGACGCAGCAGTATGTCTATCCGCAAGGCAGTCCGATGCTTGTTCCAGGCCAGCAGATCTTATACCCACCAGGCATGCCGCAGAGGCCGCTCACGCCCAGTGGGATGATGCAGCAGCCTTACTCGCCACCAATGCAGCAGCCTTATCCACCGACTTCAATGCAACAGACTGTTCAACCAATGCAGTATCAGCAGGGAGTCGCTCAGCCATTGCAGTACCAGCAGGAGGCTGGTCAAACACTGCAATACCAGTCGCCGCAGTATCAGCAGCAATCAGGTCTTGCGAGCCAACCAGCACAACCACAATACCAAGGATCTAGTGCATCACAAATCACTCAGATTAACGGCATGATGCATGCGCAATCCCTCTATCAGGATTCAACCTCGCAGATCAAGACACAGACTCAGGCGTGAGAAGAGGTGGTGCTTGTACATAGATGTGTATACTCGTGTATAGTGTGCGACTGCTGTGCTCTACTGCTGTGCTCATTCTGCGCTCTTCTTTGTGTCGTTGGTCATGGCTACCTCCTTCTATGCTCTTGCGCATGTCTCGAGCATGCTTGGCGAGATCAATATCGATAGAATGGCCGAGATGTGATTCCAGGTGTTGAACCTCCTCAAATCCTGCTATCGACCAGCGTTTGCAGTGAGTGTGGCGTTGCCAATCGCAGATGCATGATCAGGACTGAGATGCTGGACGTCCGCTCGCGAGGCTTTTGGGCAATGCAGCTCTGTCCGAGGCGAACGTGGTCACAAAGCCTGTGCTGTTGAAGCATACATGTAAGCTGCGCAGATGTATGTGTTAAAGATCATGCTGTATGGAAGGCTACAGCGCGTCGGGCTCGTTGAGTGGACGATCGACACTACTACTGCTGCTCTGGAGAAACTCAGGTTGGAGTGCTGCAACTTGAGGTGGAAGTGTTGATGCCACAAAGGAGGAAGAGCATGTGATGCATCACCGCGGTTGTGTGAGATCAGTCGCCAGAATGGGAAGTCCGCGATAGCGGAGGGATCAGCAGCTGCTTGTTGTGCCGACTGACGACGACGTGCACTCTCTTCCTACACATTCGCACCACGTTCAATGTTTTGATAACCTCTCATTCTTTGCAGTTCGCTGCATCTTATACATGCTGCGTTGAACTTCTTTGCAGCGTCCACCACAATGACTCGCCATTCTAACAATCCTCAACATGACAACCATACTCAGCGTGTCCTCTCAGTCATCGCAGCAAGCGCTATAGGACTCGCGGCTGGTACAAACTATGGCTTCTCGGCCTGGGCTCCTCAATTTGCTGAGCGCTTGAGTCTCTCTGCAACCGAGATCAACCTCATCGGCACGTTTGGCAACCTGGGCATGTACGCGGTAGGCATACCGGCAGGAGCATTGATTGATGCGAGAGGACCACGATATGGAGCATTGTTGGGTGCCATATGCTTGGCAGCTGGCTACTTCCCGCTCAGAAATGCATACGACGCAGCAGGAGAAGGATACAACATGGCGCTATACTGTTTGTTCTCCTTCTTCACAGGAGTGGGCAGCTGCTCTGCCTTCTCGTCCGCCATCAAGGTCTCGGCAACGAACTTTCCATCACATAGGGGTACAGCAACAGCATTTCCACTGAGCTGTTTCGGTCTGAGTGCGCTGCTCTTCACCACCATCTCCGCTGTCGTGCTGGACGACACAAGTGGACTTCTGCTATTGCTGGGCATCGGTACGGTCTCTGCAGTTCTCGTTAGCACCATCTTCTTGCGACTGATCACCGCGACGGGCTATGGATTGCTTCCAAGTGAAGAGCCAAGGAAGGATAGTGATGAGCTGGAGAGGACGACGAGTCGTGGAAGCTGGAAGGATGGTGAGTAGTGGTTATGCTGCGTTGCGCTTACTGACATTTGCAGCTGAGGATGTGAACATAACTGGTTTGGCACTGCTTCGCTCGTCTAAATTCTGGCAGCTGCTGGTCTTGCTTGGATTGCTTGGTGGTGTCGGCCTGATGACGATCAACAACATCGGTAACGACGCACGATCACTATGGCATCACTACGACGATACCGCGAGCCGAGAAGCTATTCAGAAACGACAGCTCATGCATGTGGGTATCCTCAGTCTGATGTCCTTTGTCGGCAGACTATGCTCCGGCATAGGTAGCGACTGGCTGGTTCATCACAGGTCTACTCGTCTATGGACCCTTGTTGTGTCCTCTGCGGTCTTCGCTGCTGCTCAGGTGGTCGGTCTGGCATTGGAGAACCCGAACTACCTCTTCTGGCTGTCTGGACTGACTGGTCTCGGCTACGGAGCATTGTTTGGAGTCTATCCAGCTCTTGTTGCAGATGCTTTCGGAGCAGCAGGTATGGCTAGCAACTGGGGTGCTATGATCTTTGCTCCAGTGCTGTCAGGTTTCCTCTACAACCTCGTCTATGGCGCAGTGCTTGATGCACATTCCGTGTACAAGGGAGCTGGTCGTGTTGGGGAGAGAGTATGCGATGAAGGACGACAATGCTATGCAGCTGCTTACTGGGTCACACTTGGCAGCAGTGTGCTAGGAATGGCGTGGGTTCTGTGGTGTATCATGGCTGAGCGTAGTCAGAAGCAAGCTCATAGAATCAGATCTCACGACACTTGATAGATTGTGTATAATCATCGTTCGCAGCGTCGAAAGAGTTTGAGATAGAGACCTTGCTGAGTTCACGCATTGCCCCTAGAAGACGAGGCTTGTTCATGTCGATATGCTTCAGCGGTGAGCAATGTGAGTGCTAATCTATGTGCGGTCGAGCTCTGTTATGCTCGTAGCTCGACAACTCGAGCACGGTGATGTGTAACCATGTTTGCATGTCATGCTATTGATTGCTAAGGAGCGACTACGTATGGTCAGTATCTGGTGTGTCTCACAACTCCAGCCTTTTGTCTTGATCATCCACCGCCTTAGTCCAAGATGGCGACGATGTGATCCTCCTCGAAGTCCCACTCAATCAGATCCTCGTCTTCGTCATTGTCTTCGACCCAGGCCTTCATGGTTGCGTTTCTAGCTACTGGCTGCATCAAGGTTGTGTTCAATGGTGTTCCCATCGGCACAAGCACCTCCATACCACTCGCCATCAGTACACGGTTGCTCTGATGGTAGTCATCTTCCTCTCGCTTCTTCGATGCAGGACGCACGTCTGGTTTTCCGTTCTTGTAGATCTGCTCTGGCATGTCGTTGATGCATTGACCGTGAGGATCATTATATGCTTGACAGTAGCGGACACCAGCACCAGCCTGAACGGTCAGCAGAGCCTTCAGCATTGCAATGTACTTACCGGGTTGCCGAATGTGATGATGAATTGGCAGTCCTTCCCGCCACTGCTGCTGTCAGTCCTGCTACGCCATATCCTTCTTTCTTACCATGTGCCCTGGTAGTACTGCTTGAGGATGTTTCCTTGTCTACTGTTGTGGCCGATAATCACGCACTTGCTGACCTGTCCACCTTTGTCGGCATCAGATGTACTGGCGAAAGGATACTCGTCGCAGTTCTGTCCAGCCTTCTTGTTGCCTCCTTTGGTCTGGACCGAGTTAGCAAAGGTCGACATCGATACACCAACATACACTGCATCGATTTGGACGAGGCGCGCAACCAGCAGACTTCTGTCGAGCTACTCCCGTTGGACTGTTGCGATTGCCTGTACCACCGTAGCGATCGTAGTTGAGAGTCACACCGAACGATGGCCTTGTGCAGTACGCACCCCAGCACATGTTGGCACAGACATCTTGGAGATTGTCTGCACAGTTGAAGATGACACCTGGTGCGGCCAGAGCCTGCGAGGCGAGAGCTAGAAGAATGAGCTTCATGTTGGATGATGCCCTTCTGCTCTGTTCGTCGCTGGGCCTTTTATGTCCACTACTCATCATTGTGAGGCGTCCTTACGGACCATCAGGCTCCGAGGAGCTGACCATTTTGGTTCTCATCCTTTGCCTAAGTGGATATATGATGTACCATGAGCTGACGTCGAGGCCTGGTTAGGGAGGTAGTACTGGATCCTTCTGCAGTCAGCACTAGATGTCGTGTCATCAAGACCAGTGATATCCTTGCAAGACGTGCGAACTGTCTGGAGAAGGCTCGTATCGAGGACGGCAGGCGTCGTTGTATGTGTCAATGCGCGCATCGTGGGAGAGAGTGATGGCTGTCAGTGGGTTTCGTATGTGAGACTTGAATCCTGACTGACGTCGCCGCGACTTCACTTCTTACATGCACGAATGCCTAGTCTCAACATCATCGACGATTGTCGATCAAGACATGATGCCGTAGCAGGCTGAGTTCTCACTACAGTCCCGATCCTGTGTTTGTCTGATATCCTACGTTGCACATCAACATGAGCATCATGACTTCTACCACTGATCTTGCGAGGACTCTGCCTAGTACTTGCAACAACGATGGCTACAAGGACATATTGAACCAACCACAGAAGAAATATGCTGTGTACACCCTCACAGACGTTGATGAGCAGCAGCTGTTGGAGGCTATCAACTGTGAGGATTCCACTGAGAACTCAGAGTTTGCACCTCGACACAAGTTCAGCACTCTTCGAGAAGTGTACGATTACCACCTTGAGCTTAGGAAAGAGGCATATCATCCATTGTTCTTCATCGTTGCTGATCAAGTCGACCCCGAGAGCGTCCTTGTTGTACACCTGGACTGCGACGTAGATGAGGACGATCGCATCGGTGTTGGAAGGTACGTTCATTGCATCTGCTGCTGCTGTGCTAATCATTAGGTGTGCTGTTGGTATGGCAGACAGCTGGGGTGCCAATTTAGATATTGGCAATATGGACTGGATGGACTTGAAAGAGGAGGAGCAGAACAGCTGGGGAGGGGATGATCCGTACGAGGCTGTTGAGTCGGTCTCGCAACATCGCTTTGGCTGGTACAGTCTCGTGGAGAAAGGTGTGCTTCTGAACATTGCTGGATCATCGCTGACTGTCCAGCTGTACCATTGAACAACCGATTGGAGCCCGGCTGGCTCGACAAGCAAGAGACCATCACTCAGATGCTTGGCAACTACTATCAATCTTCAGATCCTTGGATCGACATACGATCAGAGCACCCTCTGATGTGTCGGGACAGGCCCGATGTACATCGTCAGCTTGTACTGGCTGTGAAGACTGAGGAGGTCTCTATCGTGAGGCTCGACTGGGATGGCGAAGTCACAGGCTTGTCGGAAGAGAGCGCCAGAGCTATCATGCCTGAGCTGGAGATTGTGAAGACAGTCCCCATTGGTGAAGCCTTGTCTGAGGTACAACAGCTGGCCGATGAATGATGGCGAGCTTGACTGCACATCGACTGGGCCATTCTCGACAGTATCGATAGTGTGCTCGCTCCATGCGTGCGTCCGTGTAGTGATCACAGCAGAAGCGTTCACCCGAAAGGAAGTCCTTCAAGTGGATCTTATACTTTGACAACGATTTCTTATGATCGATCCTGCATACTGCATATAATGGTGAAAATGAACACGTTCGTGACCGAATCAGTCCATAACACATCAGCACAGCAAGATATGCACTTGCGGGCGTTATGAGAGTGCGATGAGAGTTGCTTGAGTGGATTGGAGAGCTGTATGATGTGCTTCTAGCACTGACTCGACTGATGCCGTGACGATGCAAGACGGACGGTCCTCAAGCTGTGAGTGGTGTGCACAGGAGATAACCAAAGCGGTTCCTTCCAAAGACGTACCTCTGCCACGCTGTCGGATCTCGAAGACCATCACATGAGGCATTACCTGTGTACGCTCATGCTACGAGCTTGTCCTTTACGAAAGCATAACGAGCGCCTGTAAGGACAACAGCGCCGGCCAGGGATACAACGCCACTGAAGATGATCGCATGAGTATATCCGCCTTCACGAGCTATCAGCGCACCAGCTATGGGTGTGCCTGCAAGCCCAGCGAAACCAACGATGAACGTCGACTGACCAATATACGTGCCGATCTGTAGAAGTCAGCAGAGGAAGTATCCGAGCTTCTGTACATACCTTGCTTGGTACATCAGCCGTGTGAGCGATTGTCGACATCATAAGCGCTATGATGATGCCTGTGGCAGCGCCGATGAATATCGATAGCACGATGATGCCAGCAGAAGAGAAGGTAGCCAGCCAACATAGCAGAATGATGCCTATGGCATATGCTGCAGCTGTAATCACATTGAATTGACCTGCATAGCCTGCAAACGCACCAGCAAGTATACGACCGATGAAGCTGCCAGCATTGAGAAAAGCAAAGAGATAGTTGGCCAGTGTAGAGTTCATGCCATTGGCGATGCCGTACTCAGCAAGGTAGAAGTATGGTGTCCAAAGTCCCAAGACTAGCAAGAAGAGCGCCAGCACTTGGAGGTATGCTGGCTTCTTAAAGGCTTCGAGCAGCACGAATGCACCTTTCCTTCGCAACCCTGTAGGTCGGATTGTGATGGCGGCTACCAGGAGGAGTGCCAGGCTGAGGAACCCGCAAGCTCGTTGTGCCCAGCCAAAGCCGCGAGGAAGGATATTGCTAAGGATGATTGGGTAGATGATACCGCCGATTGGTGATCCTGTTGAGGCAAATGACATTGCCATGGCTCTTCTCTTGAAGAAGTAGTGGCCGACGACAGTCAGTGCGGGAGCGAACAAGAAGCCTGATGCTATGCCAAGGAGGATTCCCTGGCAAAGTAGGAATTGGTAGAACTCTGAGCAGAGGCTCGTGAGCATCATTGCTACCACAAGGAGCACAGATGCCGGGTATATGATGGTCTGGAGTGTCAGCTGGGCAGGGTAGTGATGGAACACCTACCAGCGCACCATACCGATCTGTGATCGGTCCACTGATCAGCGTAGCTGAGAACTGAGCGAATGTCTGTATTGAGCCTATCCAAGCAACTGTCGAAGGAGAGTAGCCTTCGAGAAAGGTTGAGAGGTAGTAAGTCTCGTAGATACCAAATGAGTTGACAATGCCGAATGATGCGAAGGATGTACACCAGCAGCCGAGAACTACTAGCCATGCTTTGCTGCCGCCTTCAGAGAAGGTTGGCATGGTAGAAGGAGGTGCACCAGCCGGTTTCTCAGCATCAGTGTATGTGCTTGCCATGGTCGTAAAGATGTATAAAACGACTGAGTATGCGTGTAGAGTGGTACAAGGTGAGATGCCATGGTGAAGAAGGTATGCTGCCCTTTATACATCGCCATGGTCGTCAACGCCTTGTTATGTCCGTTTGTTGATCGCTGAAAAGCCATCATCTCCCGCTGCTGAACCTCTTCTTGACATCTACCTCCTTCCATCAGCAAATCACCAAATACCATCGTGCTAGATTCGACTCCGATATGTCAGACAGCCTGAGGTCGCCAAGGGAATGTGATGGCTCGAGAAAGAGGAAAAGGCAAGGTGCAGGCGATGTTATTCTTGTCACAACGCCATCTTCAACTACCACGACCAATCTAGGCGTCAGCAAACCTCGCAAGAGACGCGCGCAACTCAGCTGCAACGAGTGCAAAAGACGTAGGGTGAGTACACAGTCATGTTCATGGATTGTGATGGCGAAAGAGAAGGAGGATAAACGCAAGCTGGAAGCTGCAAGCTAGATCTCGTCGAGCGGGTCTGCTTTAGTGACAATCACAAGCACCACTCGCATCCGCAGCATCCCTCTAGACCTTGCACTCGTACTGATTGATCACAGCTGAGCTGCGATCGATCGTGGCCATGTCAGCGATGCGTCAAGGACAGCCGCGACTGTCGTTATACTTCCAAATATACCGCCGAAGAAGCCAACACCCTCATCGACCAGCTAGCACGACACCCTGCAAGCAGAAGCATATTGCGAGGCTTACAGGTACGCTTGGAGGATGGCGACAGCGTACCCATGGCTCCGAGTCCGGATGTGAGTCGGAATGATACTCATCGAGAGCAATCTGCTCGTTTCTCTCATGTCGATGCTATGTCGGGTGAACCCAGACTATCACCATCGCAGGGACAAGCTGCTGGCCACTCGACTCGAAGTCGCATGTTCGTGAACCACAACGTTGATGCTACTTCAAGCCGGCCGATATCAGCAGTACAAGAGACAACAGCCTTCCTACCACAATCGGAGCAAGAGATCTCCTTACCATCTGGCAGGACAGGCACTCAACTGGATAGAAGAGGCCTGTTGACACCAATGGAGGATCTCGCGGCGTCATCACACTTGACGGACAAGCCACCGCGAACCTCCCGATGCAAGTGGATGCTGTACCGCACGCACAGCTTGTTCCGCTTCTTCGTCGAGGTAAGTACCAATCTAAACAAACGATATACTGCTTTCGTGGCCTTGTCTGACGATGATAACAGGTTCCAATCCTCTACGACCATGTCCAAGGTCTGATACAACAATTGGAACTTCATAACGTCAATGTGAGTAAGAAGGCAACCCTTGCAACATCGGAGGTCAACGTACCAAGTGAGAGCGATACCGAGAACCTGGTGGCGGTCTTCCGTGATCAGTTTGACAGCTTATACAACATTCTCTCGCCGACCTTCGACAGAGACTACCAGACGTATTCACAAGCAGAGCATGCTCCTTCTTTCAAAGTGCTGTTGCTGGCCATCTCGAGTGCTGCAATGAGTGTGACTGACGTTGAGCACCTCAGACATATGCCCTTACACTGGTTGACCACCTGCCAGGAATGGCTCGCAGCGCAGACAGCTAAGAAAAGGAGTTTGCTCTACTACCAGATCGCTTGTATCACTCATCTTGCCAAGCGAACACACCTGCTTGGGAAGAAGCAATACTGGCAAGACACTGGAGCTTTATTACAGACAGCAATGATGGACGGCCTTCATCTATCCGAAGATGAAGAGCAGCGTCGTCTCTGGCTTGTCATATGCGAGCTGAATCTACAGACGTCGCTCGAGTTCGGCTTGCCTTCATTGCTGCACAGTATGAACAACATCCCTGATGAGCTCTCACTACGGCTGGTGGTATCGAAGCGATTGTACGATGATCGCGGGCTGACCTTCGCCGATACCATGCACTATACACGGCAGCTGATCGATCTCATTGCTCAGCGTGGACAGTCGAATCAATCACCAAGAGAGGCTTTACAGCAGTGTCAGTATAGAGATTGCATCATAGCGATGCACAGAAGATATCTGGACGACTGGATGTCACAGAATCTCTGCTATCAGATGGCATATGACAACCTTCGGTCGTTCGCCGATCATGGGAAATGCCTGCCGTTCGTGCGAGAAGATCTACTCCTTAGCTCGATGATCCTCTTGCAGGTGACCCTGTTGCCATCCCATGGTGAGTGCCATAAACTTCATCAATTGTGCTGACCTTACAGGCTTCTCACGGGCACATCCTTCCACCTCGACCACCGTGCTTCGAGATTGTCTTCCTCTAGTCGAGTTTCGCTATCTGCACACTTGTGTTGCCGAGCCATGGTGTGTCATCACCATGCTGGCTATCATCTCGATCATGGAAGCCGAGATGGACAATAAGCCCAAGGCATTGCAGTCTGATGCTGAGCGGTTCCTGACACTTAGAGACAAACGCTTGTCGACGAGCGTTCTACAGTCGTCGCATACCTTCTCTGATGATCTCGACTGGAACGGGCTGTGGGAAGACGAGTGGACCACAGACTGGCTGACAATGAGCTCGTCTTGATCGGAATGTCATAGGTGTCCTGGTCAGCCAGCACTGGCATAAGCTATGATGGGACGAACGGTCCACAGAATGCTTCGCGGTAGATGTGCTCTCGCACTTGAGTTCAACGCCGAGATCAAGCCTTTGGATGTCGTCTATGCATTCAGTGCTCGAGAGTTGCACTCGTTGGTATATGCTCAGCCAAGCACGACAATCGAGGCACCAGCCAAGTACAATCCGCAGTGCTTGGCAGTTGTGCTGCCGGGTACCTGCAGCTCGCTACATGGATGATGCCATGACCATCTTGAAAAGGTACGTGATCATGGCATCACACACGACTCAAGTCGTGTACGCAGGTTGTGCATGCATACGCATTGACGACAGCAAGACGATTGCTGTGCCTGTCGCGGACTGCATGGCGACATTATGCAAGCTTGTGCAAATATCCTCGGCCGGCAAGTCATGGGCCGCTCGTAAAATGATCGTATAGTAAGAAATCGACCTCGCGAGGAACCCGAGACAGCTGTGGGACCTCGACTGACAACAAAGACTTCAGTTCTCTTTCTAGCTTCACTTCTTGACTTCACTTCCTCTTTCTCAACTCCCAAGAGCTGTTTGATGCATATCGCAGGCATGTCGCAGCCTGCAGCACCTGGTTTGCTCTTATCACATGTACCTGATTAGCACGGCCGTTAGAGTTTCGCCCCTGAAGCCATCGGCATCGTCGGGGACTCGATGAGCAAGACCGAGCAGCAATGGCAGTATGATCACGAAGACCAGGCATGATGTGTCTCGAAGCCGAGCTCTCAACGAGCTGGTCGAGTACAGAGAAAGAGTAAGTGGTTGTGCGACAGTCACCATGCTGCGCACTGCTCGAAGCCATTCGCATGCACTACAGCGCACCAGCTTTCAACGATTCTAGGCCTGCGCAGACTTGACCAATCGTGGTGGGTATTGCGCCATGTCTCGTAACCCTCAGTCGCACACATACAACAGTCCATGTTGCTACAAACACCAGGACAATGAAAGAACGTCCTGATCGCAGGCTGGCAGTCTGTGTCTTCACCGTAATATCGTGAGTGCCGTTGTGACGGAGTGGCTCTGCTGACCCTTGCAGGATCGGCTTTCTGTTCGCGGTTTACAGTGTCCTGCCAACATGGACTCTACCAACTACTTCCAGCACCCACGCAGACTCGAAGGAAACACAGGACCGCCCTGACGAGCATGTCGAGCCAACGACACCAAGCAGTTCCAGCGACCACGAAAGCTTAACGATGGGACAAACCGCATCTAGCCTGTCCACCTCTACATTCCTCACTACATCTGTCATACCCTCCACGACCCTCACCGCTTCGATCTCGCCAACTCCCGACCTCAAGCAGAGTCCTTATGTCAAGACTCATATCGGGCCTCACTGGCACAAATGGCACGCAGTCGAGCAGCTGGTCGTGTTCGGTGACAGCTGGAGCTCTACTGGCTTCGATCTAGCTGGTCAAGCACCTTCTGCAAACAACCCGATGGGAAATCCTGCATATCCAGGCGCTACAGTCACGAATGGAGCGAACTGGGTGGACTATTTGACATACGAGCGGAATGAAAGCCTCATTGAGACAGTGGACCTTGCAGTTGGTGGTGCTACAATCGACAAGATGTTGATCAGGCCTATCATGTCGTTTGTGGACCTTCTCAAGTCTTTCAAGGATCAAACTGAAGAGTGGAAAAGTTACGAGTGGCCTTGGACACCGGATACCTCCTTGTTCACTGTATGGTTTGGAGTCAACGATATCACCTGCTATACGAATGAGACCCGTCACTACTTCGCAACGGAGTTCGAGATAATGAGTGATCTCCTCGACCAGCTATATGTCAAGGGCGCCAGGAACTTTCTCATCTTCAACGTCCCACCACTTGAGAAAGCACCTATCTTTCAAGATACGGGTTTCCCTGACTGGTTGAAGGCTATCGAGCAGTGGAATCATAACGTTTCGACGGTGGTTCAGAACTTGACCACGACGTATGAGGATACAACCACATTCCACTTCGATGCTTGGAAAATGTTTGACGACGTTATGAGAGTGAGTGGGATCGCCATTGTCTGACTTTGCTGATTGTCCTAGGATCCATGTACGTTCGAGGAGTCCTGTGGTTTCCTGACCACGACTGAGTCTTGCGATATGTATGCGTTTGGTACTCCGACGCCTGACTACAAGGATCCGATGTGTCCGTACAGTGTTGATAAGTACTTGTGGATCAATGCATTGCATCCAAGTACAGTCATGCACAAGACGATCGCCGCGGCAGTGCATCAGGCGCTTGTTGGGGGTTGAGGAGGTGGATAAGACAGCATGACAAGGACATCCTACCAGAGCGTGCTGCTTTGACTCACTCGAAGCTCGGCCTGTGTGCAATAAGATGAAGCACAAGACGACCAAAGATGGGTCAACGCTATGCGCTGCTTGAGAGAGTTGCTGTTGGCGATAGCCTTCGCTTGCGTTGGATCTGTCACTACTGCATCAGATGGTGAGATCCTCCCAGATAGCGCACACTGCATGTGATACTGGCCTCCATGCAGTGTCGACGGTACTCAAAACTTGGCTTCAGCAACGATCGACATACCATTCGAATGCTCTGGAGAGTCCTTGGCACCTGAGATGCCTCCGATGCATGCTCTGGCTCGAATACAGGACGTTCGGGGTTATCGTAGGAAGCATACATTGTACATATGGTGTATATAAGTGCTGGTACACACCAGTCCACCCTCTCAGTCAAATGGCGTGCCATTGGGTCCCTTTGACACCTCAGAACTGCTCTTCAGTGTTACAGCTACGCAAAGTGCCAGGAAACAGGACAATCCATCAGGCCTTGGTGCTGTAGCGAGGTTGTCTCTTCGCACTCCGCCTTCTGCTATGACCATCTGATCAGTTGCTGTGATGGGCTTGCATTGCTGTGTGTTTTGCTACATCCCAGCAGATGCTGATCCCGCGACTGCGACGATGCTTAGCAATGACGACCATGCCTGTCCGGTCATATCGACCGTCAGTAGTGATCACAAGCCGCGAGCTCTCTCTGGTCCTTGCTGTGCTCTCTTGCTCTGCTTGACTAAGCTTGCTCAAGCGTAGCTCTTTAGCGCATGAGACGGCGGACAGAACCTGTGTACCCTCCGAACGTACAGTACGGTTGTTCGATATGCTCTCGTCTTTACATCGACACCCCGTGCTCGTGATTGATCTGAGATTCAGGGTTGTCTTCTTGGTAGCTGGAATGTATTGATCTGCTTTCAGCATTGATGATCGGGTGCTGCAGTACGTTCGAAGCTTCGTGATGGCCGCGCGCCTAGTCAGTACTTGTGCCACGGACATTGCTGCTGCTGCTTCCACAGAGGCTCTCGACATAGCTCTTGTTGTAGCTATGCTGCCGGGATGTTGCAGCAACAAGCTTGTCGATATCTCATTCGTACCTGGCGACTGTCTGCAGAGCGCAAAGTTCGGGAATTCCACATTGTTTGAAAGATCATACGCAAGGTGCATCTCGATGCGGTTGCTGCGACGAGACCAAGTTCGCTGGGTGGGCTCGACAGGGAGTTCGACTAGCGATATTGGGTTTGAGCATCGCCTGATCATGAGCGTGCAAAGGATCAGCGATACTGACAACGGCAAGATGATGGTGACTGAGCATCCTCACTCGAGAACGATGCTGGCTTTGACTTGCATGGCATGACTCTACTGCCAGTATAGACCGTGATGGAGCTGGTCAGGTCGGCGTTGCCCTCTGCTTGAACTGTCTCACTCCTTCAATGCATTCAGCAGGATGAAGCACGCATCTTTCATCTTGCTTGCACCATGAAAGTGCGATGCGTGGTGGGAGACTCCTGAATGCTGTTACATTGTGCAACGATAGATCAGTCAAAGCATCAGTATGCTGGCAATAGTGATAGCTACTCGTAGCATGTATCCTATTGCCATGGCTGGTCGCAACTCGATGCGTCGTCAAAGGTCGTTCGAGTGGTCCATTCGAGGCCGTTTTCCGTTCGTCGTACGAACGCGAACGGAGCCTTGGTAGCAGCTGAGACGGAATAGTGGCTGTTGTTCGAGGCACAGCGTTGTGTTCGTCCAATTCATCACTGTTGTCGTAGCATCGGAAGTCTTTCGCATTCGGACTAGATCTGCATCCGGTAGCATCCGCACGGCTACTGCCGTTAACTTCACACATATGCGCCAAATTCACCTCACCACCTTCGCTGCAATCGCTAAGCTGCTCACCTCGTCTCCATCGCTAAGGACACAATGTAGCGGCGCCCCGAAGATGTCGCGCATCTCGACAGCTGCGAGCCAGCCTCTCCGGTCATGTGAACGAACGTCTACCACCTACAGTAGGACTACCACACACGATAGTCCCACCGCCACGCAATGTCTAAATGACGACGACGAAGGTCGCTGAAGTCGATGATGATCAGTGATTGCCCACCGCTCGACGAGCGCTCCCCTCGTACCGCCAAGAGATCATTCTTGCAACCTTCGTGCACTTCTCCACGATGTCGTGCTGCTTCCATGTGTTCGACACAGCACAATGACAACTCACCACTTGCACACCATACCGCACTCACACGTGTTCTCCGCTGCTCACCGATTAGACCTCTCTCAGCCCCAGCTTCGCCTTTGTCGAGACACCAGCAGATTGATCTATCTGTTATGCATTCGACTATAGAATGAGTGCAAGAAAACTGCAAGAGCTGGCGAAGAAGAAGAAGGTATATCAGTCGAAGATGGTGCACCACTAGAGCACGGAGCAATAGTAGGGCTGCCAGCTACCACTGCCGGCAGTGGTTGGACACTGTGTTCGAGCTGTAATGCTGCTTTACAGGTCATATAACATACCCTCGACATTCCTAGCACATTCGGCCATAGACTGTTGAGAATTAGGCATCCCGTCCGCTCTGCCAGCTACAAGCAACAGATCGCCAAGTCAGTATTACCGTGGGTGACCAGGTGAGAATCCTTGGTGCTGAATGTTTTGCTTTTGCTGGGTCGAGTGAGCATTTTTGCAGCTCCACACACTAGCCGAACGGCCAAAGTCAAAAATCGACCTTCCGATGTCTAGCATAGCTGGCTGGCCGCATAGACAAACGCCCAAACAGCTATCAAGGCTCCTGACCGCCACAAGTTCGTACGGTACTCGCACTGTTTGTATAGATCAAAGGATGGCCGAACGAATCCTCGACAGTCACACCTTTCACAAGCCAGGCAGGCCTCGTTCAGTGCAGCAGCGTTGTACGCAAGGCCAGGATAGCATCGTACATCTCTTGACAAGCGATACAGACTGAAACCCAGCATGGTAATCAATGTCCTGTACTGCCGCAGCCATGAGCTCAAGCTCGCCGTTGAGGGGTGTGGAGTACGACCATGATTCATATGTTAGAGGGTCGACTTGTGAACGGCATCTGATCGAGACATCGAGATCGTTGGCGTGCCTTCATGCGTCTACTGTTGTTGAACAGTCTTCGCCAGGGTCACTCCTACAGGAAAAGACTGATAGACCTTGCACCTACAGTCTACCTTGACTCCGTCAGCAGCCCTGTGATGGGCTTGTGTGAGCTCGACTACCGAACTCCTCCCTCGTCACGACTTCACCAGACATTTGTCACGATGAGGTACGTACAGATGGCTACTGCACAACACCCGCGTGCTCAAATGCATCAGTCTTTGTCCTCATCGAACGTGGAGCAATAGACTCTGAGCCTCAATCTCAAGCATTCGTGGCGTCGAGTGTCGCCTACACCTTGTCTTTGGAGCGAAACTAATACAGCCTCTGGAGGCGTAAGAACGTCATAAGAGCTACATGCTATACCACTGGTCTTGCAGGCGATGAATATGTTGTGAGGTCAGCAACGACGATCTGTCTTATCTATTTACTGAGATCACACTTAGCAACAGGACACCTTTCGATCTGGGGACTGCCTCTAACGAGCAAACGATCGATTACCCAGCAGAGCCATCCAGCGGATGTTCCTTGCTCACTAGACACCAAAGAGCGTTTGATCGCAGACACAGGAAGTTGTTTGTCTTGTGTCAAGTCCTACCACCTGTCTGAGGGACAACCGAACACCGTATGGTTCAGGCACCCTGGCGATACTGGTCTGTCAATGACGCATACATCTGGCGATCAACTCGCAGTCAGCCATGGCGCCGCGGTCGATGAACCCACCCACGCTACACTGTATACGTGGCCGCTGAGCTCATCACTCGAGCCCGTAGCTATCAGGAGTGCAAGACTGCAGCGATCATGTTGATTCTCAACAGTACTGATGAACTGGTATCAGCTGTACAATCAGCCAGCTATCACCCTGTCAGCAATAATTCGATGTCTAGTACTTGACAAGCGATCTCCTCATGTACTGAGACTGGCTACTATGGATGCACGTGCTACATTCTCGACGAGGTCTGCCATCATCGCGCAACCATTCGTCAAGTCGGCTCTGCACTTTTAGATTACCATGCTGACTACAGAGATCTCCGAGCTTTGTGGTCCTGGTAATCGGCAGCATGCTTCCCAGTGTACCCAAAGAGGTTCAGAGAGGCGGAGGAGCTCAAGGACACTGGCTCGCTCTGATCACACCTGGTGTTCTCACCATCTCTCTACCCAACGTTGAACTGCCTGGCCTGCCATGCGCTGTAGAACGAGGCCTCCATCAAGAGCATCTTTTCAGCGATATTCAATGACCATGATTGCCGCTGATGGCATTATTATGGGACGCATGGCAACACATCTTCGTGTTTAGCACTGGCTGACTTGCATACAAGATGAAGCGGCACCCCTAATGCCGCATGACGAGTCTCATTCACAGATCGACGCAAACCCATCAGTCAATCCATTCGCTGGACCAGTTGGGTTCTATCAATGGCTGTTATGAGTAATGCTATCGACTGCTGATGCCAGATGAGGTCTAAGGTGCTCAAGCCATCAGCATATCGCATGGTACCAACATGGAGAGGGCAGCATTGTTGAGACGACAAACTCACGAGTAGTATCGGCACCGATGTGCCATCAGCTCGATCGCATCTCTACGTGGTTCAAAGTCGTGCAACTGCTCTTGCGACAACATATCTCCTCAGTCCATTGATCGGTGTACTTCTCGTAGTTCACAACGTCGTGGCTACATAACTCGAACCTGTCCCACTCTTACACAACGCCCTGTGGTAGTAGCACGGTTCTACCACTAGAACACAACCTGGGAACGATTTACCTGTTGGTCGATGTCCTGGAGCGAGCTCTTCGCTACAGCGGCGCAAGATGGACAAGCCACAGACAGTTGATGCCGGCACTGAAGAGACTCAAGAAGACAGCACGATCACTTGACCTTTGAGAGAGTGCTACAACCAGCACAATGGCAGCTCAGACCGATCGAATAGTCATGAGAGCCATTTGCTCAAGCACACACTAGAAATCTGTGCCTTCCGACCTTGCGCGAAAGAGAGCTGGATCATCGTCACACTGCGCCTGTCAGTCAACGATCAGGGATAATTCAGAGTGTCCTGAGTCTACCATGAGCTGTTGGACCGCCTTACTCTGGTCTTTGAGCCTTGTCGAGCGAAGCAATCAGCTCAAGCCATGCTGGCACCTCGATCGTGTCCATAGGACTATGCTGTAGGTATGAGGCTGCTAGCATGGCTATGTATCATCACGTCCTTCTAAATACTGGATCACAACTCCATGCTCAGCTTCATCACAATCTTCTCAGCTCACATACAAGACTACATGATTGCTCAGAGCGTCGACATGGTTAAGCTCAGGGAGCGAGGCTATATCGACTTGCCCAAGCACAATGAGTTGCCAAAGCTGTTGCTTTGTCCGATGACTTCGAGCCAGAGTCATCAGCTTTTGGGAGTCGCATGGGTGAACACGAAGTCGCTTCGCACGAGTGCAATGGTACGCAGTGGGCATCAACAAGTCATTCATCACGGCGTACCAGAGGCGATGCTGGACCGACCGGATGTATTGCAAGAGGATAGCTACTGAAGCATCTCGATTGCATAATTAAGGTGATAGAGATCGTCCTTTCATTCACCTGCCACCTTGCACTCTCTTGTCCTCCAGCTCATAACGTCGTCGAGAGCAAGATCAACTTCCGGTATCTGGAACACAGCTGCAACTGGTCAGCACGACGTGCAGGCTATATGGGTCTTGCTGACTGACCTGACGGAGTTTGATGACACTGCTTGCACATACAAAGAGCCATAGTCTTTGTATTGTGCGTAGACAACACCATCCTGGTACACATTGGTCAGCACTTCTGCCCAGCCCGAGCGCAGCGACAAGCTCTCTTGGCTTGAAGAATGCAGACTTACTTGGAGAGTGATCGTTACGGTCGCAGAGTATGGGAACGTACCAGAGCCAGAACCTGATACAGAATCGCAAGTTATGCCCTCGTTCGGTTGCAGTGTGCCACTTTGCATCCAGCTAAGCATCTGTGTCGTTTGCATCGTTGTCGATGTGGTATCAGTCTCTACCTGTGACCACATGAACGTTGTGGTGGAGGTCGTATCACCCTTGATGATCCCAAGGAAGTTGCCACCAAAGTTGAGAGCAATCGCCTCCGTTGCACCGTAAGTGTTTGCGATAGCCTGCGTAATCTGTGTCGTAGACACTACAGACTTTGAGCCAGAAAAGGTCCAAGTTTGTGCTGTGGTATCACCATTGAAGAAGTGCTGTTGTGCCAAGCTTGTTGGAGCAATGCCTTGTGTCCCAGTTGGACCACCTGTGATTGTGATGTCTTGAACTGCGATACTGGCCACTGGAGAGTTGAGGAAGAGGAAGCCAAGATTGTCAATGATGCCAGCTTCGTAGTCGCCGCTGACTCCGATAAGGAAGCCAGTGCCGACGTCCTGACTGATGGCATTGAAACCGCTGCTGGCATCAACACCACATTGGAGAGTCTGACCCATGTTGGTAGTGATGGTCAAGCCTCGAAGATACTTTGCACCGTCTGGAGCGTACATTGTGAGGCTCGAGATGAGCTCACCTCCTGCGTAGTTGATGTTCAAGGTCTCTCCAACGATACCTTCGCCAGAAGAAGCACCGTACGTTTGTGTGCCTTGTGGAATGCTCATTGCCTGGTTTGGATCGTCGTAGTTGAAGTTGACACCTCGCACCTACGCCAGGTGTGAGCCTACTTCGTGTTGCGAGCGAGATATCGACACTTACAGCTTGTGCGGTACAGTATGCGTTGATCTGGCCGATTGGATGTCCATAAGATGGCCAACCAGTCTCGCAGAGCTCCATGGATACCTGCCAGTGTTAGATCTTCAGTATTGCTTGACCAACAGGACATACGCCATCTGTATAGCCACCACCATATCTAAGAGCCATCAGAGCGATGCCGAAGCGACTGAAACAATTCACTCACACAGGGTCTACCCAAGGACCACCAGAGCAGCTGCCGTCGTCCCTCTTCCTCAGGACATCTACGGGTTTAGAAGTGAATGGCAAGACAGAACCTGCGGCAAGCTCAGCCAATAGAGCTGCACCAAGAACAAACATGATGGTCTGAGTACGCCAAAGAGATCGAGAATGTGTAATGAATGAGGATGCAGATCTGATGGGAAGCTGTCGATATCACCTTTCTTATACCCACGCTCTTGTGCTGTAGTGTCCTGCTGCTTGAAGCCACTGACTCACCGTTGAGGTGAAGGTTGATGTAGTATCGTGATCAACATTGCTGATCTCATTGTGGGAGTCCTGTCGATGATACATGTTCGACCACGACGTGTCTGCCAAGTCGGTATCGTTGGGGATCAGTTAGCGAGAATGGAGGTCCGAGACTGCTGAAGAGGGCAGGTGATGAGCTCGGAGTCTGTGTTGTAAGCTGTAGATACACAGCTATGTCATGATCAACTGTTAATGTGCCAAGATAGCTCTGCGATTCGCCATTCTTGACTGTGATTGAGGAAATAGGTCGATCCACCGGGCAATCTACCGGGCGATCTAAACCATGTTCCTCCACATGTTCCTCCAGGTCGGTTCGACCAATCATTGAATGACACAAGCGAGGTCCCTGTAGATCTGAGGTCTACAAGCCATCTCGCGAGCAACTGTCGTCTTTCAGATACAAATTCAAGCCTCAAGCAGCGTCGATCTCGTCGGGTGCAACAGAAGAGAGGCCAGGACCTGCCTATTACAGCACTCGATGCAACGTTACGCTCGCAATTGATGACTCGCCATGCATCCCACATTCACATTCACAGTCCATCGTCCTTGGGCAGCTTTAAGCTGATCAACACCACACCAGACCTCGATCATCGGCGATGGCTTGCGCCTCGAAGCGCTGCTGCATGGCAGCTTGTCACATATCTCGACCACGTTGATGAAGTCCTAAGGAGCGTCACCTAGATCTGCGCTCACAGCATCTTGCACGATCAGAAAGAGATGGAGGTCACACAAGTCTTGGTGATAGCGTCGAGGATATGGCACTCTGTCGGGACTCCTCGAGACTTCTGCCTATTGTCCGTTCAACATATGAGTTCGGTAACAGTCACGACTTGCGCTCGTCCGTTGCGACATCCTAGCGTCCTGCAATGATTATGCTACAAGACTACCGACGGCTTGCGGGAGGTTCGTAGGCTGACAGCTAAGGACACGAGCTTCAGAAACTCATCTCAGGACTCGCGATACCCTTCTCATGTGCAAGATCGGCTGTATGCTCGAGTGCTCTGGTCAGCGCTGTTGCTACATCTACGATACGTGCTCGGTGGTTGCAAATGCATCAGCACTACATCTTTGGTACGAGGACATCTCCATCTGTAAGTCGACAGAGCCGCTGTCGTCCTGCGGTCTCGATCAGCTTGGCGCCACGGTGTGCATGTCCTAGCCAGGCCGGACGTAGAGCCATCAGAGCTCGATTGCATTGCTCCCAGATCAGCAAGCATGAGCAATACTCAACAAGCTGTGTCGTATGCTGCTCGCTCTCAGGATGTTGCTCAAACCTGAGTGATAGGAACACATATCGATGATTGTGGTAACCCGCGAAGAGCACTGTCTTCGTATTGCAAGCAGTCATCTCGCTCTCCTGGACGAACAAGAGTTCACCTGGCAGCTCTGGCTAACACAATCGTCCATGTCACGCCGAAGTTAGGACATACGACTGGTAAGCATGCCGTTCATGACAGCACACGCTGTGACCTCGCCATTACTCTTGCTCTGATTGGCGTCGTATCAGCGCCGTCGAACGACATGTCCGTTGTCACAGCATCGAAAGTGATCGTGGCCCTTATAGGCAGCCAGCGCAGTCTCGGACGGTCATGATCGCTTCTGAGGATGCTCGTTCGAAGTCTACGACCACTGCTTGTTTGCTATTTCTGCATTGGACGACTCGACGCCAGCACACTCCACTGCAAAGACTACTTTCTTGATGGTTGCATTGGCTTTTCGTCTATTCAGCGTTGTGTCAACAGTAGGAGCATGAAAACCACTACCTCGAGTCGAATACGTCCAACCTTTGCGGCGCGGTGCCTATAAACGCTCAGCTCGCCTCTAGCGAGATCTCTGAAACGACTCAGCCTCATAGCGGTCTTGCAGCGCATTTCCTCGTGTCAACACTACTCATAACATGGCAAATCTATACGTCCACATTGTCTAGGATGCCGTATGGGAGAGACAACCTCAAGAGTACGATTATCAGCAACGTCGAGTTCAGTTTGATGCAAAACGTGATGCAATTCATGCAGCATGCGCATGAGGTGTTCTCCAGCGTACTCAGCCGCAAAGCTTACTATTCCTACGACCAGAATAGCTAGGGACCACACAACGCCTCGCGAAGCCTAATTTGTGGTATACATAACCCACCTGCTGGTGTCTGTACGAGCAAAGAAGCACCAAACTCGCACGACCATCCTCTTCGACTTCGCAATGGCAGCGTACTCATGGCCCTCAGGGTCGACATGTCCTGGTTGCGATACACCTCTTCAATTGACCGGTACTGGCTTTCAAGATTCCGATGTCCTGGCGCGATTCGTCCTCGTCTGCATGTCGCTGGTGGTCGCTTTCGGATGTGTGGTCTACTCTGTCGCATCTAGGTTGTTCCTGACCTTTGGAGCGGCGTTCGCAACCGCAGTGTAAGTCTGCCCTTCCATTTCCCCTCGACCTTGCTGACTCTCCAGCTATCTGGCACTTGTTGTGCTGACAGATACTGTGACGGAGAAGAGTATGACAACGACGTATGCCTTCTTTATTGTCAATGTCTTCGTTGTGGCTTCTGGCTACCTGGCAGTCATATTGACGCTGGCTGCACTCGGTCAACTTGTTGGTGCGAGGCTCGCTATACCCTCCTTCGTTCTGGCAGTACTCGCTCTTGTGAGTGTTGGTATGACTATCAGGGAGACGAATTACTTGGTCAACCTGTTGTACAGCTTGAAGGTTGAATATGACTTGTTCGTTCAGCTCAGACGTCAAGCCTTCATTGTGGATCTGGTATTCAGATTGGCAGGGATGTTCACTGCTGCATATGTAGTAATCCTGAGCAAGGTAAGTTGTCCAGCCTTCGTTTGCACAATGCTAACCTTGTAGCCGTACGGTGTATTTGCTGCGGTTTTCCTCATCGTCCGGATGTTATGCGCCATTGCTCTGGATGGTGTCTACCTCACGCTGTGGGATGAGAATGGCAATGTGCAGCGGATCAGTCAATCGTCCTCGCACTATCTCAACGTGGCTCCGGGTGTTGAGAGTCTGTTGCAATCGATTGTGCTTGTGTTGCTGGTGATCGAAGGTCTGAGAGTGTCGAGAGAGTACGTCAAGGTCGATAGAGACTACGTATAATGTGTATGGTACGTTTGTGTGCTTCCGAAGCGATTGACTGACAGTGTACGCATGGTAAAGGTGGGTATGCTGTTGAAGCAGTAGATTATGGCGGGCTTGCTGAACAGATAGAAGCGCTACAGCTCTGTGCTGTCCACAGATGCCATCACGTGTATCGTCCTGATGGTAATGGTGCTCAAGAGCCTTGTTGTGTTCATGCGTGGATACAATCTTCGTTGTCGCTAAGCTTGGTGCGGTGCGCGCGAGTCATGTCATGTGGCTGCCAATATTTGTCACTCTTCGCTGCTACTCTCCTCCTCCATCGACAACCCAATCAACAACATTCAATCTGTCGTCAACGATGCTACCGAAGCTGCAGCGCATCTGGAAGTGCACTTCCAGCTTCTCTAGGGTGACTTTGAGCCTGTCGACTGATTGAAGCTGTTGCTGTGGTGCCCATGCCATCCGACATCATAGGACGAAGGATGAACGGTGAGCAGTTGGGCCGACATGCTAACGAAGCAGATGACCAGCGTCAAGGTCGATATTTCGCTCGTCGAAGCCTCACGAATGTCGGACCTTCACCATCACAAGATGTTCATATCATAGATGACCTTAGCACTCCCGATGCATTGAACGATACCATTACACAGGTTGCCGTAAACTGAGACACAACTCAAGACAGGCCCACAAAGAAAAGCCGCATGCCAGCGAGCAGCCATAACAGAACATTCCTCCGTCATGTCAACGCCTTCAGCACCTCATCCTCTTCCACCGCCCTTCACCTAATCCATTCTTGCCTCGAGAGGCTGCGATCTCGACTCACAGCTGTTCTCAAGTCCGCCCCAAATCAGAAAAAGCTTGTATCATGGAGTCATACTGCAAGAGCCAGGGAAGACGTCGTTGTGCGACGCCCAAGGATCAGAAGCATGGGATTTGAGCAGGAATGAAAGCGGCTATGGTACAAGAGCAGGAGATGAACGCGTGCACAAGAGTAGTGACATCCCTTGCTCTAGACAGAAAGAGCATGGAGATTGCAGACATATCCCAAGCATGCTAGGACAGGTATTGCTGTCATTGCAGAAGCATGAGAATCAACGGTGCCATGCTCTCGGGATTGTCATTCCACACGCTGTCGTGTCTCACGCCTGTCAGAGCCGATTCTTGTACATCACACCTCACAGCATGCTTGAGCTTGCCGCGGCGAGCTTGAATATCACAACCTGTCCTAGCTCTTGCAATGGTGCAGCTCCTGGTTTGGTCACAAGGGCAGCGTTCTTCATTCGAGACGGAGCTCTATCTATCGATGCCGGGAGCCAGCACATGCAAGAACCTATCTCGTCGACAAACATCAGGACGCTTATGCATAACAACAAGCTCTCGATCTTCATGCTTCGACCGCTACGACACCAGCAGTGCTGCATACGTACACTTCTCGGCCACGATGAGCATCGTACAACTCTTGTGCTTCAACGTCGTCTTTGCCTCGAAGATAATGTTTCCTTCACGACTTCGACAGACTACAGACAACCTCCGAAGAGGAATCGACAGCTTCAAGGTTCTTCTGCACGCTTACGTCTTTGGAGGAGAATCGTACTCTTGCTCTTATCATCGATGAGTCCTAGCTACCATCAGCATCGGAGTGGCGCACAACAGCTGCGCTTCGGACACAGTCGACATCACACGTCAAACGATCGACCACCAGGGCTGTCCATCAAATCAAAGCGACAGACACAATTGCGTCGCTGACATACCAAGGACTCCTATAGATCGCCATAGGACCTGCTCTCGAGCGATGACTGAGCAACAGCTAACCTTCTCGAATAGCGCTAACAGTCATTGTATGCCAGGCAAGCATGTCTTCACAATACTCTCAAGATCCTCCAATGACACGCAGAGACGTGGAGGCGGGCTATGGATGCGTACAACTTCAGCTTCTTTGAGCTATCTCCAGAGTATCCTAGCAAACGTCAGGTCTTCGGATGAATGCAAGGCCGTTGCCAACGCCAGCAATCGATGGCCTTCTGCCGGCGACATGATGTTCCAGATCATTGCGTCCAGCGTATGAGTCCTCATGCACTGCTACTTTCAGTAATCTACAAGGTGTAGCTGGACGTGGTGGTCGCTATAGTCCATGGGCGCATGGATTCTCACAAGGCCTACTACTGCTCTGACTACACGTAGATGCGCAGTGGACATGCATCTTGCGAGTTGCATCCCGCAAGACGCTTCGCTTGGCCGTCTTTCACACCTTCCGATCGCCCTGGTCAATGTCTGGTCTTCCAAAACACTATTCTTGTACATGCGATCGCTTGTACGAGCAGCTGGCTGCAGTTTCGTTAGCACCAGAGCCGACAGTCGACGCAACATCACCATACTGTTCGCGGATCTGCACCGACTCCAGTAGCAGGGCAGAGAGGCTAGAGTACGGGCCTGCTGATCACACTTTGCGATAGGCAGCAGAAGGCTACAAAGAGTAAGTCATGGCGACATCGCCTGGTCTCACATATACTCCTTTTCTTTGATCATGCTTACGGTGTCCTTTGCAGTTTGGCACAACGTAAGTATCCTCCTTGCTTAGTAGGTATATCGTTCTGCTTGGTAAACCTTCGCAGTCCATCTTGTCCCGATTGACTGCGGTACATACCAGCTTGCCCTGTTCCTGTGTCACTGGTTCCTTTTGTTAAGCTGTCTTTGTCTGGCTTGAGAATGCGATTGACTTGCAGAAAGCTTGACGGCATATACAAAACAAGTTTACTGCTTCCACCTCCTACTTCCTACAATTACAACACTACAGCCAGGGTCAGTACACGAACGTTTGGAATCGCCCAGACGCCATATCGGCTGCCTTCACAGAACTCTTCGAGAGCTAACAGTACGAGCGACGCTTCGTAGGTTTGCTGAAACTTAAGCGCACAGCTCGTTGACCACACAGTTAGCATGGCATCCTCAGGCGATCCAAAGCCGTTCTTCGGGCCACCACTACCCTCAGCTGATGCTATCGATCCGAGACTACTGGAGACCATACACGGTGAAGACGATCTGTTCGAAAATGAGAAGCTCATGCTTGGCTGGACGCCTGGCGTCACCATAGCAGAGCGTACAGCGGCTGAACTGCGTAGAGTTCGCTTCAAGATCGACATGATGACTGAGCGCTTTCCATCGCTGTTGAGCCTAGACTGTCCAGACAAGACTTTGTTCTTCTCTGGATCCATCAAGGCTATGGGCTGGTACCAGGATCTTGAGCAGCACCCTGTCATGTCAACCGACGGCAAGCTGTTCTTCGACGACTCGCTACACGTCCGCTCAATCTGTACTGAGATCGCCAGATCGTGGGACGATAGATTGCTCTTTCCAGAGCTTGATCGATTTAGATCCTTCATCATCACGGTCGTACGCACACCAATCATATTTCCGATCATGGCCGCCTTACGCTGGTACTTCAAGCATGTGCGTGCCGACATTCCTTTCAAAGTCAGTGCAGAACGACCCGGGCGATATGTGAGTCGGTCTGAGGGTCGTCTTCCGAGGAGAACGTCCTCCCGCCACGCCATTGATGTGATGGTTCTACCAGTACGCTGCGTTCCAGATGGCAGCTTCTTTCCTGGATGCTGGAATGTCTTCCACTTCGAAGTCGTACCAGACAAGGCAGTGTTCAGAGATCTCCGCAAACGAGTCGCATGTTCGGGGCAGTCGAACGTCCTGAAGGTCCAGCAGATCGTAGAGACGGTAACACCGTGCAGTATGATTCTTGATCCTTACGGTGAAGAGCAACATCGCAAAGGTGAAGCTTCCTATGATGAGAAACTGATGGAGTTTTGCGATTACACCCTTGCGGACCTTCTCTGAGCCTAATCGACATGAGCGTTCGAGCTGCCAGTGTCACAATCAATGCTGGCTAGTAGCGGATGCATGGGCAGATTGTCGCTAATGCGTCGACGAGCCACGAGTCTGTGAAGGGTGTCTCGCAAAGAACGAGTGTTTGATACGAGCACAGCACAGCCATGTGGACAGTAGCGAAGGTAGACAGAGTACCATAGCGAACAATAGTGAAGTTATGCTGCCTTTCCTGTGGGCATAGGGCGACGTGGCGAACGGTATCAGAGATGTGCTGCTCAAAGCCGGCTTCTTTTGACCTCACTTCTTGACATCCTACAACAACCTCAGCTATCACATCTTTCCCATTATTCGTCCGATTATGATGCTGATCAGTTGATATGAGAGCTCTGATGATGCGGGTCTGTTACGACACTTGCGCTGATGGACAGAGACGATCTACAACACCCGCGCGATGCGCCGTAGCATCAATTGCTCGAGAACAACAACAGAAGCAATTACTGACACGACTGCGCTGCGTACATAGCAACGTCACCTCAAGCATCGACTGCTTTGCTACGACTGCGACCATCAAGCAGCATCAAGTACAAATTCTTCGATCTCATACCGTGGCAATCACCATGTATACCTAGGCACTCCATCGCCACACCACTTCGATGCAACACGGCCAAGAGGTGGGAGTACATGGCGCACTGTCAACAGACAGAAGTTGTCTACATGCTCGTGTGTCGGCTAAACATACACAGCTGTCGCTAGATCACCGCAATCATCGAATGATTCGTCTATAGAGCCAACGATGTCTTGTTCTGACGAGTAACGATAAGAGGTCACACTCCATCTCTGCACTGCATGAGCACGCATGACAACACTCCCAGGTACTAGAGCACTGTCTATGAGCGATGCACGAACGAATGCTCCATCTCCCGCCTCCTAGCCTCACCTCGATCAATGCCGACTAGCAACAACCCGCTGACCAGACCCTGCACCTCTTCTACAGCTATAATCATGGCTATATGTGCGTGCCCTCATACAGTCACGACGCTGGGGAGCTCTGGGTACCTCGATGAGTCCTGCGATTGAGCTTTCGGCTGATGCTTGAGCATACCAAACAAACATAAGATACAGCAGGCGATGCCTCTGTGACATCACAGGCAAGAGCAAGATTGACAAGACCGTTGCGACTGGCCAACATCGAGCTATATGCACTGATTATGGGGCAGGAGCGCCGTTATCAGCTCAGCTCACTGCTCGTTGCTAGCAGCCTCAGCTTACGAGGACTGTGAGTCTTAAGCCAATTGCTCCACCTTCACTCGCGGACCACTACCGGTCCAGCATCCAGTGTCACAGGCCGCGACAGACCCAAGCCCGGCCGTTGCAATCGAACATCGTCGCCAAGCCTCATGCTGTCTGGCGAAGTGGAGCTGTTTACCATGAACACAGTCGTAGACGAGCTTCGGTCATACTATCATGGAGCACACCCATAGGCCATGCTCTGCTGCTGGTCGCTGGCGGTGTCGCTCTCTGCTACCTGCGTGTCCTGTCAACACGGTCTCTCCACCCTTCCCATCTCCCTCTAGACAGTTCTCCAGGGCGGCGAGACACTGATCAGCATGTCAACGCCAGTGGCTGTTCTGAGTGTTCAAGCTCTGTGTGATACGCACTATACTCGCAGGTGCGACTGACGGCGCCAGTACAAAATTCGAATTCCACCATCTATGCTACGGCATTTCCTTGTTCCACACTTGTTCTCGAATCATCTAATCACAACGAGCATGGTCATTGACGATGCATACATTCATGACGGTCTACTGACCACCACGCTTATCGTCAGGGATCGAAAATGCTCTGATGCTGTACCGATGTTGCTTGCGTCGGCACGACCAAGAACGAGCCATCCACATACTCAACGGTGTCGATCCTCTATCAGCTAGGTCCTCACGATGTGCATCAGAAACGAGCGTAACGACTCTACTCAACACATGGTAGAGCAAGGATCTTCTTCGTGCTGCATTTCCGTGTCTCTAGTCGAAAACACTTCCTTCGAGCTGCTACCCAGCAAGTCGTCGTCAGCTTCACATTGATTGACAGCAGAGGACCATCCTTGCCTTCAAGCTCACCATCTAGCGTATACAGTCGGCCTCAACCGCTGCATCTGCATCAGCGCAGCGAAAGAAGCCCTCCTGAGCTAATAGCAACTATTTCTCCGGTACCGCCTTCGATGCTCCTCGTTGACTCGACTATCGCCGTACAGGGTATTCATTCATCTTCGCCATCCCCACTTGTGAGCCTGAATTATGACTTCTCGAATTCGCACCGATTCGGGCTATGGCCGCCAGGTCGTCACATCACCTGCGCAGTCCAGATAGGGCTTCGCCAGATCCATGCTCAACAAGCCGGTGAATTCCGTACTGATTCCTCTATCATTCAAGTCGCTAGAAGGACGAGGCATCAAGGTGCGAAGAGCACGCAAGAGATGTCTATTGCTATACCTGTTTGAGCATTCAGTCTTGAGGGAGACTCTGTGTGTCCTACGGTGGCTCGAAGGTTGGATATACGCTGCAACCATTCGAGTGATATTCTGAGCGTCGTGGAGGGCATACTCGACTGAGCTTCAGCCCGCAATCTGTGGTGTCATCAGTGATCTCTGAATCAGTCCGCATGGTAACTATCGGTACTGCTTGGCTGCACTTCGCACTCTCACCATTGCTGAGATGCTTCCTGGTCTTATAGCTGCTCAACTTGGCCTTTACTCAGGTGCAATCGCAGTGCAGGCCTCGCGATCACAAAGCAGTCGTAGCCACAGGAGTCCAGTGATACTCAGAAGCACAACGCACGAGGACACATCGGCGACGCTGATCCTGCCAACAAGGCTGGCTCTTGTCATACTCTAGCATAGACATGATTGTGGCATTGGTGCTCTCTTCTCCTGAGTACGAACATAACTTAGCTCGTTGGCAACTGCTTGAGGCACTGTGAGTATCTTGCTCAGCGGCATGTAGTCATAGCCTCTCAGTGTCTCACACCGGCGACACATCACGGCTGAGTCCACACAATCGTGCCAGCAACTCGACAACTCGACAACGACTTCACGCTACAGGGCACAGCAAACTCTCGATCTTGCTTCATGCAGCGGGTATCCACTCCACTGATAGACCGAAACGGCTCACGCTTCCTGGGCTCATTCTCGAGATCACAAGGCCTGTAGTGGTTTCTGACGTCTTCCAAACAAGCAATCTGAACGTGGAGGACATCGACTCTATCCAGCTTTGCTCATATCATGGGCAAACTACGACCTTACAAGCAGTCGACTGACCTCGATACCACCATGGCAGACTCATTACTCGACTACACGTCACTCGATACTGAACAGACCGCCAGGCGGGATCTCTCATACGAATCGACCCCTGCTATGTATTCACATGGCGCTGCTATCATTGAAGCAGCCGAGCGTCTGGCATATCTGAGTCACGGAGGCTCTATACCGAACTGCAGCAGCCGTGCAGTAAGCTACTCACTATGAAGAGCTGCTAAAGTTTGTCCAAGTCTGTTGTACCTCACTGCCGCCTGCTTCAGCTGGCTGTGCCCAACACAAGCAGTGTTGTCCTCACAAGCAGAACCTCATTCTTGTCGCCAATGGGTCGAGCATTATCACGAGGGCCCGTCATCAGCCTGGTGAAGCACAATGGACATCTTTGTCTCGCCAAGGACTTTGAAATCGTCCAGGACTCTCATCTAGTATGCCATCGGTAGTTGCGACGCTCACGTAGAGGTCCCTCTAGAGAAGAAGCGTCATCCTGATGGTATCATCACAGGCAATGCTCCAAGGACACATCACCGGCATTAGCGGACGGAGAGCAGCAGCGACAGGAAGGCCCATGCAATCATGAGCTCTTGTCCATAGCAACGCAGCATCATTGTCGGTCGGCATATCGTCGCTCGGACACTTTTGAGCTTGCACAGCTGGCCTTACCCTTCCAGATGGGCCTGGTCCCAGACACGAGAGTGTTCTTTGCTGCTCACCACGGAGACATCTTTCGTGCTCGCCCCAGTCATGCTCAACTAATATGCTAGCACCGAGCCTCTGCTCTCATTGTCCACCATGACGGGAACAATCGACCATATTGGAACTGCTGTTATGGGCTTGTGGTTCAGCTGGTCGTTGCGAATTCTCTACAAACACATAACCTACAGCGGGCCTTGAACTCCTATCGCTGTCATGAGTATTGGGGACTTGACGGCTCGCTGCTCTTGCTGCAGAAGACCTCTTGAACCGGATATCGGCGTCCTTGTCAGGTCCATCCAGATCCATCGGCCAAGTGCTGCAAGTGATCTTATCCAAACCATCTTCTGTTCGTCATCTTCCTCTTCGTCGGTCATGATTGCTCCCTGTCTGCAAAGCATCAATCCGCGAGAGTCAGCGCAACTCGTCACGCACTGCTATCGACCGTGTGCTCGTGTTGTTGACCGTTCGGACCCGTTATCCGACCTGGATAGGCAGCTTGTCAACGCTCAGCGATGCTCTCTGAAGTATGCATCGTTGCTGCAGTCATCTCCCGCGTACACAGGTTCACGAACGGAATGAGGCGTGGCAGAACTCCGCGAAGCTTCTCTGAGGGACAGCAACCTGCGCATGCTACGAAATTGCCAACGCTTCAAAAGTTGCTGTAATCGAGGGAACATATCCGACTCGACATACTCGTCATATCTGATTGATATTGTCGGAGCCGTTCGCTCTCAATCTGCAGTCGAACAATCGTCAAGCTCAGCTGAGCAAAAGCCCTTGACGACCACGGGATACTTGAATGCCTCCAGTCGCGCATACACAGTCTTCAGCCATCTCATTAGAGCCGTCAGAGCATCCTCGACGTATGCGCAGTTTCCACTTCCTCTTCCTCTTCTTCGTCATGACGCTGTAGTCTTGCGCAATCCATCGACGAAGCAGGACATCAGCCAAGTCCGACAGTGCCGATTCTTGTCGCTCTCATGTCATGAGACTCTGGTCTATGAACAATATTCATGACAGTATAGATCAAATCGATACTGGTGAGGATCAGAGCTCGCCGGCTACAACATCGAGATTAGGTACGTCGAAGCTGAGAATCGTCTTGCACGGCACCAACATGCTACTGATGATCGGATACTCGAAAGTGTTTGGCCACTTTCGGTGCTATGACGACAGCCACAGCCCCTACGCTCATCTGAATGCATCGTCCGGTATGACTGATCCGCACGAGGCATGGGACGTCAGATCTCACGGTACCTCGCCTGGTCGAACATTGAGGAGACGAGGAGCCGTTTCATTTGTCGTCCACATACAGTATGGTGCTCAGCGATAGCTGTCGGCACAGCACCGGCAGCATCTTGTCCTCCTGGCTGACTTGCAGGGTGATGTACCCTTCACTGGCCAATATCGATTGCAAGCTTCTCGAGCAGCATACATGAGAGACTGGTTTACGATACACATCTGCGGTCGATGGGAGCCAACTCACTCCGTCTGCCAGGTATATGCTGCTCCTACACACTTGAGCTTTGCGAGGTCCGCCTGTTTGGTCCTTCAGCTCGATAGAACCCCAGCTCTGTCAGCAACCGCCTTGTCGCTAGCAAAGTCAACAACTATGCTTCTCCATCGAGGAGCTGAGTATGATCAGCTACCATCATCGACCATAGCTCAGAAGCTTGAGTACAACAAGGTCAGCATAGCGGACGACCATTGTATATGGCGAGAGTGCAATTCCTGGAGATCGATGACGGGTATCAAGGAGTCTGCAAGATGACTGTCGCTGGTCACCAGAAATACGGCTGCTAGAGAATCAGATACCTGAACGAGTGCTTGTCGACAAGTCCATCATTCTAGCGAAGGCCACATCGTGTAGGCTATCACTCGGCCACATAGAGGACCATGAAAGAACGCACGACTGATGGACTGCTCGATTGCTTAGAAAGCTGGTGATGAGCACCACCTACTCCAGCCATGCTGAACAAGCCCTGTCTGAGACTGTCAATCATACGCAGCTGTTGCAGCGTGCGTTCCTCTTGCTCTTGTCAGCTTGCAACAAAGCTTACGCTGCTATGCTGTCGGCTGAGTCGCTCGATGAGAACCATTCGCAGTGATCAGCGCCAACTCGATTCATCATACGACATCTTGCAAGGCTTTGTAATCTGGCATCACCGCTCAGTCACGGTGGGAACATCGTCTGCATCAAGACAAGCACAGCATCGCAGCCATCGCACGAAAGCCGATGCTGTCTTGATCGAGTCTGTCAGGTCGACGTAGTCCCTGGATCGTGAGGTGCGCTTGCTCAGCAGTTGTTCAGAATGCTCGCAGCTGCAGCATCGTCGAAGCTGTCATCCAGCACATCGTACAATGCCGTCTACTCTGTCATCTTGCAGCTCCGGCAGCACTTTCGAGGACGATATCGCAGTCACCGTATGCTGGCGCTATCAGGGACGCAGCGATAGGAGCCTTGCTCGATGCTGTCCTCGAGGACCCTTGCTATGAACGTCGATGCGTCGCCGGACGGCACTCCTTACCATTCCGACCTGACCGCGCAAGCGCATCATGTGCTCTGGACCAACCCATCATCTCTTGTCTTCTTCTTGGTGCGATCTTGGATACTGAATTGTGGCGGTCACTCAGATGGTCCTATGGAGCAATTCCTGATCGTGCACAACTAACTTCATGCACTGCGCAGGGCGCGACACACCGGTGGACCACGGACTGGTCTCAGAGACGTTCACAAGCAGCGCAAGTATCGCGCGTGATGCACAAGCTGCGCACACGACCACAGCGACAAGCACGATGGTATGACTGGAACAGAGTTAGAGCCAAGACAGCGAAATAGCGAAGGATTTCCAGCCGCATGGCGCCGCAATCCTGCGGATTGACAGCAAGGATGGAAGAGCGCCACTCGGCCACAGCTTCAGGTATTGCCGTATGCAGACGACGATCAACGCGCTCATGCGCGCCCAATGCCAGCGATCGCAATCCTGCAGCAATGCTATCACATGGCGCCATAGACAGGCTATGTATCTGCTGCGCCTCATGTACAAGAGCTAGCTTTACACAAACAAAGCTTATGCTTCCTACAGAAATAGACCTGATACAGGCTAATGTATTGGCCCCCAATTGCAGCGCCTCATCTCCTGGGGTACATAATAAGGTCGCTGATCCTCTTGAGAGTGTGTTCACCTTGCAGAGCAGATTCGAAAGATCACCCGCTCCCAATCGACCGCCAAACAATGTCGTACTACTACAGCACACCAGCATGGCCATCAGGCTCAGCATGTCCTGGATGCAACACGCAACTGAACTTACCAGGCAGTAACTTCAGCGATCCTTACACACGAGCGCACATGGCTATCGCCTGCCTGTCGTTCGTAGCCACCTTCGCACTGCTGATTTGGTGCTTCATCAAGAGAGGCGCTGCTCTTGGAGCGACCTTGACAACTCTTGTGTAAGTAGAGAAGTGCAGGAGTGATTGCGCTGACAGTGTAGGCTATTCGCACTCAGCATCATCATCATTGCCATTCCCGAGAGGCACGTCAAAATCATGTGGTCCTGGTTTGTCATCTATGTGTTCCAAGAGGCCTTCGATTATCTGGCATTGGGTGCGACATTGCTGGCCATCGGTCACCTCGTACGTGCGAAGACTGCCGTCATTGGAGCACTTCTGGCCGCTATTGGTATCGCCAGCATCGGTGTGTTGATCAGAATAACCGTCTATGAGGTCAATGAATTGTACCTGAACGGTAGCATTGGCGCGCAGCAAGCGAACCTGACAGATCGCCTCTATCAGGTGCAATCGATACTGGACATGGTGTTCTGGGCGGTCCAGATCGTGGCCACACTCTATGTGATGGTGCTATGCGTTCGCGAGAGGGTAAGTGGTCCTGGTCCTGGTGTACGTTGCTGACCTTGTAGGCTATGTTCGCCTTTGGAGCTTGTGCTGCACTGATTGTGGAAATGGTGTTCTTCATCGCTGAGGATGCGCTGTACTACATCGAGATGTCCGACTTCTTTGTTGAGCTGAGCCGTGCATCATTGAGGTTCTTACAGGTTGCGCCAGATATCGAGGATGTCATGCAAGTTGCAGCGTTGGTGCTGTTACTGTTGGCTGCACAGAGAGCAGTGACTTGGCGGAAGGATGTTGAGGAAGGGTATGGCCAACCGCAGTATGTTCAGAGTCAGTATGCGACTGCGCAGCATGATCAGGGAGCTGCTCAAGTATATTGAGTGGTGTAGGAGGATGATCTGGATGTCTTTGTCCTGCAATTTTAGCGTCAATACTTGAGCGTACTGGAGCGATCGAAGTCTTGTCATCGTTGAGAGTGTCATGTGTGAGTGTATTGTCAGTTTGTCTGGCGAGTGTGTGACCCGCTTCTCTGTGATGTTCGTCGTTGTCCTGCTCTTGAGCTGTGATGCTATTCCGTCTCTTGCGCGGGCCTGTCGACTCAGCCTTCGATCGTCTCGCTAGTCTGTGGCATAGAAGATCTAGGTCTGTCTTCTCGCGTCTGTTCTTCGCTGGTGCTGGGTACCGTTCTTGCAGAGCTCGTCGTGGTACTGTCCCCTAGCTGCAGTAAGCTCAGTTTAGGTGCATGATAGCCGCGATGGCATCGAGTCTATGGTCAGGTGTGGTTGTCGTCGCTGCTGTACATCCTAGTCGAGCTTGATGCACCGCAGGCGGAATTGGCTTCTTCTCTCGAGCATAGGCGTCCTCCGGCGTGGACTTAGTGTTTGATAGCATCCCGGCGAAGCCACGACGAGATTGAATAGACTGAGGAGAGCGGTGGAGATCCTGTGGTGAAGCACGACATCGTTGAAATGTCTTTGTGCTTGCTGTCGCAATTTGCGAATAGGCATGCGAGCCTCTATGTCTCAGCTTCTAGGGCAGTATATAGCTCAGTAGACTTCAAGACAAGATGCCATAGACAGCCTGCTGTGCGCTCGGCATGTCTGACGTGTGCTGTGTAAGGTTACAGAGCTTTGGGTGTGATGTGGATGTATTATGGCTGCTTCACACGAGGAGGTGATGACTAATCCCGGCGCTTGCTAATCTAGCGTACAGCTTCGCCATGTGTTCTCCCAAGAACATCATCTCGACTCCATCGATACATCATCGAATCCATCACTGCTGATACTCTAGCATGCTCCTCAGAGCTCACAGATGTCGGTTGTCGAGTTTGAACGCTTCGACGTACTCAAGAAAATGCTACAATACGGTTTGTCCTCGAAGTGCAAGCTGACTAGGAACGAATCTAGATACGTCGACAGCTTTCCAGATCGATGAACCAATCGTGCAGCCTCGTTGTAGGAAAGCAATGGTCCCGAGGAGTGGTCTAGGTTGACACATGCCTCGAGGTGACTGTCGTTCCCTTGGAAGCGACCTCGTATCGACGGACGTCCTCACCTTCAGAACAGGCAGTCTCTCGAACGTTGTGGTCCTGAAAGCAGCTTCAGTGCATCCTACTCCTCCTCAAGAACGATACTAACACTGACTTTCACCGCTATGAGCAGCCGATTCCTCTTAGCCATCCCTGGTGACCACCCCGAGTACGTTCAGAACACAGCTGGCTGATCAGCCAGTGACACTGTCTGCAATGCTTCTCAGGCAGTGCTAACGTTCTCAGGACCTCCGGATCCACCTCATTGACCGCAGCAGTATCACGCCAACGTCAGCCAAATGGCCTCTTCTCGCCGGTCGCAACAGCATCTTACCACTATCGTCGTCCTTGGGACCACCGTCAGTGATCAGGAACATCGCAGTACTGCCACCGTTCCCACCTGCTCAGCTGAACGCCAGGGCTGGATACTATCAGCGATTCGTCTGGCCCAAAAGTAGCTTTTCTGATAACGCCGGTCGACCATCATCAGCAAAAAGACTACCCACTGTCACAGCACCTTTGCCGAGAGCAGTGCTCATCCATATCATCAGCAGCAGCAGGAAAGTACTAGCCCACTTCAAGTCACCATCTCCGAGAGCTCTGCTCAACCATGGTATAAGCCGCACATCACCTCCCACGTCGTCCTCGCAGCAACATCGTTGTCCACGGCAGATTCGCACAGTCAAGCGGACCACATCGAAGAGAGGGAACTCATTGTTGCGGACAGGAGTGAAGATAATACTCAGCAAGAGCAGAATACAGTTGCTGTGAAGGAGACCAAGGAAGGACGGCTCAGAGAGCAATTACACTCCAGCATCGGCACTTCCATCAAACCAAGCAGTGCCATCGAAATCACGTCATCACCAGCGTCTGATCGTGGTCCGCGTGTCATTGGTGTCGAGATCTCATCGTTGACAGGACTTCACCGTCGTGGGCGTCGCACCGAGTTCAGCACCTCATCTTTGTCAGCATCACATCGGCGTCAGCAGCCGATCGTCGTCAACGTCTCAACGTTAACACCACCTTGTCGTCGTCAGCGCCGTGCTGTCGTGTCAGTGTACAACACAAAGCAGTGTAGATCCTCGTCGCTGCCTGTCAGAGCAATCACAGAACTAATCGACAGTGGTACCGTAGCACAAAGTCTCCTACAGCAGCACATCGACAGTCCTACGTTACGTGGTGGCTGACATACCTGAAGATCGAACATCGATTGTTCGTGTTATGAGCATCTCTATCAGCATCACCGGGCTACCGCTATCAACAGCGAGAGACCATCATGGAGTCGTCCATCACGACACATCGGTATCGAACGAAGCGACATACCACAATCGAACAGAGTGCAGCACAACAATGACCAGCCACCTCATCACTATTTCAACATCGTCTTCGTTCGCAGGATCGATCATGCAGAATTCGCACTATTGTCGTCGGTAACTTCTGGTCGATGAGCAAGGGTAACAACAACAGCACACCACTGCAAGACTACAGTTGCAGCAACGCTGTACGCAACCACCTGCGTAACACCAATGCTACAGAGCACCCTCAGCAGCGAATCCTCGTAAAATCGACAGCAAATCATGCTCTTGCCCAGCACAGAAGCGTCCTGCGTTCAAGAACACAACAGGTGTAATCTGTTTTAGGACGCCTTCACCCACAACATCATCGAGGAGTGAGGGCATCGCATCAATCTCGATAAGAGCATGGACGTGCAGCAGGATAACAGAGTGGTCGAGGACGATAGGATGTGCACATCATCGTTCAGTAAAGAGCAGCATATCACACCATTGTTGGCGGCTTCGTGACAGCTATCCATAATCTCTGCATAGCACAACCTCATCAGGGGCGACTCAACATCAAAAGCAGACTGTCGCAAGAAGCGAATCGTCGTCAGCATCAAGAAAATTGGCCTAGCCTAGAGCGACAAGAGATGGTTAGACAGCATCGAGCAGAGAGTCGGCCATCAACCGACAAAGGCCGATAAGATAGCATCGCGACTCCGTTGCTTGGGATGGCTACGTATTGATTCATCTTGAACAGTAGGGCACCGTAAATGGGTGTACAGACATCCTCTGGTCACTAAAATATGGGCACTACAACTACAGCAACGTATTGGAAGGGTCTCCAGCACTCGAGTAGCTCTATGACGAGCCGTGAGACTCGATCCTCCTCACAGAGTGCATACGGATCATCGGGTAGCACCAGAATGAGCTTCTGCAACATTTCCGTCAGCCATGCAGTCTCTCCAGACACCAATCGAGACAGAGTGAAGGGAGTATGCGGTATGTCCTTGACCGCCGAGCTTCTGACAAGACGAGCGAATGCTCACAGAGCTGATCCTCATGTAGCTCGATGAGTGTACACAAGCGACCTAAATCAACTGCAGAACGACCAAGAGCCTTGCCTCCGCACATTGAGTACGCGTCTTGACCATGATCCAGCAGTGACAGCAGCGCTTTCCAGGTTACCGAATTGCTCCAGACTACAGACACGACCGAGCATCCTTCCGCACCACCTACGGGGTGTACAGTTTCACGAAGGACGAACCAACTCGCTATTGCGCACTTCTCCTTCCGCAACGGCCTATCTCCGCTGTCAATGAAAGTCCACAAGACGATCAAGGCTAGTTACCATGCTCAAGCCACCTGACGCTGCTTCCTCGTCCACTATGCGATCTTGCCACCACTCGCTCTTTTCCCACGATGCTGCACAGCCGATACCTTGCGGCCTCTCGCTCTCACCGTAGCCATCAGACCAGGGTGTTCTCAGGACGATCAAGCGTCGGCATGTCGACAGCGAAAAGATGTCCCACACTACAAGCGAAGACCCTAGGGACGATGCTAGGAATGCAGAAGATGACGGGCATGGTCTGGAAAGCATGCGAGTGGCGAGATGAGAAGACACTCGTCGGCAAGAGTAAGAGCCAGGAGGGACATACATGTTGACACAAGCAAGAGCAGGGTGTCAAGCACAGAAGACGAACACAACTCTTGTGAAGAGGAGGGATGCCAGGTGGACTGCTTATGATCACAGACGACGACAGCAAGCCCGAGTGACATCGAGCGAGCTATATGGAGTGTAGGTCCGTACAGTATTGTGTTTGGGGGTGCTACACGAGCCGCATAACAACAAGGAAGGATTGACACAACGCAGGCCAACCAGGACAGTCACGGCACTTGCGGATCATGCCAGCGTCGTTCAATGATCTATACCAAGATTAAGAACGTCAGCACGACGAGGCATAGTCGACGTTCTTCGACCGCCGCATACGAGCATCCATGCGAAGCGACACTCTTGAGCTTCCAGCTTGAGCATTGTGTGATGCAGACGGGTGGAGAAATACTGAACATCAAAGCGCACCACCATTCAGCTGGTCACTCACTACCTTCGTCCGCTAAGCGCATCGTTAAACACAATATGTGAGTGCTTAACCTTTCACAGTACTTGATCCAGCTTGCATAGCACATCGAAGCACGTGGACCACAGGCAGAGGCTTTGTAGTGCTCTGGAGTGGTTCACAACGCCGAGAGCAGCATCTGCAGTGTCCTGATCACCAAACTTGTCCATCGCTAACCTGCAACATGGCCAACTACGCATTCGTCCTACATTGGCACGAGTAGCTTCAGGAGCAGCGAATACTCTCGATAGCTCTGCAAAGCTCTTCAGCGAGGATGCTACAGCTGCGACCAAGCACGTATGTCCGAGGAGCGCGCGACCACGACCTCTGCCTTCTGTTGCGTGGCCATCTTGGTCACTCCCGATCGCAAGAGTAGACACAACTCGGCAAGGGGCAGGACAACGGACTAAAGCAAGAGAAGTGAGGGAATGGGCGTTTCGAGGGTTATCGTCGCCGTCTCTTCAGGTCTTTGTAAGAGCTCAACACTGCTACAACACTTGTACAGCCTTGCGACTGTCTCGACCATCGGTGTTGCAGGCCAGCTCCACGAAACCTGCAGATATGACCGCAACGAGAACTCGAAGCTTACGAGGCAGTCTATCGACGATGCAGCAATGAGTGCTTCAACCTGTTAAACCTCGAACGCTTCTCGAAACGTCAAGTGTGGCAGCAAACTCATGTGGATGCTCTGTGTACATCGTGAGGGCACATCGCGAGTCACCATATCCTTTTTCTGTGCTCAGAGCAGCATGAGCCACACAATTCTTGATACTCAAGGCGGCATGAACTGCACAAGCGGTGTGAAAGGGACGATCTCTACTACCTAGGACGTGGTCAAGCTATACAGCACCAGATGCAAGACGTTGACAAGTTCCTGAAGCACGTTCGCCAATCAAGCAACCAGCGAGCATCAGCAGAGAATCGACGGTCAGTATCAGACAAGCTCAGCGATCTGCAATGGGGAGCAACAGTCGCTGGACAGGAGAGTGTAGTACAGCTCGCCAGTGCTTGCGAAGACCATCGAATGCAACGGCCACGCCTCAGCTATCCTAATATCCAGCATCAGCTCGTGCAGGAGCTCGACGAGCTACCGACCGTTGACTGATGTTGTCAGCTTGACAGACGAAGAGAAGACGATCATCGTTCACGACATCATGACTACATCTACCTCGACAGCTGCTACAAGACTGTCAGCTTGCTTAAGACCTACCAGCACATATCACTACGGACCGCGAAGCAATGACAGTATCTCGTCCCTCGTGCTTCTTGACATCATTGGGTACAGCGCAACGTGTGTACTGAGGGTCTTAGCAAGAGCTACCACCAGATTTGCTCCTTCAGCCATGGTCGTACTGATCAGTATAGTGTCGTACGGCAATGTCTCGACATCAACTCATACTTGTCTCACGCTAGACCTGGCCAGCACTGATGGGCAACGATACCACGAACCGAGTGAGAGCCTCGTCGACTGTCGCTCCTCGCTCACAAGCCCGATCAGCGCATTTCTATGGCGGTGCTTGCTACCATGGTGGTCGCCTTGAGCTCGACCGTGCGCACTGCAGGCCACTGACAAGGATCGCCATTTGTTGGTACGAGAGCTTGTTGAGCGATCTGTCTTGCCATATTAGCATGTACGCATCAGATCGTGTTGACCACTCGCCTCTCTCACATCGTCTGGACCACCGTCAGCCATCTAATGCTGCAGAGAAGCTCAACATATGCTGCTAGGCTCTCCGTGAGGCACTTGATCATGGAGGCTAGGGCGCCGATTGACGTGGGCTTCATCTGATAGCCTACCAGCCTATGAGCGCTCCACTGTTGTTGACAGCGCTTCGAGGTCTTGATGCGCAGAACTTCTATTATGCAGCCACCGCTCAAGCATCAAACCTCAACCTCCAGTATCCAAGTGCCATAAAGCTATTTCCAGTTGCTTCGCCTGCCATGGAGAGCATCTTGTCAGCAGATTGCCATCAGGACTTGCGTATCATGGAGCATCGTTCGCGGTGTTGCCAGCTCGACAGATCGCCACTAAGCTAAGCCTGATACGAGGCTTCTCTCGCGGCGCCTCTTCCACGATCTGTTCATCTGATGTTCCGACAGCAGACTGGACGTGGATGTACTGCTCAAGACGCATGCTACACGTTGCAGAGCGAGCTGATCTATACTGTGTGAGGCTTATCACCTCGCACCACTTCAGTTGCCAGTTCGCTCAAAGCACGTCGAGACTCTCACCTGGTCGTTGATGCATCACTGGCTTGCATTAGAGACCATTTCATTGCTGCGCATCGCTCGACTTTCGTTGTTCAAAGTGCTGCAATGGAGCTGTTGACATCATGCAGGCTCGACTCTCGAAAGCGAACGAATATGACGAATGCTGGAATAGCCAAGGCGTTGGTGTCGACCTCGATACGTATGGAGCTTGCGCCGAGGGGACGAGGTCTTGTCAGGATGTGCGTCCTCAGATCTGGATTGTCGTTGTTGCCGACGCTGTGGTTATGACTGCTAGCTTGAGGTTGTCGCTGTCGCTACTGAAGCAGGAAGCTCCTGCGGATCTCTCCTACTTACGACGTTGTATTGTTGACCTCACTTCTGGTCATCGTCACATCAACCAAGATCGCTGGCCGTTGAAGTGCACGCAAAAACGTACTCAGATGCTGTACAAGCTCAAGCCCACCTTGCTGTTGCTTCGCCTGCTGTATGAGAAGCGCAGGGCTATCCTTGATTACGCTTCACTTCTGCTGCACGAGCACTGGATCTTGTCAGGAATGCTTCACCCCTGCTGTCTTCAGAGGTATCACATGCAAATCTGTTCACTTGACACACGCTTGCCGGTATAAGAGTCGCCTTCATTCGCCCTGCAAGTTGTCACTACAACAACCGCCATGGCATCCACAGCAAAGCCACTGCTCAAGGATCTCTTCGCCAAGCACGATGTGGATGATCAGCTCCTTGTGCAGCATCTCTGCTATGCCTCTGAGCGTCTCGAAATGCAATTACTGTCCAAGCGTCCAAAGAGCAACCGACTCTCGCAGCTGAAGCAGGCTGACGAGCATAGGCGGATGATTGCCAATCTTGTAGACATCGAGTTCAAGACTGGCGAGCAGAAGGTGTTGTTCGTCAGAGATGTTGCTGAGATCGCACAGCAGCTTGGTGATGTTGCTAGGGATGAGGACAACGGAGAAGAAACGAGCAACGATGAGGTAGTTGAAGATGATGAAACAGAAGAAGAGAACTCCGATCAGGAAGTCGAGAACGAAGAAGGCAAAGAACGGAACTATGATAAGGAACATGAGGAAGAGAACGACGATGAGGAAGTCGAAGAAGAGAACGACTACGATGGGGTCTCTGAAGATGAAGACGACGACGAGGGCGACGACGAGGCCGAGCAAGATCCCATCGGCTCCACCGCTGGGCAATCGAAGGACCGAAGTACTCAGGATGTCGACGAGACTATCGGATGTGTGAAGGCTCGAACTGCGGGTACTGCCCAGCCTCAGCCACAGAAGGATGCTGCAGATACTCATGCTGCTGGTGTGAAGCGTCCAAAGGCATCGCTGCGCAAGCAGCAATCGGACGAGCTTGCCAAGAGGGCGGGCATCACTGGCGACCCAGGGGACACTCAGTCGGCGAACAAGACTGCCGATCGACCTCCTACTGGATCGAAACGTGCATCATCGCCATCAGCTGATGAGCAGCCGCCAAAGAAGCCTCGCATTCAACTAAGACTAACCCTGGGAGATCGAACTCACCCTGTGGACTTATGGGGTGCAACGGCCAAAGGACGATTCAAGCCGTACCCTTTTCACGCACCTCATCTGCTCAGTGCGTTCGCAGATATGCAACTTGAGGTCCAGATAGCTATCGGCGCAGATCAGCCGCCTCGGATCTTCTCTACCCTGGCAGGCGGCGCAATCATCGAAGTCCACAACGAGAGCGCCCTGCGCAGGTGTTACGATTGGCATCGCGAGAAGCCACAGAAGTGCAGAGCTCCGATCGAGCTCTTTGCCTGGCCATACCACTTCACTGCTCATGAAGAGAAACGATATGCAATGGATTGCATTCTCATGTGGTACTACCTCGACCAAAGTCGCAGGCCATTCTATCGTGAGACTCGTACCTTTCACGTCGCAACAAGGAATCAATGGCGTGAGGATGATAAGCTATACCTGTCCAGCCGCAGAGAAGCTCTGGGTATTGTTGAGGAAGACACTCGAGAAAGAGCAGGTGGAGGACTTCCGGTGCGCTCAGTAATCGTCAAGCATAGATCCGGTCGTAGGTATCGAGGCTACCAGAGCCTGGAGAGTCTGTTCATGCAGTTCAAGTAGACCTCGATGCTGCAGGGGCACTGGACCGAGTGCATTCTGCGCTCGCGACGGTGATGATGCGGGTTGTGACGCAGCCAGTCTCGAAAGTTATGATAGCTGAAATTTCATATCCCAACCTTTCTTCCTCCATCACACTTCCTCCATCGACGACTTATCATTTGACGTTTGAAGCGACTGCATATGGTCAGCGTAGGCCTTTTCACGGTTGCTTACCCTGTCAGCGACTCGGCCATCTTGCGCTTGAGGTCGTCATTCAACATGCGACAACGAGATTCGACTGTGAAGCGAAGAAGAAGCGCCAGCACTCTCGAGAGCGCGTGTACGATGGATTGAAGCTGCAGTCTCGATGGAAGCTGCTCGATACTGATGATGTTGCCGTCCAATCGTCCTCACCGTGACGTTTGAGACGCACGACTGGCCATGAAATCTCACACTTGCATCGTCAACTACGACTGCCACCAAAGCCTACCGTGACTGCCGACCATTCACAAATGCCACTGAGCATGCTAGCTCGATGAGCGACACTCACGAGCTGATGGAATCGCACTCTACCCATCGCCACGGTCGTCGGCCCTCGACCGCACAATCCGCAAACCTCGAGCTTCACGAAGCTGTCCTTCCCAGCCATAACGCTGCGAGCGTCTTCCTTTCCACCTATGCGACCATTCAGACATCCAGCAGCCTCCATAGAAGCTCGACGGTGATGGCGTATACATTGCAGTCGTCCTCGCATGGAGTTTCGATCAACACAACGCTCACAGTCGTTAGGATATCTTCAGCGCGACAAGGCCTCCATGCACCCTCTTCTCTTATGCTGACGAGTGTCTAGGATACGAAGCCGATACGCAGCCGCTCGGTGTTGCTGTTTCATGTCACAGCCTCGCGCCGTCGCCCTCCTTGCGACATCCTCCACGCTGTCCTCCTCGATCGAACCGAAGTTCGCATGCCCTACGACTGAACACAATAGCCACAAGACCTTCTAGCACCGACCATGCCTATATATGAGCACCTGGTTGTTCAGCGTTGATATACGGCTGTTCACCATCAGTCACCGACACCTGCTATCTCGTACAATGAAAGATAAGCATGCAGGACGGATGGATAGCTGTATGACGTCGAATATCTACGCCACTACAATCTGTCTAGACCTGGACGACTCATCGGGCGAAAGAACCTCACGAATGCTAGGTTCGGCCTGTTGCCGCGCCTGTCAACTCGAGTGCAAACTCCACATCACCACCAAGAAGCAATCGACAACGATCTGCGAAACCGCCTCCCTCCATAAGAATCCTGTCCCACGATCCAGTCCTTCCACCACTCCAAGCAGCCATTCACCAGGCATCCTCAAGAGCTGTGTATACCGAAGAGCCTGGAACCTTCGTGCGCTGGGAACATTTAAGAGCTAGGAACTGTCGAGAGCTACAAAGCGTCTTGCGCTGTTGTACATCCCCTCAGTGGACCACAGACACAGTGTTGACAATCGACGAACATGGATGAAGCGGATACTTCTGCCTTCCCTGCTCTAGTATCTTCAGTCGACTATTGCAGCTTCACGTTAGGAGTGCACGAGGCCTAGACGAGCCATGGACATAATCGGTTTGGGCGGATTGAGTAGAGACGCAGCGCTACGGGTCGAGCACTCGAGCAAAGTATATACTGCTCCAATGTCCGCTCGGTATCGAAGTCTATCACACGATGGACGCCGCTGGAGCTCCAGGGACCCTTGTTGCAGCTGCGATTGTTATGGTATCCCTTGCGAGTGAGCTATTCGACAGAGGATCACTGTGCAGCTGGTCAAGTTTTCGATATTCGCTACTGATCGATCGTTAATGTTGCTCGATTGTGGAGACTGCGCAGTCATGATCGAAGCCCTACGACATCACCATTCATGCGGAAGCTTCGGACAACGCAGGGGACTAATAATATATGCAGCCGTTACTGCTGTGTTGCTGGAGGTGTTCAGATCGAGGATGCTTCGGCTCGACTGCTGCTCACAATTCATACACCCTCTGAAGCATGATCAACAGCTGAGCAGCTTGGCGCAGCTGTGGAAGAGCTGAGGACGATGCGTGCGTCTCCTACGTACAACCTTGCTGCAGATTGTGGTCGACTGGACTCAACGAGTTCTACACCTGATATCCCGTAACCACCCTTGTGTGCTCGACACCGTCAGGGTCTTACGAGCAGCATCTGATGCATCTGAGACCTACGAGAGCTACCATGGCTTCGGAGGGTACACCAGCGCAGCAGCCAGACGTGAAAAGTAACCTTCATGGAGAGATTCTCGAGCGTCTCGATGGGTCATCCTGCACCTCCATCCGACCAGCCAGATCTCTACTACGATCATTCCTGTCGGGACGCACTTATCGCATCGTCATATCGTCCAGAAATCGTCGAAGCAACACCACCTCATTTGCAGTCACCGCATGGACGTTTCTTCCGTACATGTCAGAGTGTCAAGGCACGCTGTCCTGCTGCACGGCCACAGACTGACTGCCAATGGGACATGCTCTGCTGCGGATCGAGCGTGGAACCACCTGCATCATTGCATGGTCGCCGTAGCCATTAAGCAATGCTGCGAGCATCGAGTCTCGCCGTCTTCATTCATCGCCACAGCCTCATCATCACTGAGCTATGTTCTTCGATGAGCTGATCGTGGAGACATGCTATCCATAGCCACCTTCATCGAGCAGTCTTTGGCGAGGCATGCCCTTCCTGCGACCGATCTTCACACACACCTTCCCGACGCACAGCAGACGGCCAGTCTTCAACGACACATGCTTCTCTGTCAGCCGATCGACATGCATGCTGTCCTGATGCAAAGTAATAGACTCGTTTGTCAATGGGATGCTATACGAGGACCTTCGCTCACTGTCCAATGTTTTTGCACTGTCGCAGCGTCATGATCTGTCAGACATTCAAGAAGTCTAGAGTGTTGCGATTGATGTGTCAGTCGGCGGCCAAATATGTTGGATGACATCCCGAAGTGTCGTCCGTCGTCACTATCAGCGACTGAACATGTAGAACAGCGTCCCAAAGGCATCGTCGATCGTCACTCTCAGCCTACTCCCGTTTGCCAGTACCTCAGCATAGGTGGTTAATCATCGTTGTCGTCTATAGAGATCCTCGTTACTGCTACGATAGCATCCCGAAGGTCACATCTCCCTTGGTGTCCCGCGCTGCAGTATCTTGTCGATGTTGGAGACGCAAAGAGGACAGCAACAAGGTAGCCGTAGGACATCGACTCCTCCAGCCTTCAACATCAGGACTACAGTGTCGCCATCAAGTCCTCTGATCTTCAGTCTCCTCGTCCCACATCCTCTTGTCTTCAGTCTTCTTGTCTTCCTGCTGTCCTGTTCGCCCATATCACTCGCTATCAGCAGAGCGTCAGGCAGCTCATACTGCTCAAGGGCTCGATCAGCGTCGTACACAGCAACACGATCGTCACCTCCAGTTGATCATACCCGCAGCGCAGCGCTATGCTCCAGCAAGCTGAAGAGCTCCGACAGCAGCTCCATCAGGCCGCTCCCATGATCGATCACGCCGAAGCGGGCAGTGATTGCGACGTCAGTCGCAATACTGTCAGCGTAGAGGCAGGGTATGGGTAGTAGGGTTGAAAGGTCGGGCCTAGGGTCGAAGGGTAGTGGTATATCTCCTAGGGTAAGCAGGGTAGTCTCACCCGTTGCCAGAAGCTGTGCAGCAACAGTAAAAGCAGAGAGACATCAGTCTGTCTATTGGCAGGTCGAGAGCACTGGAGCGCCTCGAAAGGGATGCACATCAGCAGCAGTGCAGTGTCACAAGAAGAGCGCATTTTTATCGAGCCCATTGCCTACAGCTATATCGACACAGCAGGACACTCGCAAGTAACGGTTCATCGTCATCGGCAGGTCACTTCAGTGAAGGCATTCAAACAAGATGAATGATCTCGACAGACTATCGTCACAGCCGCTCAATCGTCACACAGTGCTCAGCGCCGCATCGTCGGGAAGGCCACCACGCCTGGAAGGTCACACCCTAGCGGAGGCCACACCGACTGGAAGACCATAGTCACCGATGGATCTCGTCCTCTCGACGTCGCATCGTTCTCATCAGACTAAGATGCACAGTCGAGCAATCGACGAGCGGCATAAGAATCTCGCTAAGGGTTGCCACGATGCTCTCACCATTGGCACATATGCTCGTCAGTCTAGACTCGACGTACAGGATCATTCTCTCGGCATCACCAAGACCGATTTCAGATCTATGGTATCGTCGGAAGGAGTCGCAAGGCCATGGCGCTCTCAAAAGCAATCACAGATGTACTGCGTCCTCAAATGTTGAAGGTGCTTGGCACCCTCAGAAGCAGTCGCAGATGCATGACACAGTCATCGGTAGAAGGCTATCATGTCCTGTGCAGCTGCAGAAGAGTTCCTCCACCTTGATCTGGTTCATGAACATATGCAGAGCTCAGAGGGCAAGGACTCGTCGTCTTGCCACGCTCACGCACAAGCTTTTGCTCTGTGTCCACTGTGAAGGGAAGAGGACGTTGTCATCGATAGAGCGTCGTCGGATGCTGGAAGGCATCAGTAGATCAACCCTGACGACAGAGCAGTGCCAATGGATACAGCATATGCTGTCGCCGTTGTCAGCAGGAGAGCACTGTCGCCACGATGAGGACTAGGCGCCCGACGATCTGCATGACCAGCTCAGCATTGTCTCCTCGTCACTATGCTCTAGTGAGAGGATGTCGATGGAGCTGAGGCTTGAAAGTGCAGCGTACACGTCGTCTTGTCCGTTGAGAGCAGTGAAAGCTGTCGAGGCAGTATGGCGTTGCGAATCGTTCTTACAGTCCTTGCTGGCGCAGGAGAGCGAGCACCCAACTTCCAACATGGTAGCCACAAGGGCGCTACTGTATGATGCAAGAGGCTGCAGGATGTCAGCAGAGCACTCTTGTTGCCTGCATAGTGTCGCCAGAGGAACAGATCTTCGTCGTGAGCGCCGTGGCATCGTCCTTGTTGACAGAACGATCTTGGCCGTCGGAACCTCATGGCCTCTGTCGCCGCTGTCCAGCGATGCAGCATAGAGTGGCGAAAGGCTACAGATCGTCAACACGCTGCAGTCGTGAGACGCAGTCTCGTCATGGTCAACAGAGAGGAGAAGAGCGCTCTTTGCAATAGTCGTGATGGATAGACAGTGTCTGAGCTACCCGAGAGGCAGTAGACCATCACTCGGAAGAGCGCAGTGTCATCTGAAGGAGCCTGTCATGACCTGGGTCATCTCGTGAGCCATCTTGTAGCATCTAGGAGAGCGTGGCGCAGGAACGCTTCCTCGTGAGGCCGTCAGGGTATTGTCAAGAGCAGCATAGTGTTGTTGAGGAGGCAGTAAGACCCTCGCTCCAGCAGCGGCAGAGACATAGTCATCTAACTCGTACTGAAAGTGTGCGTAGCCCACGTACCACCGTGATGTTGTAGTTGATTTGTCGCTGAGTGGAAGATGAAATTTGCAGAAGTTATTGTCTCTATGAGCGCGAACAGTCATATCACCACGACAACAGGTCGCAACGAGCTCGTTCAAGTCGCTATTCACTGCTAAGAGAGTGCGTGATCGTTTAGTACTAGTGGTGATGTTATACGTGCTGTGTCGCTGTGCATAAGGCTGCAGACGTGGTGGCGATGCGGCTGAATTCTGCAAAGTTACAGCAATTGCAGCACCATATTAATATCTCAACAACGACACATGAGATTGAGCCCATTCGAGTCACCATCGATGTGGCGGAACTTGAAGACCTATCGGATATGTGTGTCCAAAGCGTGGTGCTGATGGCGGTGTCGTGAAGGGAATGCCGTGTTCGTTGAGAATTCTGCAGAGCCTCGTTGTAGCCAGGCTCGAACGACCATAGAGCGATCTACAAAGCAGCTAGAGAGCTCGCGGGTGTGTCGCAAGGAAGCGCAGGAGATGTGAATACCGTTCTAGCAGTGTACGGAGTGTTGAGGCCACTGTTAAGAGCATTGCAGGGTATTGAAGGTGGCGCTCAATGTGTGCGTGATCGCGAAATTCATGCTCGTGGTGTGACGCATGAGGTGTTCTTGTGCGCTTGTGGTGAGTAATAACAACAACCTACCACACCGACCACATATCGCGAAGAGCTCGTGCTTGCTCTGAATGAGAGCGCATGGCACACAGCGTACGATGATGATATTGTGAAGAGTGCAGATGTTGCAGGTGGGTGCTTACGGGTTGAGGAGTGCTGATCACAACGCAGTGCGCCGAGCGCGATGACACAGCGAATTGGCATCGTGAGAGGTTCATTCGACCAGCAGACGAGAGCGCGAGACTCATACTATCAGCAGTAGTGCGTCCAGGAGTGATGAGCTCTCCGCCGATGCCACAGACTGCGATCTTTCAGCCAGAGTCATCTCCAACGACACGACGATCACGAATCACACCTCGCAGCTGCAGACCTCAAACCTATATCAATTGAGAGCGCCGAAGGTATAGAAAGAGTTGGAGAGCATCATAACGTTCAGCCGATGGCCGCCGTGTTGCAATTGATGGTTGAATGAGAGGAAGACTGCAGCGTAACGCCAACGACCATGACACACCACGAGTAGCTGGAATGCTCTGGACAACATCATTCGACAGTGACGAGTCGAAAGATCAAGCTGGCGAGCAGTATGGGGCTTCAACTGGCGATACGGTATCAACAGCGAAGCCGATTTCTTGACTGACGACGCTTGACATTGCGACCGCAAACCACACCAGGCAGTTCAGAAGGTTGTCCCTGCATCATTCGGCAGTGTAGTGTCGGGAGTAGAGCTAGGAGAATGGATAACGGCATATGATCGTGGTAGTGTTGCAGATGACAGAGATCTTCTGCAGAGCAATGCGCATAACTCTGGCGGCTACATACCGAATCTACGAGCTGCAGTATCGACACTTATATTAGTCGACGGCAATGAGACAGCAGAAAGAGTAGAGGGGGGGTTTCGGGAGTCTCTTGAGATCAAAGGTCTCGCAGATGAGTCAAGAAGTCGCTGGATCGCCGAGAGAGATGGACAACAACACTCGGGAGTGCGGCCTATTCATCGGCGAGTATACCATCGAAGAGTGCCGAGTCAGCAGAGACTGTCAAAGGCAGTTTCGGGAGTGTTTTGAATATCGCTGGCCATACAAGCAAGGTGAGACGTCGCTGAATGGCGTGACGGAGACTGACGATGAGGACTCACACAAAATAGCTTCCACCTCGACTACTACACCATTCAAAATCGTCGAAGCAGGAGAAAGAGCTAGGAGCAGAACCGGAAATGTTCCGAATTGCAGTGGTCATACAAGTCAGGTGAAAAGCCGTCAGATCCTCGAGGAAGAATGAGCATACCAGTTCGCACAGAGCAGCTGCAACATCGACAACTATATCATTCGAGAGCGTCAGACTAGAGGGAAGAGCCCGAGACTCATTCGGGAGTCCTTGACTGTCGCTGTTTATACAGGTGAGGTGCGAAGCTGTTCGACAATTGTGTGAGAGAAGCGATCTGATTCCACACACAACAGGTGCAGCATCGACTACTATATCATTTGAGAGCGCTGACCTAGCAGAGACAGCCAACAACAGTTTCGGGAGTCTTCAGCGTCCTGGTGTTGCAACACACCCTGCCAAGCCTCACACGATGTGATCACCGCCTGTCCATCCAGGGTAGGGTAGGGTAGGGTAGGGTAGGGTAGGGTAGGGTAGGGTAGGGTAGGGTAGGGTAGGGTAGGGTAGGGTAGGGTAGGGTAGGGTAGGGTAGGGTAGGGTAGGGTAGGGTAGGGTAGGG